>SJXQ01003452.1:3894-121448 GCA_006408695.1 Aepyceros melampus
ATGCTAGATGTGTTGGGGTTGGGGTGGGGGGTGGGGGGCAGTGGTTTGTAGAGAGCCACCAAGCCTGTGCCATATCTTGAAGGGAGTTGACGAGATCCAGAAGAATGAGCGCATTTCCCCAGGAGACACAGCTGCAGAGCAGAGGCGCAGGAAGGTCCATAGGCAGACTTCTGTGGCTGAAGCCAAGGGCTTCTTTGGGGAGAGAGATGTCTAGAGGTGGCAGGTTCTTCAGGCTGCACCTACACAACATACAGGGTGGACATAACCTTGAGGGCACTGTCAGTGTGACAGTTCACAAGCCAAATGCCAAGGAGCCAAGAGGACCACAAATGGCTCATCTGATGGCAAGGGATGACAGAAAATGACAAAAAATATCTTTGCTATAAGCTGGGATTCTGGACTTAAGTCTTAAGTGTGGATCTGCACAGAATTGTCTTGGCATTGGGCTGGAATGAGAGTACTTCATTTCCAAATGCAGATATCTAGGATCAGAGAACACAGGCAATTTACTACTTAACAATAAAGCACCAAACTAACCTTGAGGACCATTGGGCCTAAAGTAGCAAATGGTGACTGCAGCCATGAAATTAAAAGATGCTTACTCCTTGGAAGAAAAGTTATGACCAATCTAGATAGCATATTCAAAAGCAGAGACATTACTTTGCCAACTAAGGTCCGTCTAGTCAAGGCTATGGTTTTTCCAGTGGTCATGTATGGATGTGAGAGTTGGACTGTGAAGAAGGCTGAGTGCAGAAGAATTGATGCTTTTGAACTGTGGTGTTGGAGAAGACTCTTGAGAGTTCCTTGGTCTGCAAGGAGATCCAACCAGTCCATTCTGAAGGAGATCAGCCCTGGGATTTCTTTGGAAGGAGTGATGCTAAAGCTGAAACTCCAGTACTTTGGGCACCTCATGTGAAGAGTTGACTCATTGGAAAAGACCCTGATGCTGGGAGGGATTGGGGGCAGGAGGAAAACGAGATGACAGAGGATGAGATGGCTGGATGGCATCATGGACTCAATGGCGTGAGTCTGAGTGAACTCCAGGAGTTGGTGATGGACAGGGAGGCCTGGCGTGCTGCGATTCATGAGGTCGCAAAGAGTCGGACATGACTGAGCAACTGAACTGAACTGAAAGTAGCAAAATTAAATTTCTTGTACACATGTACCCATCCACCCCTCCTCCCCGCAAGGCACTGTTTTGTTTATGGTTAAATGGTTTTTCATTTTAGCACAAGATACTTTGATACACTTCTCAGAACCATATCCTTTTGCATACCCCAGGATGTCAGCAGGACAAAAATGCTGTTCTTTGTTCTCTAAGGCCATGTGTTCCTCATTTATCCACTTATTTATCCATGTCTTCATGTGTTTATGAGGCAAATATTGATGAAGTGTCTATTTTGTTCCAGGAATCATGCATTTCATCCTTATCCTTCCTATAGTCCATATGGTAGAGGACCTCAAAATTAGAAGCCCTAGAAAATGTTATTTATGCCTTGACACCAGACCAATCTTGGAAATTAAATAAGTACACATATTATGTAGCAATAATTGTGTAATTTCTAAAACTGTCTTTGCTCAACTTGTTTTCAGGAACTGCTGAAAAACATTTAAAATGGCAAACCTATCTAGTCAGTCATGCAACATTTTGGACCTGCAGTTGACAGATAATCTGGCCCAATTTCCTCATTTGCTAAAAGCCACAGAGTAGGACCAGGCCACTAACTTCCCAACTCCTTGTTCAGTGTTCTTTCTACCTCATTAAGCCATCGCTTTGAAAATATCTTCTTTGCAGTCTTTGTTGAGAGGGAAGCCAATTTTCTTTCTGAATAAAGTGTCCCCACTTTCAAAGATTTCTTTGAAGGATAACTTATTTAATTTCCCGAGAGGCTTTCCATACCCAGACAGCCTTGCACTTTGGTACCCAGAGAACACATACTTTTAGCACCTAAATTTCCTAAGTGCAAAGTAAGTTGTTAATATCAAGGATACCATCCACCAACCCTGGTGACATCTTTTGTCAAGGGCTTCCTGCCTCTCATTTTTGCAGCCCAGGTTTTATCTACACTCTGCCAGGCTATTCCCCAGGATTAAATTAGATGATGTGTGTGAAGTGCTTTGGACATTGGAAGTAGACTGCAAATGTAAGAGACTGCTATTATCTCCACTACTCTCTAAAAGGAGGCCAGGCGGATATTCGTCTTTGTGTTTCTGGGATCTGGAAGAGTTTGCCCAATAAATATCTGTTGAAAAGAAATGAACAAAAGATTTATCGAAGATCACGTTGAAATTCAGGCTTGAGAGCAAGCACATCACAGTCTTTGTGTCAAAAATGACATCAGAGGGACAAAGGTAAATGTGACATTGTTGTACATTATTTAATACAATCAAAGAAGTCTTTGCTCTTTCTATCTGAAAAACAAGTGCCTCCTGGTTTTGTGTTGTTTCCAGTGCTCCATTCTCCAAGCGTGAGCTGTCTCCTGCTCCCAGGCTTTTCTGGCTTGGATCTGAAGTGAGCTCCCAGCCCTGGCTGGCTTCGGGGAGTTGTCAAGCACATAGAAAGGCATGGGGGAATTTGCTTGTTCCTTTGAGAGAAGGGGACTGTCAAGAAACACAATCAGCTTGTGGTCGGCCTTTAGAAACTGTCTCCCACGTTGGTCCCAGAGAGAACATTTGTGTATGTGTTTGCTTTGGTTCTGAGAACTAAATACCCCATTTTGACATTATGTGCTCCAGCTCCTGAACACTGGGGTGTTTCAGAAATGATGCCATGAGCTCATGACGCAAAAGGCACTGCCTTGCTTTAGAAACAGGAAGAAAGGGGATCTGAAGGGGAGTTTTAAAGAACAGAGGAGAATGAACTAAACTGTTTCAGAAAGGACAGAGCTTCAGACAATGCTAAGGGGGACCCTGGAATTAGAAGAGATCACCAAACACCCCTGTCTGTTGTTCTTTTAAAGAGTGTGTGGGCCTGATGTCTTCCTCCACAGGAACATCACAATGTCGGGTGGAAGCAGGCTGCTTCCAAACAAACTTACAAGTCAACAATATATACGTCCCATTGAAGTACTTCCTCTCTTTTCAAATAAAATACTATTTCAAATATTATCTTCTAGTAGTGGAAAACAATAGAAAAAGCTCTCAGTGATAAAGTCCACATTTTGATCGGAGCATGTTAGAGCTCTCTGCTTACGAGTATGGAGGGAGCATTTCATTAAGGAGATAGGTGTGGCCGGCGTGTTTCTGTCTTCCCTCTTCTGGACTGGGCACCTCATGGGTAAGGTGTTAGGGTATGTAGGTGGCATCTCACAGAGCCAGGCCCCCTCTGATCTGTTCTCTGTGAGTTTGTGTGTCTGGATGCACGTTTGTATAGGGCGCCCTCAGCCATCAGCTAGGAAAGCACCCTGACTCCAGTCACATCATGCCTTCCCCCCGCCCCAAGTCTTTGTTCTCCTTCTCCCTTTCCTTTGAGCCCCTTTTCTTAGGAAACCCAACAGTGGATTTTTTCTCCTCATGTCTCTATGGTAAGTTTTCCCAGCACTGGATGGCTGGGTTGCCATGGCAGCAGCCTCCTCTGCTAAGAACGGGTGATTTCGGAAGAGGGGATTGTTGCAGTTGCAGGGAGGGGATGAAAAGTCATTAATGTGGGCCAATCAGTATGCAGGACCAGAACCTCTGGTTGCAGCTTCTCTCATATAGCAGCCAGCGCTCGTTAAGTTCCAGTGGCTGAGATGGAATGGGGTAGGTGAGGGGAAACTCCCAGCACACCTGTCTGAATGAGACTAAACGCAGCCTCATTTCCTGTGTATCCCCATGGGGATCCAGGTCTTTCTATCATGTCCCACCTGTGCCTCTTCCTTTGACTTCCTCTTCTTTGCCTCCTTCCATCTTGGGAACAGGGCTTCATGGCATGACCCTAGTGGGGGAGTAGTTTGAATGAGGAGCAGCAGTAAGATCTATCCATATGGTTTTATATACTTAATTATTTTTCTGGTTGTTGGCCATCCATCAGACAGAACAAAAGACAAATATAAAACATGTCCTGTGATATTGTTGGCTGTTTGAAACCTAGAGGTAGCCAACTTGGAGATATTAGAAAAAAAAATATGTTCAACCTTTCAGAGGAAGCAATGACGACTTACACAGCTCGATAGAGATCCAGGGCAAAGTAGGAAGTAGAGATCTCTATGCCAATATCATCAAGTCCGAATTCCAAGATCTAGGAAGGGCTGTGCTATAAGGTTGAGGTTCAGTGCGTTTACCTGTAAAATGGGCTTGTTAGGAATATTTCACTCCAACCTACCAGCTAAGGTTCCCTCTAAAATGCAAGTAGAAAACCTAAGAGATGAGAAATGATTTAGGCTCCAGTGCAGAAAGGTCCATTGTTCTTACAAGTTGGTAAGATCTGAGAAGCATTGGAATGGCAAAACTGCCAGAAAATCTGTCCTGAAGGAAAAGCCCTGATGCTTTCTGTCCCTGTATGTACTTTCTTCAACCACTGCTGGGCTTCAGAGCCTGTTCTCAATGACTCACCACTATTGTGCCTGCTCCAGGCCTGCTGTGGCCTCTGACACTGGCACCAACTGCCAGAGGTGGATTTTTACCCCAGCTTCTCCTTGCCTGAATCCTTGTCCAGATCCTGTGGATGACAACGTTTCCACAGGGCTCCACCCTGTGCCCAGTGTCTGGCCTCATGCTTGGAGCAGAGCGGAATATAATAAATATTTACTCTCTACCATGCCTCTGTTCCCTCCTGTAACTCCTTGCCCAGCCCACTCCTGTCCTCGTTCCATCAGAACATCTATTGCTATAATGTGATTGCGGTCTCTGGTCCAGTTCATTGTATTGTGCCATGTCAGTTTCCAGGTTTTGATGTTATTGCTGTGCAAGATATCACATTGGGGAAGCAAGATGATGGTCCAGGGACCTCTCTGCACTATACAGGCAATTATTTGTGAGTCCATGATTAATTCAAAGGGAAGAGTTAAAAGGAAAGTATAGCAGCACTCAGTAAATCTTCAGTGAAATCTCTCAGGAGATCAAGCCAATGGACCTTTTCAGTCCTCATCCCACTTGACAATTGTTATCCACACCTTTTGGAATGTTCTCTTCCCAGGCTTCCTTGATGCTGGACCACTTTGTCTTCCACATCTGCCCTCGTTACCCTTAGACTTCACAGATAGAGGCCAGTCATTAACTGTTGGAGTTTCTCAAGCATCTCCTTAGCCTGCCACTCATCCCTAGGCTTCTTTTGCCCATCTGAGCCTCAGTGACCACTGTTGCAAAGATGATCTTTGAAGGTATACCTCCAGCCCAGACCATCCCCTGCACTCATATTTCCCCTTGGATACTGCAATGGTCCCTCTATCACTTCATGGTCAACTCCATTCCTTCCAACAGTCTCTCTCTGGCTCCCAACTCCAGCATGCCCCAGGTCTAGCTCAGTGACTGGCCATCATCTACCAATTTAGCAAATAAGAAGGTTCATACTTTTTCCACCTTTATCACCAGAATCCTAGTCTGAGCCACCAACCTCTCCCTGTGATGACCACTGCAGCCTTTCAGCTCCTGCTAGGGCCATTCCTGCTTAACATGGCAGCCTGGGTGTTCTTTGTAAAATGCAAATCTGACCATGCCCTTCTCAGCTTAAAATCTTTACTGACTTCCCATCGCTCAGTGAGGAAAAAAATAAATAAAATAAATAAATAAAAATGAGAGACCTGTAAGATTCTAAAAGTTCTGGGTCTTCTCTAAATCCCCTACCCCATGCCCTATTCAGCTTCCATTGCTTACTGCATTCTCTAGTTTTAAAGCTCCTCAAACACATTTCATTCCCCCCTGCCACAGGACCTTGGAACATGCTCCACTTACTATGCCTAGAATAACTCTCCTCTCTTCGCCTAGTTAATTCTTTATTATTCTTCAGGTCTTGGCTCAAATGTCACCATTACATGAAGCCTTTAACCAGTTACCCAGCCCAGAGCAAGTCCTTTCATTAGAAGCTCTTAGGCAACGCCAATATTTAGCCAGAACACTAACTGCAAAATGTGAAATATTTCTGCACAATTTGGTAAATAGCCGCCACCCTGAGTCCATTTTCTTCAGCCACTGAAGAGTTAACTCCATGCATAAGAACCTTTAGACACAACTCTGTGTGGTTACCTTCAGTTGGTGCCTTAACTATACTGACTGTCTCTCCTATTTTTATGCATCATGTACCTCTCTTGAATTTCACATTTATTTTGAGATTATTTGATGAATATCGCTAAGTTCTGTGGCCTTCCCTGGTGGCTCAGTTGGTAACTGTGTGCAATGCAGAAGACCCAGGTTCGATCCCTGGATCAGGAAGATTCCCTGGAGAAAGGCATGGCAACCCCCTCCAGTATTCTTGCCTGGAGAATTCTATGGACAGAGGAGCCTGGTGGGCTATAGTCCATGGGGTGACAAAGAGTTAGACACAACTGAGTGACTAACACTTTCACTTTTTCTAAGTTCTGTAAGAGGGGGGACCATCTTTGCCAATATTTTCCCCATATCAAATGCATTGCTACTGCTACTGCTAAGTTGCTTCAGTTGTGTCTGATTCTGTGCGACCCCATAGACGGCAGCCCACCAGACTCTCCCACCCCTGGGATTCTCCAGGCAAGAATACTGGAGTGGGTTGCCATTTCCTTCTCCAGTGCCTGAAAGTGAAAAGTGAAAGTGAAGTCACTCAGTCGTGTCTGACTCTTAGTGACCCCATGGACTGCAGCCTACCAGGCTCCTCCATCCATGGGATTTTCCAGGCAAGAGTACTGGAGTGGGGTGCCATTGCCTTCTCTGATCAAATGCATAGTAGATACCTAATAAGCATGTGCTCAATGAATGAATGAATAATTTAAATAAATGAGCAGACCTTTCTTAGGTATCATCCGATTTGACCCTTGAGTCCCACGAAGGTGAAACTGCTGGCTGAATTGGCTCCTGACTCAAAGGCCAGCCCAATCCAGTGCTCTTTCCATTCTCCCACCCTGTCTCCTTCGTGATGCCTTGCACGAGACACTATTATTACCATGCCTAGATCATTCCAATACTTCCCAACTCTTCAGCGTCCCATATCCTCCATCCTGTTACCATGACCCAGTTTTAGACTTCCAAACTCATTGCTGACAGAATTGTGTCATTTTTTTCCTGTTCTCTAAATAAAAGATTAAATCACAATGGTCATGTATATGCTGTCCCAAAATAGTGTTTTATTTAGAGAGAGAAGGTGTTAGTTATTACTGGCATTTAACATTTGTTGAGTGAACAAAATCTGCTGAACATTGCAGAGAACATGGGATTGAAGAGTCCCTGCCCGGTGTGCACTGTGGCCTAAATTAGACCCAGATGAATCACTAGTATGCAGAAGGATGGATGTACACACAGCCCAGCGGCCATGCATACAACATGCTCCAACTGGAATGGGAGGATTGCCCCTGAGACAAGGTGACATTGTGATCAGGGCTTAGAGGTAGCCTTAAACCATTTAAAAACTAGCCAGTGAATAATAAAGTCCACGTGAGTCCTTAGAAACAGAAACGTGTTAGAAAAATTCTATTTCATTTTTTTTCCTTTGCAGAGCCTTCCTTAAGGGAAATGCAACCCAGAGATTCCTACTGAGATGCAGGCAGCCCCTGGCCCCCTATCAGCAGGAATTGCTGTAGAAAGCCTGCTGGGCTTCAGAAAGAATCACACTGCTCTGGACTCTGTGCCCAAGAATGACTACACTGTTGCCACCGGTTTTTCTCCCCCCTAATAATTATAATATTGGTAGCATTTAAGAAAAAATGACTCCTTTTCCCTGGCTTTTTTTTTTTTTTTTTTTGGCATTGGGATAGCCTCTGAGTCTCACTCAGCCCATCGAGATCTGCAGTATCCCAGATGCTCAAGCAAAGAGCAGGTATGACTTCTGTAGGTTCTCAACTGAAGCCAGGGTGCCAGAAGAACTCCAGCAAATTAGAAATGATTCTGGCCTGGGAGTCAAGGCGCTGCTGGAGTCATTCTGTCACATACTTGGGCAAGTCGTTTATCCTCTCTGAGCCTCTGTCTCTTTTTCTGAGAATTGGACATCATAATCCCTAGCTTGCTGGGTTGTTGCAAGAATTAAATAAATTAACGTATGTAAAGATCC
The DNA here is from genome assembly GCA_006408695.1 of Aepyceros melampus. Taxonomy (NCBI): domain Eukaryota; kingdom Metazoa; phylum Chordata; class Mammalia; order Artiodactyla; family Bovidae; genus Aepyceros; species Aepyceros melampus. Next base: position 12,047 of record SJXQ01003452.1, read on the forward strand.
AGCATATGGCCTGGAACACAGATTGTGATGTTTCCAACACTGGAACATACCACCTTTATCTAGCCAACTAAACGGAAACTTGAGATCAGGTCCAAATTTAAGCTAACAATTCCAGGCTTGTTAAGTTTTTAATACAATAGATCACATTCAACTGTCTGAAGGTAATTAGCCTTTAAGAGGGGATGAGAAACACATGGACACTTGAGATCCCCAGAGACGTCAGCATTCTCTTCTTAGACTTTGAATATTGTTACAAGCCTGGGAAAATAAAGGAGTCAAAGTTTTAAAAGGAAAAGATCTGATTGGATGTGAGTCTCAAATGTTATGAGATGCTTAAAATCGACTTAACAAAGAATACTTTTTATTTTGTGAAGTGATCATCATGCTCTTTCAATTTGAACATTATTGTGAACATACGAGACTGCTGTACACAGGTCATAACAATGTTAAAAACGTGAATAGATTTAACACGAAATATTAACCTTAGGAAAAAGCATTTCTAAAGATGTAATCCCCTTCCCATTAATGTGAGTGATTAAGCAACTCAGCATTTATTAATGCAGCATGAAACACATAGCTGTGATGAGACCAGGCAATGACCTCCTTCATGGTTTCTTACTCCATCAAGCTTAGCAACGAAGATTTAAGGTGTCATGTCAGGGGGATAGCTTCCCCCATGACTCAGTGGGTACAGAATCTGCCTGCAATGCAGGAGACACAGGAGACATGGGTTCAACCCCTTAGTCTGGAAGATCCCTTGGAGAAGGAAATGGCAACCCACTCCAGTATTCTTGTATGGAGAATTCTATGGACAGAGGAGCCTAGTAGGCTACAAGTCTGTGGGGTTGCAAAGAGTCTGACACAACTGAGAGACTCAGCAGTAGCAGCAGCAGTTAGAGGGATAAGGGTAAGACAGTGATTCTGCCCCAGGTGACTGTGGGCTAGTGAGCGGAGCACAGAGGCCCAAACTCAAGTCATTTAAAGCTCAGTTTTGCAGATGGAAAATGAAGCTATTCCCTGCTCTGCCTGTCTCCTGATCACACCTTTTGAAGGAGAGACATTCTGCATTTGGGACCTCAGAATCTGTCCTCCCTGTGTGGTTCCCAGGAGAGGACATAAATTGGTGCCCTAAGACTGGACTCCCCAGCCCCCAGGCCATGACCCGATGCTGCTGTTAGGAACTCAGGCACACAGGCAGGAAGTGAGCAGCCAGCAAATGGAGCTTCATCTGAATTTACAGCAGCTCTCTATAGCTCACTTTACAGCTTAAGTCCTGCTTCCTGTCAGATCAGTAGCAGTATAAGTGTAATGCACTTGAATCACCTTGAAACCATCTCCCATCCCTGTCCATGGGAAAATTGTCTTCCAGGAAGCCAGTCCCTGGTGTGAGGAAGGTTGGGGACCACTGCCTTAGGATATGCAGTGGAGGGCAGTGGGCCCTGGATTCAGAATCAGAGAGCAAGGACTCTATTCTCAGTCTGCAATCAGAAGGCTGTTGGCCTCGGGTAGGCCTGTAAGTACCAGATCTCCCATCTGTATCATGGCACTACATGAAAACTTAAAGAAGTATGGAGAGATAGAGAGAGAAAGAGATGGAGGGTAATAGACAGCAGCCCAATCCCTCTCTCAGATGTGTGCTGTGGGAAGAGCAGGAAAAAGACTGATTTTCTCATTGCCCCCTCCCCCACCAACCTCTGTTAACCCTCTTCCTCTCTGTGGCTGTTTCCAAGCTGGTGAACCCAGGTTCACCTACACACAGAATCACCTGGGGCTTTGTCCACATTCAGCCTTGTGATAAGTAACATGTGTCTGCATCCCTGTCTCTCCTGGCCATGGAGGCAGCTAATGAGGACTTCTCCATCAACTCCTGATTCGCTGTTGTCATCATAGTGTAGAATTTGCAGAGAAGACTTGGCAGCCAGACAGGGCAGGTGGAAGAACAGGCGGTGGCTGGGATTTAGACCTGGCACAATGATGAGCGGGTCCAACTAGTGGCAGGGCATTAGCTCAGGGACAAAGTCACTGGTTGAGATTAAAGTCAGTCTCCAGTTGACGTTAGGGATCAAAAAAGCTGAGTGTCCCCTGAAATAGATGGACTGCAAGTTTTATGCATGGATACCTCAAAGTCCTATCAGGCAGGAATTGGCTTTAAGGGATTTGTCCTAGGGGTTGGGGATCATCACTGAGCTTGTGTTTCAAGGCACATATCCAGGCATCTCTGGAAGCCTGAGGGACAGCTGTGGTTACCGGAGTGATAACTAGACTAAGATGGAGCCAAACACTATACCAGGAAAGAGCCTTCCTGGAGAAACTCCAGCACTGTGAGCTTTGAGCTGAGAGTATGTGGTGACCAGCACAGATGTTTGCCACCCCTTGGGGCTGGAGAACAAGAGTGAATCCAGGCATAAGATGGAAGGAGTGCCAAATCACCCTGATATGGGGGCTGATTTTGTCTTCAGCAAAGAAAATTTAAGAAGGGATTGGAATAACCTGAGGCTGCTTAAGCAATGATGAGTCTATTAACCTGGGTGGGGAAAGGTGGCTCCAGCCATGATGGAGTGGCAGAAGGAAGAGATAGTGGGGTGTTGTTGCATAACCCCCTTCCTATAGCAGATACATCTCATGCCCTGCTTCAGATCCTTTGGCTTTGTCTGTCTTTGGGACCATTGGCCCCTTCATTCTGCTCCAGCTCCTGTTGTGATGACCAGCTGTGTGTGGGTTCCCCAGCTGACTGTGCAGTGCCTTACATCTTGCCCATACTATGTACCTCTCACCTCCTGGCTTGGTGCCTCTCCATTGATTCTGAGATATCAAACTCTACTGGACTCACTCTGATGCCTATGCAAGCTCACTCAACATAGAAGTTCAGGGAAACCAAGACACAGTATTGGAACTTTTGAGTAATAGGAGACAGGAGCCTGTAGATAAGTTATTCCCCAATCTTCTCTTCAATCAGACTCTTTTGAGACCCTGTATTCCTGTAGCCTCTCAGAAGCAGCCTGTGGACAATTAGTCACCACATAGGAGCCAGCTCAGCAGCTCTGCTTACTGCCTCTGCCTCCTTCCCTCCCTCACTCTCCTTTCCCCTCACCTGGCTTCCCTGGTGTTGCACTCTCTGAGAAGGTAGGATCCAAGAACCCTTGACCTCAGGCTCTGCTGCATGGAGAAACTCTCTTTTCTGCTACCATTCTTATTCCTTAGAATTTGATATACATTGAATTGATTCAGTAAAGTAAAGGAATTTTCTACAAGAAGGACCTCATTTATCCAGTGTCACCCCCAACATGGTTTCACCATCCAGACTCAGATGATGTCATTTTAGTAAAGCCCCACTGTGGGAAGGTTTGCCCCAAATGGACCCTCATCTGTGGCTGAGGTTTGTCAGTCTCTTTTTTGAGCCCCTCGAGGAGCCTTTCCATTCTCTCAGCCAGGGAAGCTCTTCCCTGTTGTCCTCTGTCCTTGGGGATTCTTGGTGCATTTTTCAAATATTTTGTCTCAGGTACCTCCTGAGGCCCACCTCCTCGGCTCACATCAGAGAACCCAGCCACTTATCTATATGTGCAGGAGGACAAGGTTGAACACCCAGTTAGCCCATGTTAGCTGTTTGTCTCTCCCACTGAACACCCTTCAGTCACCCAATATGGACGGTTCCTCTTTTATGACTGCCCAAGCTTGTTAAGAATGGTTGTAAGACATTCACTGTCCTCAACTGAGACTCTTCCTCATTAGTAACTTATGAAAGCTCATTTTGTACTGTATGTCAAGACTCCAGTATCCTTAAAAGAGAACTATCATGATGAAAATCATATTCTAGTATTTTTCACTATGTCACTGACAACACCATTATGGCACAAATCATTATATTAAAGACACTTCTCACTAACATCCTTTAGTTCTTCTTCATCTTAATTTATACTAGCTCAGCATCATTGCTATACTGATATATCCAACATCCTTCTACTTGTTTTTAGCAAATTTAGCTATCAAGTTCTCAACATAACAACAAAAAAGGATTTTTGCCCCAAGTCATATGTGGGGGAAATAATGTGTGCATTCCACACTAAAGTTAATTTCATCTTGGTAAGAATGGCCCTGCCCCAAATTCTCTTGGCTCTTTCCCAAACTCTCATTGCTTCCCCATTTCAGATATGCCTGAGCAGCTCAGCATCCCGTTTCTTATTGAGAGTGGATTTCCAACTACACTGGCTTCTGCCCTGGGGCTGGGAGGGTGGACCACACCATGCCAGCCTCCACCCTGCTGTATTCTCTGTGGGTTTCCTCCAGTCCTATTTCTATGTTCACTGCTTGGGTTCTCAGTCCATTTGGAAGAGCCTTCACAGCACAGTGAAGGATAGCCGATCACAGTGAGAACCAAGGAAGGCGGACAACAGCCTCTTTTCCAGAAATTTTAGATGGCAGGGTGCCAAGTGAGCAACAGAGCCTAAGTCAATGCCACAGCCTGCTTACTGTAATACTTTTTTAAAAATACACTTTATTTTTTAGAGTAGTTTTAGGTTCCTATAAAATTGATCAGAAAGTAGAATTCCTGTACACACCCTAACTCAACACATGCATAGTGGCCTCTACTATCAAATCTCTCCAGGGTATGTTATAATCATGAATGTACATGGACACAGCATTATCACCGAAAGTCAGTAAGAGTTTTTTGCCCCAAGTCATATGTGGGGGAAACAATGTGTATATTCTATGGTAAAAAAGGGATCCATCATGACCCAAAGTTTCAGTAAGAGTTCATACTTAGTGCTGTACATTTTATGTGTGTGTTTTTCAGTCATATCAGAGCCCACCAGACTCCTCTGTCCATGGGCTTCTCTAGGCAAGAATACGGAGGCAGGTTGCCATTTCCTGCTCCAGGGGATCTTCCCAACCCAGGGATCGTGTCTCTTGCATTTCGTCCATTGGTAGGTGAATCTCTACCACTGTGACACCTGGGAAGCCGGTACATTTTATGGGTTTTTATGAATTTATAATGTTATGTAGCCACCATTATAGTATCATACAGAATAGTTTCATGCCCTAAGTATCCTCTGTGCTCCACCTGTTCATTCCTTGCTCCCTCTAGCCCATCAGTCACTGATCTTTTTACTGTGTCCATAGTTTTCTTTTTCTAGATATCATGCGATGGGTCTCATACATGCCACCAGTGGCCCCCAGACCAGCGAATCCATTCCTTTGTTCCCTCCCCACTCCAGTTTTCTCCCCACACAGACTGAGGAGGGGAGGAATCTAGGGTGGTACCTGGTTACTGAAGGGGTTTTTCTATTACAGGAGCAGGAGTCTGGTCCAACTTTCAGGTGCTGGACTCTGACTGATAGAGAGATTTTCTCCAGAATATGAGGTGCCCAGAGCTCCTTTTCCCTATGCTGGAGACTGAAATTTTTAAATCAGGGGACAACTGGGAAAGCTCCACTGGGTACCTCAGCTCAGAGCCTCAGAGGGTGCAGGGCAGGGGACTTCACAGCTGCCCTCACTGAGCATTCAGGCAGTTAATGACCTATTGGGCATTCATGTCAAGAAGCCACATGTGAGATTAGTGTGTCACCTTTCCTTGACCTGCCCTTGAGTGCGAGCAGCCAGGCATTGCTCTCCTGAAGGTTCTGCCTTCTTGCCTGAGAAGATGATGTCTGGTCACCTCTTAGCCTACTTCCCTCCAGCTGAATAAACTCCTAGTTTTCCTGACCAGGACCATGGGTGATATAAATGCAAAGCAAGCTTGCTGGTAATTTCTGAAGACCCCAAGAGGATAACTCTCAGAATGAGACCAGTTCTGATTGGTTAAGTTTTCATTAGCAGAGATCATTAAGAGCCTGACCCATGAGGCTCTCCGCTGGTGTGAGCCTCAGATGTGTGGGTGTGTGGTCTTCCCAGATGCTATTAGCTGCTGCTGTCATGGTGGTTTCCTTTATAAAGATCACTTTGGTTCCTTTTCTGTGGAACCTATTTTTTTCCTCCAGGGTAACCACTTTTTCCACTTAAAAATAACGGTGCAACTTTAGTGATTTCATTGAGAGAGGTGATGAAGTGATCAGTAACATGTTTAGCAAATGGATAAAAAGTCTTCCACAAATTCCTCAAAAAATAAACAGTCCTGTCTTCAAAAGTTTGACCAGATACAGCCCATGAAGAACTAATCACTGAATGTATACTTTTTGTCATTTTATTGCTCCAGGATTCAGTTTTATTCAAGTTACGGTGATAGGCAAAGGTTAAAATATGACCCCAGGGCAAAGAGAAAGGTCATTCACTAAGTCATTGCTATGGGATAGAGGTGGCATATCAGACCACCAAGACCAGGAAGGAGTTTCTGGGAGCAGGTAAGGTTGTCTTCGAAGGATACTTCAACATCAGGCCAGGCTAGGATAAGAGTAACTCGGGTTAGTTGCCCTCTGAGTTGGGACAGCACTTGGAGGGTAGAGCTAGAAGAGTTTAGAGGAGGCAACTGCCGAAGTTTAAGTAAATGTGCAGGGAGGCTTGGATTATGTACAGTGGACATGAGAACATGGGCACATTCAGGGCATGCTTTGCAGGTCGAACTGAAAGAAGCTAATGATGGCTTGGATATGGGCAGTGAGAGAGACTAGGGAATCAATGGTAACTCTCAGCTTTAAACAAAGAGATGGTGGTCAGCGGGCTTCCCTGATGGCTTAGATGGTAAAGAACCTGCCAGCAATGCAGGAGACCTGGGTTTAACCCCTGGGTTGGGAAGATCCCCTGGAGGAGGGAATGACAGTCCACTCCAGTATTCTTGTCTGGAGAATCCCATGGACAGAGGAGCCTGGTGGGCTACAGTCTATGGGGTTGCAAAGAGTCAGACACAACTGAGCAACTAACACAAACACACACACACAGAGTGGTCCGTGAGGATAGTGGTGATATTTAAGGAAGAAGGAGAGACAGGGATTCAAAAGGGAAAGAAATTTGAGGACATGTGGCACCCCACTCCAGTACTCTTGCCTGGAAAATCCCATGGATGGAGGACCCTGGTGGGCTGCAGTCCATGAGGTCACGAAGAGTCGGACATGACTGAGTGACTTCACTTTCACTTTTCACTGTCATGCATTGGAGAAGGAAATGGCAACCCACCCCAGTGTTCTTGCCTGCAGAATCCCAGGGACAGGGGAGCATGGTAGGAGGTCATCTATGGGGTCACACAGAGTGGACACGACTGAAGCGACTTAGCAGCGGCAGCAACAGCAACCTTTAGGTAAGCAGAAGACACACTACCATTGGAAAGGGGACAGATTGTTTTGAAGTTCAACGTTCTTAAGTTGGGAATTGTTTCTGATCTTTTCCCCCCAGTGTTCAGTTAATTTGCAGTAGCTTGTTTGTTCTGTATAAACCTTGCCCTTCTCTGGAGTGTTCTTGTCTTCATCTCTGAAGACAAATTCAGGACTGAAGAGAATTGTTATCCCCGAGTCTGTGTTCACAGAGGAGATTAGGAGTGCCTGAAGACCTTTATGTGTTTCATGCAAGCTATTTCTGTAAATGGAGTCAAGTAGATATTAACCAGTAAATGTCATACGCTAAATGCTAATGATCTGTACCTAAATGGATGATTTGGTATAAACAAAATATAATTGGCAGGCATAGAGACCTTGGGAGGGAATTTGCAGGAAAAAAAAAAATGTCATAGGGGGTTGACTGAGGGATTGAGAGGCAGGAAGCAAAATACACAAAGAAAGAACAGCAACAGACAAGCATGAAGGACACCAAGGCTCTGAAATCTTTTCCCAATTCCCAATATCCCTGGTGGGATATCACCAGGGTTGTTTTCTTCCTCAAAGGAAGCTCAAACTTTTTAGTAGTCAAGGGGTGACCTCAGCAGAGATGTAATCATATAACTGATGGAATATTGGGGGAGTAATCAGGAAAAACAAAGTAATGTGGAGGGCGCTTCCTACTTATGTACTGACAGGGAGAAGTGTGCTGGGACCATCAGCATAAATCCCAAAGTTCAACATCATGGGGGCTATAACTCATATAGGTCATAGATTATGTGTTTGCTTTAAAACAATGTTAAGTAGCTTGCCTTAAAATACTATCTGGAATGTAGCATATTATTTAGATATAGAAGTTAAGATATAGATATAAATGCACAGCTACAGACATGCCACTCAGGGAAGCTGTGCCCTTACATAAAACCCCACCAGTGATGACCCCAGTAACCTGCCACACCCATCCTACCTATCACCCCCCCTTGCTATAGTCGCTACAGCCGCACTGGTCTCCTTACTATCCAAACAAAGTTTATTCCCACCTCAGGACCTTTTTCTCTGTTAACTCTAGTGCCTGGAAAGCCCTTCTTCCTGATGTTTGCATGTCTTGTTCTTTCGCTTTTTTTCAGATGTATGCTTAGATGTTCCCTGCTTAGAATACCCTTTGCTGAGCTTCCTGTTTAAATTACCACTGCCCCTCTAGCCTATCCATCTACTCACCTCCTTTCCTCACACTGTTTCTCACCTTTGGCATTATCAGGCATAGATATCTGTTTATTGATGCACTGTCTGCACCTCTCATTAAACTGAGGGCTTCATGAGAACATGGAGCTAATGGACGTCCCACCCCAATGCCCACAACATGGCTCAGCACTTGGCCCAGGTAGCTTAATAGATTGTTGCTAAATGAATGAATGATGCCAAAACAAACAACTGATTATCAAGTCGATGAAACAGATCAATCTCCTCTGTGAGATGAGGGTTTGAGAATCCAAAACATGTCATAATAGCTTTTTCAAATATTATCTGCCAAGATGGAAATGGATAGTCCTTTGAAGATGGGGATTTGGCTTTTAGTTGGATTTCTCCAGGCTTTAGTTACTCCAAGCGCTCTGCTCAGGATTTAAGGCTATGCAGCTACCGCAGTAGGTGAGAATCAGAGGGCAGATGATGCAGGAGGCAGGGTGATGCTGATTAGAGGTTTGACGGCTTTAAACCTCCTCTCACCGATCTCTATCTGCCCCCTTACTTCCCCAGCCACGGAGACTAAGTGCTAGTGGTATATCCAGGACGGCTTCCAGTCCAGCCTCTCCCACCTGTAAGTGTCTGCCCCCAACCTCTCCCCCTCCCCACAAGCCCCTCCCATAGGGAGGTTCTGATGAGGCCACTTGGGGGACACGGTAAATAAGATGGCTTCATCCAGAGAAGTTGGGATAGCCAATGGAACATACCTCAGGGTAAGGAAAGGGATGGGAACCCCCCGGACGGACAGCCAGCCCTTTGCCTCTCTGACTCCTCCCCACACCTTCACACCCTCTCCTCCACTGGGGTGTAACTTCAACTCATTAATCTTCAGGCTTCCATGGCTTTTTTTGGTAACTGGTCCCATATGCTTGTTACTCTGTGTACAACACATGTCTGTTTCCATTCCTTATTTGCAGTTTAAATTAGAAACGGGTGTCGCTCTCCAAGCAAATTGGCTACTGTCCTTTCCCTTCTGTCCCCCATACCCATCTGGGCTCCAAGGACTCTGTACTGACAGACCCAAGGAGGGTTGACAGGAAGATGCCTTTGAGGTTTTGGCCCTTCTTCTTCTTCCATATTTATTTCATACTGTAGTGTCTATCTACCAAGACTATGCCCCTGGGGAGCCAGATGCAACTGTTTTATTTAACAGATATTTGTTGAGCATACAGGCACTGGCTAGTACTTTCTTTAGGAAGCATGCATCAGAGGCAGAGGGAGATAGCCAAGCATGTGACCATACAAATAAGCAATGCTACTGATTGGTACTGTGGGACTCCCTGAGATTTTAGGTTGCTTTTAAGCATCAAAAGTACTTAAGTTTAGTCCTAGTGGACACATAGAAGTCAGACAGGTAAAAATTGAGAAGCTGCATGTGTGAAGGACCTATGATGGGGAAGCACTAAGGAAATTTAAGATCAGATGGAGGTTTCTATCAGAAAAGGGGTAAAGAGAAGACTGGGGAGGGAGGCAATGAGAACAGCTAGGGTGCGCTCAGACACTCCAGTGACATTTCATTTTATCCTAGTTCAGTTCAGTTCAGTTCAGTCGCTCAGTCGTGTCCGACTCTTTGCGACTCCATGAATCGCAGCACGCCAGGCCTCCCTGTCCATCACCAGCTCCCGGAGTTCACTCAGACTCACATCCATCGATTCAGTGATGCCATCCAGCCATCTCATCCATGGTCGTCCCCTTCTCCTCCTGCCCCCAATCCCTCCCAGCATCAGGGTCTTTTCTAATGAGTCAACTCTTCTCATGAGGTGGCAAAGTACTGGAGTTTCAGCTTTAGCATCATTCCTTCCAAAGAAATCCCAGGGCTCATCTTCAGAATGGACTGGTTGGATCTCCTTGCAGTCCAAGGGACTTTCAAGAGTCTTCTCCAACACCACAGTTCAAAAGCATCAATTCTTCGATGCTCAGCCTTCTTCACAGTCCAAATCTCACATCCATACATGGGCAATGCAAAGTCATTGGAGAGTTTATTGCAGAAAAACAAATGAGTAGATATAATTAATATTTCAAGACCATTGCTCTGGCTATTGTATGGACAGTGGTTTGGAGAAAGTTAAGAAGGGAAATAATAACACTTCCCTGGTGGTGCCATGGATGAAAATCCGCCTGCCTATACAGAAGACATGGGTTCGAATCTTGGTCAAGAGAAGATTCCACCTGCCACGGAGCAACTGAGCCCAGGCACCACAACTACTGAGCCTAAGTGCTGCAACTCCTGAAGCCCGTGCATCCTAGAGTCCACCTGCAACAAGAGAAGCCACTGAAGAGAAGCATGTGAACCATAATGGAGAGTAACACACACCCCATCCCACTTCACCGCAACTGGAGAAAGCACAGACAGTTCAGTCGCTCAGTCACGTCGGACTCTTTGCGACCCCCATGGACTGCAGCACGTCAGGCCCCCCTGTCCATCACCAACTTCTGGAGTTAACTCAAACTCGTGTCCATTGAGTCAGTGATGCCATCCACTGTGTCCCCGTCTTCTCTCGCCTTCAATCTTTCCCAGCATCAGGGTCTTTTCAAATGAGTCAGCTCTTCACATCAGGTGCCGAAGTATTGGAGTTTCAGCTTCAACATCAGTCCTTCCAGTGAATATTCAGGACTGATTTCCTTTAGAATGGACTCTCAAGAGTCTTCTCCAACACCACAGTTCAAAAGCATCAATTTTTTGGCGCTCAGCTTTCTTTCTATTCCAACTCTCAAAAAACCATAGCTTTGACAAGACGGACCTTTGTTGGCAAAGTAATGTCTCTGCTTTTTAATCTGCTGTCTAGTTGGTCATAACTTTTCTTCCAAGGAGTAAACGTCTTTTAATTTCATGGCTGCAATCATCATCTGCAGTGATTTTGGAGCCCCAAAAGTCTCTCACTGTTCCCCATCTATTTGCCATGAGGTGACTGGACCAAATGCCATGATCTTAGTTTTCTGAATGTTGAGCTTCAAGCCAACTTTTTCAACTCTCCTCTCACTTTCATTAAGAGGCTCTTTAGTTCTTATTCACTGTCTGCCATAAGGGTGGTGTCATCTGCATATCTGAGGTTATTGACATTTCTCCCAGCAATCTTGATTCCAACTTGTGATTCATCCAGCCCAGCATTTCTCATGATGTACTCTGCATATAAGTTAAATAAGCAGGGTAACAATACACAGCCTTGATATAATCCTTTCCTGATTTGGAACCAGTCTGTTGTTCCGTGTCCAGTTCTAACTGTTGTTTCTTTACCTACATACAGATTTCTCAAGAAATATGTTCAGGTGGTCTGATATTCCCAACTCTTTCAGAATTTTCGAGTTTGTTGTGATCCACACAGTCAAAGGCTTTGGCATAGTCAAAAAAGCTGGAGTAAATCTTTTTCTGGAACTCTCTTGCTTTTCCGATGATCCACCAGATGTTGGTAGTTTGATATCTGGTTCCTCTGCCTTTTCACACAACACAGCCAAAAATAAAATAAATAAATAAAAGGAGAAAAGTGATGGAGCAGTTAGGAAGCTGACACAGTGACTGAGGGAGGGAAAGAACCCAATCAGGAGATCAACATAGGGGTGGAAAGAAATGAAGAGAGTTGAGATGTCTTTTGAAGGATATGCTCAAAAGGACTTCTTAGAGTTCACCAACCCTTGACTGCATGCTTCAGGACTTTCAGGAAGGGATAAGAGTGATACCCCTCCTACCCTCAATCTGTGGCTAAGCCACTGATCCATTCCATCACATGCTGCTGATGGTGATTCCTGACTTATGTGTCCTCGGCATCCCTGCGTTGGCTCAGCTTGTGGTTCAGGGCAGCTTGGTGAGATCATATGTGTAAAGTGTTTGGTTGAGCCTGTAGTACATGCTATTTGGATTTTGACCATTAGCCGGAAAGCTTAACACACCCTTGCCATACAGCTTCTATGGGGCAGTGTGACCAACTCCTTCTCAGGAAACTTCAACAGAGACTCAGGACCTTGATCTTCTTTGACAACTTTCTCTCCTGCTCTTTCCCAATACTCTCCCTTTCCTGTGACCCTCTGGACACAGTAGCAAATGTTCAGGCATCCTAATATCAACTTTTAATTGGAAGGGGGCTGGGAGCAAGAGTAAATTAAGGAGTGGACTAGCTGTTGGTCACATTTCCACCATAGCATCAATTCCTCACCTCGTGTTATGATTATAGAACAAACTCCCATCTAATCTCATCCAATATGATGAGCCCTAATCTCATCCAATGCTGTTTCCCAACAGCGCATGTAGTACTTAAATGTAAGTGAGTTGATATGTACTAAAATAAAGCCATGTGTATTGGGTGTTACCACGTAAGACATTTTATTTCAGCTGCCTCACTGGAGCCTTACAGATAACAACAGAGTCTCTCTTCTATATGAAAAACTTAGGGCTTAGAGGGAGGTGATGCCTTGGCCAAAGTCACATGGAGAGTCTTGTCAGCACCAGAGAAGAACCCCAGGCTGTGATGCAGGACACCATGCTGGGAGCCCCCAGGAGGGAGTGTCTACATGGACCACAGTAGGAAAGGGGCCCCTCAGGACTGTGTAGCATCCTGGTGCAGACTTACTGTTGTCATCCCAAAGCAGTTGCTAGAATACCTTTTTTTGCCTATTTCTGGCCACTGGGCTTGTTTACCAGCTTTTCTAGAACTTAGCATGTTGGGAAAGGGTGTAGGCCTGATTCAAGCTTCTAAGATTTTATTCCTATGTATATGTGATGAAAGATACTATCATAGGAAGTAATTTATTTACACTCACTTTGTAACTAGCTGGGCTAGAGCAAGAAACCAGATCTGTTCACTCTAAAACCCTTTACTCTCTGCCACCAATGCCTCCCAAACAGGTATCTGCCTAGACTCTGGACACAAGTTGGTATGTCCAGAACAGGAACTCATGAAGGTACAAAATCATCATGGCCCAGGTTCTGAAGTATCCATTTTAATACATGATTTAGAGAGAAATCATCACTTTTCTTAATGTGCTGTGGAATCGAATGCAACAGTTATATGAGATGGTAAAGATGAAATAAAGTCCTTATTTATCAGTGGCCATAAGCACCTTGTGCTAGGCCTGTAGGCACATGGTCCCAGCTCCTCCCCAACCGCTGGTCTTTTACTTCTTTCTGCAGTTGTAGGTGCTTCACTGCGATGGCTTAAAAGGCATCCAGAGACACTGATTTTCCATGACACTCAGCAGCCACTGTTATTAACTGCTGTCCATTCTGAAAAGAAAAGCTGCTGGTCGGAAACTGAGTTTCAGCTTCACAATCACAAAACAGCTGTTTCTTATAAAATGTGCATTTTCTATGGGTATATTTTATCTGTAGGTATGTTGGGAGAGGTACGAAAAAATGAAATTTAAGTGTGAGTATTGTCTTTAGCACAGAACATCATGTACAGCATGAGGACTCAGTAATTGAGAGTTACTTGTATTACATGACTTCTTAACTTTCACAATCATCCTAAGAAATCACAGTGTCTATTATAACCAAGGTCACAGTTGCTGCACATTTCATATATCACAGACATAGCAGAAAAGGACCATAATGATGTCAGGCAGGCATTCACAGCTCCCTAGAGAAAGCAACTTTCCCATTAATGTTACATTCACGTGGGCATAGACATCAGTTTCTGTATCAGAATGAACTGGGAAGAAAGATAACTTACTCGTTTTTAACGGGCTCTGGTGTATTAAGTCCTCATCTCTGGTTAATGGAATGTGCATTCTGACAGGGTCCTCAGTGTTAACTAACAAGCCGGGGTTAATTGTGGAACAGATGTGTGGTATCCAGCCAGAAACCTTATTTGCCCATGTACTAAACAGAATGCCTTCAGAAGAGCAATAATCACAGTAGCTACCACTGATACTGAGAATACTGTTTGTAGTACAGAGAAGCTTTTTTTTTTCCCTCCCTACACTGTTGGAAAATCACTAATTTCTTCCTTACTTAAAGTTAGCTAGAATCCAGCCTTTCTGAGTTATTTCCATAGAATCAACTTCACATTGGAATTTTGGAACTAAACCAACATAATGTGATCACCTAGACAGTGACACAAATCTATATAGTTTCTGCTTTCCTGGTTGCCTTTGCTCCTGACTGGTCACTCCCTGTTGGCTTTTCCCTATGAGAGGATGCAATGCTTTGGTCTCAAGTACTAAAGAGTCAGATGATCTCTTGGGCTAAAACCCATAATGCTTAAGAGGCTGTAAGCTCAGTAATATTGAACACTAAAATAATGGCAGGTGGATGAGGCATGTATTGTTAGAATGTACAAGTTCCCATTGCTGAGTGATGTACGAGTACAGGGACCACACATCAGGCTGTCTGCTGTTTTCATTCTTTCCAAAGGCTTTATCCTCCTATTGATTCACTTGGAAAACTCCCCATCAAAATGGATAAGAGTTAGTGGGGGTAAGGAGTGGGGAGGCAGTCAGAGAAAGGAGGATGTTATCACTGTTTAATTTCACTTTATTGATAAAATGAAGAATCCTCATTTCTAGATCCCAATGTGATTCTTAAACATGGTTTAAGCTTAAAAATTGCAGTTTTAAGCTTTACTGAGAGAAGACTTCTTTGCTCCTGATTGGAGAGAATGTAAAATCAAGTGAAAACTACACTCACTTCTAAGACTAGGGTAGTTGGCTCTTGAAACTGTATAGGGAGCACAAGCAGGGACAAGAGGACCCATGAGAGATGTCACTTGAGGTGACATGGAGTCTGGGAAGTCCTTCTCCTTTTATCTACAAACGATGGGGCAGTCCCAGGGTAGTTGGTGGACAAGATGAGGACTGAGATTGCCCTGAGGTTTGCAGGGAAACAAGCTGAATCTGGGGCTGCTATGGAACAACAGCATCTGTTAAACTCTGGAATCAGTTGCTAACAGGGAAACTGTCAAGAACTACCTAAGAAGGGAAGAGAGCAGTGGCTTGGGCTTTCACTTGCAGGCAAAAAAAAACTGATGTGCGGTATGCTAAGTCGCTTCAATTGTGTCCAACTCTTTGTGACCTTATGGAATGCAGCCCGCCAGGCTCCTCTGTCCATGGGATTCTTCAGGCAAGAATACTGGAGTGGGTTGCCATGCTCTCCTCCAGGGGATCCTGACCCAGGGATTGAATTTGCATCTCTTGTCTACCTGCACTGGGAGGTGAGTTCTTTACCACTAGCACCACTTGGGAAGCCCTGAAAATGCTGACTGAGAACTACAGATCTGCCTTCCAGACCAGAATTGTGCATCTTCTCATTTTGGGAGCTGTTCTTGCTCCTCCTGGAAGTGTGCTGGAATCAGAAAGGGGAGCAGTGGCAAGCAGAGTGTTGTGGACTGAGTGTTTCCCTCCCCACCAAATTTAGGTCTTGAAGCCCTAACCCCTGTGTGGCTGCATTTAAAAACAGAGTCTCTGAGGAAGTAATTGAGGTCAAATAAGGTCACAGAGTGGGGGCCCATCATCAGGATTAGTGTCCTTATAAGAAGAGACATCAAAAGCTCATACTCTCCCTGCACTCACACAAGCTACACAAAGTTGCTAGTAAACCCGAGCTCCCACCAGAGACTGAACTGGCTGGAAACCTGATGCTGGGTTCTAGTACTCTGAGAAAATAAATGTCTTGTTTTAGCTCCCCAGTCCGTGGCCTTTTGTTATGGCAGTTCAGCAAATGAATGCAGAGAGACTTTCCTAGCCCTGAGTCTGACTCCATATCAGATTGGAGGCAGAATGCTTCTGGAGAGATGGGTTCTGGTGTAGACTCTGCCTTCTAACCTGTGTGGTCTCTGGTAGGTCACTTTGCCTCTGGGACCGGAGATTCTTCATCTCTTAAACTGAGATGAAAAGACATGCTTGGCTTACCCCAGAAGATTATCAGGGAATCAATTCTTAGTGTAACAACAGCTAATATGTTTTGTACTTTTGTTATTAATGCGTACCAGGTGTTATTCTAAGAGCTTTATGGCATATAGTTAAATTCACCTTTTTTAGTGTACAGTTCTGAGTTGGGCAAACACAGTCATTTAACTGCCACCACAATAAGAGTTGAGAACATTGTAATCACCACCCCCAATTCCCTCATACATCTGTAAGAAAAGCTCCCCCCAAATTCCCAGGCCCTGACAACCATAGGTTTTCTAGGCCTATAGTTCTATCTTTTCAAGAATGTAATACAAATGGCATCACACTGTGGCAGCACAAAGCTTTTCTAATATCAACTTATTGAATCTTCACAACCATATTCTGAGATATGTACCATTATTATACAATTAATAGATATGGAAGTGCTATGAAAAAGCAGAAAATGGATACAAACAGAAGGTATTTTCCCACTATTTATATTATTATTTCATAGTGGAATAAAGACAAAATGAATTTTTACTGGGAAAAAATATTCAGAAAATATTTTGACTAACCCAGAAACCACTTGGCTTGAAGTTAATGTCACACCCTCTATGACCAGATTAATAAAAGATAATGGAAGATTTTCTAGGCTGCAAGTGACAGCAATTTCAGGTGCGGCAATAATCATTTCTCACTGGAAGAGACAGGGTGACCAGGCTGTCCCCGGCACTCCTCCTGACCCCATCCATTCATGGCTGTGTTCACGGAGCTCCGTTCATTCACAACATCTAGGAAAGGCTGAATCACTTCCCATGAAGTATCCTCTGATTTGGTAGCCGCACACCACAAAAGCACCCATCACTCTTTGTAATAGGAGATGTGATTCCGGATATGGTCATAAAGTGTTTGCAGTCTGACCACAGCAGTCCCAGATTCTCCAAGGATATGAGTTTGCACAAATTGTTTCTCTCTCCCCCCCTTTTTTAACTTCCTATTACACATGCAGTACATAATAAATAAATACATAAGGTCCAAATATTTCTCAAAATTTACAGATATCATGAATTTTTAAGGAACAGCTCAGGAGAAACTGCAGAAATAAAGCAAGTAGGTGTAGAGTGTGATCAGAAGATCTAGGAGTTTCTTCAATATTTAATGCAGCCAAAAGCCTCTGACAGCTAATCATCCTTAATGGGGCTTGCCCTTTGGCCTGCCTGTTTCTAAGGGAGTAAAATGTTTGGCTTCCAAATGAGTTATCACTCATTCACTAAAGACCACAAGTTGAACATGGCCTCCCAGGCATCGTTGATCTTTGCTACTTGAGTTTAGAAGGTCCCACATTAGCTGTATTGTTGTTATTTAGTTGCTAAATCATGTCCAAGTCTTTGTGACCCCATTGACAATAGCCCACCCGGCTCCTCTGTCCATGGAATTTCCCAACACTGGAGTGGGTTGCCCTTTCCTTCTCCAAGGGATCTTCCCAACCAGGGGAATGAACCCACATCTCTTGTATTGGCAGGCAGATTCTTCTTCTTTACCATGGAGCTGCTTTATTCACCTTTTAATCATCAGTGTTTACAAAGCCAGCTGGGCACTTGCTTTGGATCTATACAAGGGCTCCAGCCTGCCACCATGCCTCTGAGATTCACAGAGAGGAGAGTAAGCATCACTGTGGTTGGAGAATGAGCTGTGGGTAGGACAAGAATGATGCTTTGGGAGATAAAAGAATTAGGCAAAACAAAGGGAAATGTTGGCATTTGAAAGGAGACTAGACAAGTGAGATTTGAGAGAAGATTCAGAGAAAGGGACTCAGAGATAGAGTGAGAGGATCCACAATGAAAGGGATAGATGCTGTCAGAGAAGACAGCAAGGGAGCAAGGAAGATGGTAGATGTGTTTCATGTGAAGCTCAATAGAATGAGAGCTATGCTTGTTACCTCCTCTCATCAAGCAGTGTACCTGGAAAACAGATTGCGTATACTCTTCAATTTGCACCAGGGATAAAGATACTATGTGTATTTGTTAAAAAAAAATAAATAATAAAGAACCTAAGCTCCAAATATTAGTGGAATAGAGAGCTGGCTTCAATACTGCTGGTCACCAGTTCATGTCTTCACTTGCTCAGCAAGTTCCTTGACCTTCCTAAATCCTAGTTTCCCAATGTAGAAAAATAAATCTATTACACGTTAAGCAATGGAGAAATTTCCACATCTATACTGTTCAAGATGGTTTTAGAAAAGGCAGAGGAACCAGAGATCAAATTGCCAACATCCACTGGATCATGGAAAAAGCAAGAGAGTTCCAGAAAAACATCTATTTCTGCTTTATTGACTATGCCAAAGCCTTTGACTGTGTGGATCACAGCAAACTCAAAAATTCTGAAAGAGATGAGAATACCAGACCATCTGACCTGCCTCTTGAGAAATCTGTATGCAGGTCAGGAAGCAACAGTTAGAACTGGACATGGAACAACAGACTGGTTCCAAATAGGAAAAGGAGAACGTCAAGGCTGTATATTGTCACCCTGCTTATTTAACTTATATGCAGAGTACATCATGAGAAACGCTGGACTGGAAGAAACACAAGCTGGAATCAAGATTGCCGGGAGAAATATCAATCACCTCAGATATGCAGATGACACCACCCTTATGGCAGAAAGTGAAGAGGAGCTAAGAAGCCTCTTAATGAAAGTGAAAGAGGAGAGTGAAAACGTTGGCTTAAAGCTCAACATTCATAAAACGAAGATCGTGGCATCTGGTCCCATCATTTCATGGGGAGTAGATGGGGAAACGGTGGAAATTGTGTCAGACTTTATTTTTTTGGGCTCCAAAATCACTGCAGATGGTGACTGCAGTCATGAAATTAAAAGACGTGTACTCCTTGGAAGGAAAGTTATGACAAACCTAGATAGCATATTCAAAAGCAGAGACATTACTTTGCCAACAAAGGTCTGTCTAGTTAAGGCTATGGTTTTTCCTATGGTCATGTATGGATGTGAGAGTTGGACTGTGAAGAAGGCTGAGCGCCAAAGAATTGATGCTTTTGAACTGTGGTGTTGGAGAAGACTCTTGAGAGTCCCTTGGACTGCAAGGAGATCCCACCAGTCCATTCTGAAGGAGATCAGCCCTGGGTGTTCTTTGGAAGGGCTGATGCTACAACTGAAACTCCAGTATTTTGGCCACTTCATGCGAAGAGTTGACTCATTGGAAAAGACTCTGATGCTGGGAGGGATAGGGGCAGGAGGAGAAGGGGACGACAGAGGATGAGATGGCCGGATGGCATCACTGACTCGATGGACGTGAGTCTGAGTGAACTCTGGGAGTTGGTGATGGACAGGGAAGCCTGGCCTGCTGCAATTCATGGGGTTGCAAAGAGTCAGACACGACTGAGCAACTGAACTGAACTGATAACCTAGTGACTAAAGAGTATGTGACCAAAGAGTATTTCTTGGGTAAAAAATAAATATTGTAGTTAAACTGATTAGATGTGTCCAAGTTGATTTAAAAATAGTAAAATCATTGATTTCTGACACAAGACAGTTTTACGAAGGCCCTAGGCCCTTTTAGTATTTTGTCCAGGATTTGTTGTTTTAACACCTTTCAAACATGGAGATTTAGAGGATGCTTAGGTCTAGGTGTTTTTCCAAGAACAGTTTACTTTTTTAACCAGATGATCCTGTACATGTCACCGTCAAAATTATGAGGTGTCATAGAAATAAACATTTAGAACCAAACAAACAGTTCTTTTCATAGATGTTTTAATGACAGAATCCATTATTTTCCATATCTTGATTTACTTCAGGCAGTATGGAATTTTTTTTTTTTCTTTATGGCTACTGGCTCCAGACATTGTTCTGATTAGCTTCACTGATTTAAGCAAGTCACAATGATTAGCAGCCTTGATGGCCAGCCAGTCTTTCCTTTTCCATCATTTAACTTTCCAGGTCTAAGTCTCTGTCCTTTTCTCCATCTTCAGAGGATATGAGACGTCAGTCATCATCTTACAGAGCAATATTCCCTCATGTTATTCATATGACATCTTCCTAAACTTCATTCCTAGATCAACTAGCATGAAGTCTGCACCTTAGACTCCCTCATCTACTGTACAGATGCTAATGTGCAGAATTGTCCATTAATGTATAGGATATACAGAGGAATGAATGGGATTTCATACAAAAGTTAGAGAGTTTTTATACTCCCTGTGAACACCAGTATTTTGGATTACATTTTATTAAAAAGTTTTGAATTTCACTGATGGTTCTTATTTGGGGCATCTATTAGGTTAGGCAGTTTCCAACCATTTAATCTAAGGGCATTTCTATGAAGAGTTTAGAGAAGTTATTGGCAAATGGATGGGAAAGTACTGAATACTGATCTCTTTGAAGGAACACATTGAAAAGTCCTCCCCAAATATCAACACTCAGAAGAAACTTGAAAATATGGTCTGCTTACCAACCAATGCCCCCCATGCCTTGCCAGCCGTTAAGCGATTGGCACCCTTCCCTCTTGGGCATGTGATCCATTAGCAAGAATAGAGAGTGCCCTCAGTGTTACAAGAGCTGTGCTAAGGGGTGCTGGGTTCCCTGGCACTTAGAAATATCGCTGAGCTATAGGAGGGAGGATAAGTTCCTTGAAGTGATGGAACTTGAATTTGCCTTTAAGAGACGTTCCAGAGCAGGTAGAAAACTAGATCAAACTTTCCAAAAGGCACCAGTCGGTTTGGCCTGGGTGAGGAGCCACAGCTGTTTGCTGGCTGAATTCAGGGCATGAATTGGAGATTGCAGAAGCCTGGAACACAAAGTGAGCCATCAGAATGAGCCACAAGGTGTCCTGGGGGAGGGGATATGCGTATGGCTCTAGATAAGCCACTTCAACTCTCTGAATTTAGGGGCATTATTTATAATATGAAGGCAAGCCGATGTCTACTCAAGAGGGTAATTACTGGGTTCAAGTGAAATCACTGAGCAGAAATTCTTTGTAAAGGTAAGCTGCTGTGTGTTGACAGATGATTATGGTGGGAAAGTAGTGGCAAGTGGTTAATTACAGAGCTAAAATTCCAGTCTCTTGGGTTGAGGAAAATAAAAACTGGAAGCCAAGTCAGCTCCCCAGTTTAGTGGATTTCCCATGTTGTATCAGCTCCTTCTGGTACATTTAGTGAAGAGCACATTCCTGACCAAGGTTGATCCCTGGAAGGTCTCTCCTGGCACCACTGTGTATCTGGCAATCAGAGCAGCAGTTCTGACTCCCCGTGTCATACTTGGGATCACTTTCCATCTACAAATATTTAAGCAAGAGTGTGAGGGCCAACTGCCAAGTTGCACAATGCAGGACAAATACCTCATTGTGTTTGTCGCTGCACACTGTGTGGTGTTGTGAGATCCAAAACCACCCGGTGACTGTGACGGGAACGCAACAGAATTCTGTAACCAGGGTGGCTCTTTCTTTTTATTTTTTGGGGGCCACTTTTGTGACATGACCCAAACTCCTGAGAAAAGGTGGCAAAAGAAATACTCAGAAATGTTCTAAATGGGTTTAGAAAACTCGTGAACCCTGTCTGAACTTTCATTAGATGCTCCCACCACTGGCCCATTTGACATTAGAACAAGGAGAGCATTATTTATAATGGCATGTGTGAAATCTCAGAGGGGGTTCTTGGAAGCATTAGAGTGAAAAATCTGTCCCAAAGAGACTGCAAGTGTAAAATAAATTATCAGATTGGAAAACATGTAAATCAAAATGTGAATTTTTTTTCCTCCTTTAAAGGACATGGGAGACTTTTCTTCAGCTATGAGCAACGCAGGACAGAGAACCTGTAAGAGTTGGTGTTGTAATGAGAGGTGTCCTACAGTACTGGTCACTGCAGAGGGAGGAAGTGACCGCCCTCTGTGGGAAGCCAGTAGTGTTGACTCTTCTTAATGTATCTATAATGGCTGCTTCCCATTGAGAGAATAAGATAATAAAAGCTCCAGAGAAAGAAGCAACACCTAGAAATAATTTAGTGCATTAAAATTCATAAAGAGCCCTCACAAATATTGTCTGCTTGAGTATTTAGCTTGTAATAACCCTACGAGGTATATATTGTTATTACCCACATTTTATAGTTGGAAAAACTAGGACACAGAGAGGTTTGCTGCTGCTGCTGCTTCAGTTGTGTCTGACTCTGTGCGACCCCAGAGATGGAAGCCCACCAGGCTCCCCCATCCCTGGGATTCTCCAGGCAAGAACACTGGAGTGGGTTACCATTTCCTTCTCCAATGCATGAAAGTGAAAAGTGAAAGTGAGGTCGCTCAGTCGTGTCGGCTGTTAGCGACCCTGTGGACTGCAGCCCACCAGGTTCCTCCGTCCGTGGGATTTTCCAGGCAAGAGTGAGAGAGGTTTGGCAACTGGTTAAGCTTATCCAGCTAGGAAATAGTATATGGAGTAGTATGTATTGGAGCTCAGCGTTTCATCTGTGGCATGTGGGTTCGTTCCCAGACCAGGGATCAAACCTGTGCCCCTTGCAGTGAAAGTGCAGTGTCTTAACCACTGGACCACCAGGGAATTCCCTGTTTTGCTTTTTAAATTGAAGTATACTTGACATATAGCACTCTATTTGTCTGGTGGTTTAGTTGCTCATTTATGCCTGACTCTTGCAACCCCAGGACTGTAGCCCACCAGGCTCCTCTGTCCATGGGATTTCCCAGGTAAGAATACTGGAGTGGGTTGCCATTTCCCTCTCCAGGGGATCTTCCTGACCCAGGAACTGAACCCTGGTCTCCTGCATTGCAGGCAGCCTCCTGCACTACAGCAGATTCTTTACTGCCTGAGCCACCAGGGAAGCCCTTCTATTTGTATACAATATAACTAGTTGATATTTGTATGTACTGCAAAATCATCACCACAGAATAAATCTAGCTAATAGTTGTCTACTTAATATACATAAAATTTCTGTTGTTGTTGTGAGGAAAACTTTCAGGATCTACTTTCAAATATGCAATATAGTATTATTTAGTATAGTCACCATGCTGTACATTGTACCCCCAGGACTTATTTTACAGCTGGAAATCTGTACCTTTTGGCCCCCATCTAAAGTCATGAGTTGAGTATTGTCCACTGCACCACAGCTGGGAACACACAAAGAATAAAAAAGCCTGGCATCTTCATAGTTCTATGTGTCCCAAAGTGGGATTTTTACTGTCTAGTTTTGGGAATGTATGTAAGTGGCTCTTTCTCTCTTTCTCCCCTACAAAAACACATTTAAATTAATTCAGTTCACTAAGTTAAACAAAGTTAAATCTATTCTTTCTGCCAAACTCCTGGGACACTTCAAGGGAATTCTGTCATTGTGGATCTCCAAGAAATGAGGAGGGTTACAGGTTATGGTATATTTAACATCTCTGACCTAGGAATACACATGGAGTGTGTGTGTGTGTGTGTGTGCTCAGTTGTGTCCAACTCTTTGCAACTCCATGGACTCTAGCCCTCCAGGCTCTGCCGTCCATGGAATTGTCCAGGCAAGAATACTGGCCATTTCCTCCTCCAGGGGATCTTCTCCACCCAGGGATTGAACCCATGTCTCCTGCACCGACAGGTGGATTGTTTACCACTATGCCACCTGGGAAGACTCTGACCTAAGAGCAAGTGTGGAGAGCTAGCTCTTAATAGTTTGAGGGTGAGTCGGTCCATATATCCCTGTCTTCTCTTTACTACCACAGATCCGCTATTCATTGGATGTATTCTTGCCTGGAGAATCCCATGGACAGAGGAATCTGGCGGGCTACAATCCATGGGATCACAAACAGTCAGACACAGCTGAAGCAACTGAGCATGCATTATCTGATTTCAACATTTTTCTAATTCTAATTTCAATATTTCAACTTCAATAATTTCACTATCCCCATAAAAGATATGATTGTGTCTTTTCACTAAAAAGCTAGGCAGAGACCTCTCACTCCATGTCACTCTGCACCACGTAGCTCCCCACACTGCCACCCACGTTGGTGCCAGGGTGTGGGCTGCCAGCAGCTGGGGGTGCATACCAGCTTAGTGTCCCCAGTGTTTGTAAGTATCTGAAAATGTTGGTAGATTTCCTTTCCCAAAGTCCTAGGTACATGGTGTTTCAGGGTTGCAGAGCCGGGCGGATATCCATCAGCCAGAAACATGCCCATGTGGCTGTCCCCCTATGACCACCAGCATCCTTTCTGCTCAACCTGGGTTGTACAGATGGTGTTTTGGACATCAACCCTGGTGGTAAGTGCCGTTATCACTTACAAGCATGTCCAGGCAGCTCCATGAGAGAAATCAGTGGTCATTTAACAGTGACTACCTGTCCCTGCAGAATGAGGAAAGAGTGATGAAATTGAATCTAATGGAAGGCAACAAGCCCACACTTAGCACCTGAACTTTTGATGCATTTAAATCCTGAAGAGTAAAACTACAGGGGCACCTTAACCCTGTGCCAGCAAGTTATGTCTCCACTTGTCAGACTCTTTGTACAGAGAATGTGTGATTTTTTTCACATGTGTGCTTTTTTGGCTAATAAAAGCATCATTTGAAATTACCAAACAAATTAGAAATCTCTGACACTCTCCGCTCCTTGGACTTCAGAGTGGAGCAGCATTTTTTAAGATACTTTTAGTCCATTTTCTTCCGTTAATGAGTCAGAAATGAGAATTATTGTTGTTGTTGCTCGGTCGTGTTAGACTCTTTTCAACCCCATGGACTGCAGCACTTCAAGCCTCCCTGTCCTTTACTATCTCCTGGAGTTTGCTCAAAGTCATGTCCATCGAGTCAGTGATGCCACCCAACCATCTCATCCTCTGTTGTCCCCTTCTCCTTCTACCTTCAGTCTTTCCCAACGTCAGGATCTTTCTCAATGAGTCGACTGTTCACATCAGGTGGCCAAAGTATTGGAGCTTCAGCTTCAGCATCAGTCCTTCCAATGAATATTCAGGGTTGATTTCCTTTAGGATTGACTGGTTTGATCTCCTTGCTGTCCAAGGGACACTGAGAATTGTAATTGGGCAGAAACTCTATGTGGCATTGGTCTCAGAACTCAGGGGTTGGCAGTTGTCAGGGAAGTCTAATTCCTGAAGTCCTATGAACTCAACCACTGCCCCAATGTCAGCTTGGCATTTGGGCAGGTAGTGCTGGGATTCACCAGCATGAAAAGTGGGACCTGCCACCCATAGGGCTATGGTGCATAAATCTGATCTCAGTTCAAAAATCAGAAAGCCTTGATGGGCTACAAACCTATACATGGAATTCTTACTTTTTCTCCAGGAAGTAAGAAATAATAAATCTCTTTGGTCAAAGTTTTCTTCACCTGTGCTAATGCTGTTGCTGTGTAATGCCTCAGCCTTGGCGTTTTTATTAAAATGGGCTTTCAAAACCCATACTTGTCTTTGAGTTTAAGCTTGCACTCCTCACTGCACTGCAGGCCAATAATCGAGATATGAGTCATTGGGGCAAGGAATAACCACTTTATTCAGAAGGCTGGCAGACTAAGAAGATGGCAGACTCATGCCCCAAAGAACCATCTTGCCTGTGTTAGAATTCAGACTTCTTTATACTAAGAGGGGAAGGGATAAAGTCAAGCATTTCCTGGTTCCCATCTGCCTCTGGAGGGGTGTGTTAAATTCTTCCTCCCAGCAGTGGAGAAAGAGTCTGGTCAGGATGTTTCTTGTGAATTAAACAAAGGTATTTTAACTGAATGCTCATAGCTGTGAAGCAGGATTCCCAGAGATGGGGCATTATGTATAATTTAAGCTTATACGCAGGATCCCTTTAGTGATTAACTTGTAATAGAATACAAAATGTTCTTCCCTACTACTTACTTACCAATTTACTTTTGTAAATCACTTCAGTTGAAGTGCCATAGTAAAGTCTTGAGCTCAAAGACCTGATTTCTTTGTGTCCATAGCAACCTGAACCTCAGTTGCCTCATCTGTAAAATGGGAATAGTCATTTCTGCCCTGACCATTGCTGGGTTGTGACAAGGATGTTTAAGACAGCTCTGTGTGATCTCTTGACAGTTTAAAGCATAAGGAAGCTGTGGCTTTGCTAAGGAAACAGAGTCCCTTGGTGGGTCATTTTGGATCCTGAACCCTCATTATCCTGGCCAAAGTTATCTTGTTAGTTAGACAATCAAGTCATTCTCATACCAGAAAGTATGTGTGTTTGTGTTTTATACAAGATGAACATCCACCCAATCACCATCTCTGCCCCTATATAGTTTTGAGAAAGAGAATGGCAAACAGTATGAGAAAAAAATCCCTTGACCACTCTTTGCCCTCTGTCTCTGTTGCTTGAGATGATAAATAAATTGTATTTCCCTTATGCCTTATAAACAGTTAAAGTTAATAAATGCAAATAAAGGGAAAAATGCAGCCTGTCTCCCTTGCACACTGCCCCTGATGATGGGAACTGGGTTTCCAGGTGGCTGACGCCGCCCTGCTTGCCCCTTCTCTGCCAGGTCGGCGGCCACACGATGCTCCCCATCCGCTGGATGCCCCCCGAGAGCATCATGTACAGGAAGTTCACCACCGAGAGTGACGTCTGGAGCCTGGGCGTCGTGTTGTGGGAGATCTTCACCTACGGGAAACAGCCCTGGTACCAGCTGTCGAACAACGAGGTGCGTGTGTGGGGAGCAGCACCAAGATGCCTAGAGGGCTGACACTGAGAGATAGCCCTGCGCTGGAAGCCAGGAATGCTCGCCTGTGGCGCCCCTGTGGCTTTGTTGGGAGCAGCACCTCCCCGTGGCCTGCCGTGTACCTAAGTATCATGGTCACTCTCCAAACCTAAGAGTTCTGGAAAGAGGAAAGCACAGCATTTGCTGATGTGCCTGTGATTCTCTGGCGTGGGGATCCAGGAGTCATTTCATGCTGTTCATCTAGGAAATTGATAGCAGATGTGGCATTTTGGCACCCTGAGAGTCCAGCTAGCTCTTTTGGTATGATTCCAAGAAGCTTTCAAGCTTCTCTCCTTTTTTTGCACATTTCACTGGTACATTACTTCTAGTGAAAAACTCAAGCATTTTGTTCTTCTTTTCTAATCTTTCTGCAATTTTGTCTATATTTAAACATTACTTCTTGATCAGGCACCTCACTTCTTCAGGTCCAAGTCCGTCTTTTATCCAATTCCATTATCCAAAATGACTGCTCATTTCTGTACCCTGTGACTCCCTGGCACAAAAGTGACCCTGGTTCCATCTCAGGCCAGTACAACTGAAACCCATTGGAATTCCAGGGTGTGGTTTGGGAGGGTTCCATCTAGATAAATTATTTCTCCACCACTTTGATGAAATCAGTGTGACTTGAAAAATGGATATGAACCCATCAAATTAACCATGATATACAAACCTAGAACAATTGCTCTCTTCCTTCTGAAAAAAAAAAAAAGAAAGAAATAAAGAAACACTGAGTGGTTTCTTAAAGCAACCCTCTCTTTGTACTGACATTTATTGCATCCACATTGTTTTTCCTCTGGTCTGATCCTGTCTCTGTGCTCCGTTCCATCCAGGTGATAGAATGCATCACTCAGGGCCGAGTCCTGCAGCGACCTCGAACATGCCCCCAGGAAGTCTACGAGCTGATGCTGGGGTGCTGGCAGCGAGAGCCCCATATGAGGAAGAACATCAAGGGCATCCACACCCTCCTTCAGAACTTGGCCAAGGCATCTCCAGTCTACCTGGATATTCTAGGATAGGGCCCATTCCCCCAGACCAGTCCTTCCCAAAGCACTTCCTCAGTTGGGCCGAGAGGATGAACGTCTTTTAACTGCCGCTCGATGCCATCAATCCGCTGTTCTTTGCTCTGACAGTATTAACAACAAAGACACCGAGAAGCTTTCCGAGGGAAGCGACGTGTACTTCTCCACCTGTAGACACAGTATGGACTTCTTTTTAGCATTCTCTTTCTCTCTTTCCATCTCCCTTCATTGATTCTCTAGTTTTAATTTTTTTCCCCCTTTATTTTTTGTCTTCCTTGCTTTACAACCCTTACCTTTTCTTTTTTAATCAGTCTGGCTTCTGCATTACTATTAACTCTGCATAGACAAAGGCCTTAACAAACCTAATTTGTTATATCAGCAGACACTCCAGTTTGCCCACCACAACTAACAATGCCTTGCTGTATTCCTGCCTTTGATGTGGATGAAAAAAAGGGAAAACAAATATTTGACTTAAACTTTGTCACTTTTGCTGTACAGACACCGAGAGTTTCTATGGATTCACTTCTATTTATTTATTATTATTCCTGTTCTTATTGTTTTGGGATGGCTTAAGCCTGTGTATGAAAAAGGAAAACTTGTGTTCAATTTGGGAAGCCTTTATCTATGGGAGATTAAGACCAGAGAGAAAGAAGATTTATTATAGACCACAGTATGGGAAGAACAAAGACAACCACTGGGATCTACTGGCGTCAGTTTCAACTTAAGAAAACCCAGCCACGGGAGCTGGGAGGAATGTATCGGGCACTTTCCCCCAAGGACCTTTCTGAGGAGTATAAAGACTGCTGAACTCTGTGCCATGGACTATTCTTTTCCCATCACCGGAAATGCTAGAGTGTAGTACAGAGAAAATATGGCTCTGGGAGGCAAGATGGCACACAACACATTCCGACAGTCTCATCCTTGTAGGCCATGGTGATGGCACTGGTTTGTTTTGCCGAGTGTTATCCATGGAGCCTTTGTCAAGTTCAGGTGGATTCTCGTCCAGAGATCATTTCAGGGTCAGATGGGAACGCCAAGGACTTGGAAAAGAGAGGACAAGCTCTAAATTCAGAGGCAAGTTTCTCTTACATTGAACTTTACAGACAGCACTTCCCTCAACCCTGCCCTCCACCCCACCCGTCCATCCAACTGTGCAAGCAAAACTGTGCATGGTCTTCGTCAATTAATACCTTGTGTGCATAAACTACCACTCCAGACATCGTGCCCCTGATATATAGAGCAGATCCGTAAAAGGTATAACTTAAATAATTATGGGAAGCTAATTGAATTCATCAGCTGAGTATAAATGTCTCTGGGTCGTATGGTGGTGATGGGTTGTTAACAAATACGGACCCTGAAACTTGGATATCCTCAATGACATCCCACCCACTGTGGGGCTGGGGGAAGGGCAAAATCAACCCCCAAGGGAGAGGAAACCTCGCCCACCCTGGGGGTATCGCAGGCATTGATGTTCAGTGTACACAGGCCGAGACCTTGCTCTGGGCTCTGGTTGGGAGAGTGGTTTCATTCTAAATGTACTCCATTGTTAATAAGCTGTTTTGTTCTTTTCACTGCATTTTCAAAAAGTAAAAATTAGGCACAGCATACCAACGGGAGGCTATGCCCAGACTGAGCTTTGGAGGTGTGCTTCTGGGCATAGTCACAGGTTTTGCAAAACGAAGTTGTAAATTTAAATAGAAATTTACAGTTAACCTGGGTGATCAGTTATACCAAGGAAGAAAATTTTTTCTGTTCCTCAAGAAACTTGCTACCCTCTGTGAGGGGAATTTTGCTAACTTGGCATCTTTATATTATGAGCCAGATTGAAAGGGAGTGATTTGATTCAACTTAGGTCATTTTATTTCATGTTTGTTTCTGAAGGTGCAAGTGCTCTGTTTAGGTTTTGCTTGTGCCCTTATGCCCTTAATTACTGGAGCACCTTATTTTCCATTATAGGCATTGAAAGCCAGTTCTCAATAAATCAAAAGTATCCGTTAACAGAGAATGAAAGGAAACCCAGTAGTATCTGCTGTCAAATGAAGGGGGTTGATCAAGACAAACCCCATAGTCCTTTCAAGTTCTGCACTGGCCTGTGAGACATGGGAGCTGAATTGTTTTCTCTTGGTTGGTGACAAAAAACCCTCCAGAACACACATAATAATATAATGAAAGCCATATCTCCATGATATATACCTGCATGTATATATCCTATTAAGGGCCCATAGTACTGTTAAAACACTGTGGTACCCTGTGAAGCAGTTAAGAAGAGGCAGGTTTGTATAAAACTTCTCTAGATTTCATCAGCAATGACCCGAAAACCTCCACAGGTTTGCCGTTATGTGCAACTGGCCAGCTGCTCTGGGGGAAGAAGCTGCAAGTTACTTGTTTGATTTTAACAGAGAGCAAAGGAGGTAATACTCAAAGGGTTCAGATTAAAGGAGGGCCGTGCAGTTTCAGAGCAAGGATTTGTTTAAAGCAGATGAGAGGAGGGAAGCATTCCCCTCCCCTTTCAGTGCTGTGTTTTCCTCTGAAGGAAAAAAGCAAAAAAAAAAAAAACAAAAAACTCTTTACCTTCTGACTCCCTCAAGGTCTTGAAATGAAAGGTTCTATGCAAGTGCAAAGTTTTATAGTTATTTATATTGCTGCTTATTATTAATTTTTTTCCTCTGTTGTCTCAAGAGTATGTACTGACTGCAGAGACGTCTCACATTGAAAGGATCCCAGATTGCTTTTAAAGTAGCCGAACGAAACACAAACCATCTTCGAGTCTCCACCCTTGTTCCTCCGAATCCTCTCTTCTCATGCTTATAATTTTAAGAAAAGGGCCAACCTAATTCGGCAGGGCAAAGGTCACAGGATAGGGCTTGCCATAAGGTTCATTAAAAACTACAAGAGTGGTGACAAACCCAATTCTCTAGCCTGAACTTGGCCTGACAAAGTTTCCATTTATACATTGTTTCATAGTTTCCCAAGCATTTTTTTTCACATACGGTGACAAATTATTCCCATTTTTTAGAGGTGAGGAAATTGAGACTTGGAGAAGTTAAATGACATGCTAGAACTCTCCAGGCACCCCTGGGACTTAATCTAAGTACCCTTGACTCTGAAGTTCATGATTTGGTCCAAGAGAGACTCTCATATATAAACAAACTGTATGAAAGAGAAAGCTGGCTAACAAATTCATGAAGTAGGATATGAAATTAGAAGAGCAAAATGAATTATGTGAGATGCAAGCAGCTGAGATCTCATGATATATAACCATGTTCATAGCTTCAGCTAAACCTTTGCACACTGAACCAATGTCATAATCAGGCTTATTTAGGAAACATTTTGAACTAGGCTATAAAAGATGATATCAGAATTCACATCATGTGTTCACATCAGCACTTCCTGTGATATTTCCACATATTTATATGTGTGTTATAAATATTTGATTTATACATAGACAAACACACGTGCATAGTGTGTTTGTGAGCTTATGTATAAATTTATAGGCTCACAGTAATAGACATAATTATGAGTAGGGTGCAGTATGAATAATTTGCTTAAAATCTGCTGAATAACCAAAACCTTTTTAATGTCATGTTGCTGGTAGTGCTTCCCTTCTCCATGTGGGTAGGACCCCATTACACTTTTCAACTCTGTGCAGTACTGCATGGGTGGGAGACATATTTAGGATAATGTGCTTCTCATAACAACTGAATCGAAGCCATCCCACTACATTGAGTCCTTTTTTCTGCCTTTTTGCAAAGGAAAATGCAGCTGGAAATAGATCTCCTTATGTAAAGTTCCAGAAAAGGAAAATTTATTTTTTTAATCCTTTTGCACATTTATTTGTATTATGCTCACCTGTCCCACTGAAACCCCTTTACACTTGTTTTCAGAGGCCAAGCACTCCAGAAGAGCACTGGAGTATAGGGAGCCCAGTGTCCTGAAGGCCAGTGGTGAGATCCAAGACCTCATTGCAAGGTGAATTCCCACATCCTAGTGGAACCCAAGAGACAACAGTGTACAACGCTGGCCTTTGCAAAGAACCATGACGACAGGATCCCCTGGTCAGGAATAGACTTCTTTTTTTTTTTTTTTTTAACTTTTTCCTTTTTACATTGGACCTTCTATAATACCAATAACATTAAATCATGTATCTAATTAAATAAATGACTACAGACACACATACCCTCAATTCTCTTGCTCTTTCTTTCCCTTTTTACCCCCATTTGAGGACATTTTTTTCCCATGATGAGCTTCAGTTTGGTCCTATATCACTGTTACAGAATATCTCATGAGGGGGAATGCCAGAGACCCAACTCCTCAGATGGCTAAGTGAGCAGTTAAAGCAGTTTCCTCCCAATTTGCGATGGTAGGGTACAGAGACTCTGAGGTTGAGATAGCAAATGATATTCTAACGAATCCACAGTGGGAGGGACTTGGAGAGAAATATGAAGGGGTATGTTCTTGTTGTCAAGGCTGGAATGGATCACTGCTGCTATAAGTCAAAGGTTCTCCAATATCCTTAGTTTTTGTTTTTGTTTTTCCTTTTTTTCTTTTACCTTTATTTATTTATGTATTTATTTATTTATATATATATTTCTTTGCTCCATTCATCACAGACACAAAGAGAAGCAAAAAAAAAAAAAAATATATATATATATATATATATGTGTGTTGCAAGCAAAACACTGTGAATTTCACAAGAGCAACCAAGCAACTCTGCCATCTTAACATTCGTCTCAGGAGACGCAATGGGAAAACATGAGATGCCATTTTTTTTAGTCTATGCATTTTAGGCCAGGTCTGTGTTTATTTCTTTGGTCTGTACCTTAATGAAAATATCCTGAGTGAAGGCTGAATGTTCAACATACTGGAGCAAGCAAAATAAAAGCTGCTAATTGCCACAGGTTTGAATTGGGAGGAAAAAAAATTGAAGAAAATGAAATGTAAAGGCCTACATCTTGCAGATTGTATGTCTTACTGTAAAAATGTATAAAACTGCTGGAAGTGTTTCAATATGAGGTCTTTGAATTAAATGTGGATTTTAAATATATAATCCCTGGACAAATGACTAAATTATGGTGAAATACTGTTCCTTGCGTTCATTGATCATTATCTATCTCTCACAAATCTGCCTAGAGATGCAGACAGTCTCTGGATCTGCTTCTGTACATGGAGAGATGATTGTATATATCCAGGCCATACACACACACACACACACACACACATCAACATCTAAAGATATATTGTCCCTTAAATTGTGACCTGGTATTTGAAACTCTCTTTTCATTTGCTTTATTTTCCTTTTAATGTGACGTCTCTGTACTGATAATTACTGGTTCTTGTTTTGCAATCTTTTTGGAGGTCCATTGCTTTATTAAGACCCACTGCATCTTGGCTGATTTCAAAGTGACACCAGAATATCAGTGCTTAAAACAACAACAACAACAAAGTTTTGTTTGTAAATTATGTGACCAGCTTCTCTCAACCTGACATGGAAAGTCTCTTGTACTACACTGTATTTAATAAAAATGATGTCTTACAATAAATAACATCCTCCAAAAGAGACCCTAAAAGTGATATGATGATTACTAGAATTTTCACAAGGCATGGTGTGCTCTTTGTCTGTCTGTCCGTCTGTCTGTATTTTAGATAAGGTCACTACAGGTACCTGCCATGTTTATCAGTTGAAGCGATAAGAATAAAAGATTCCCCCTGGCTCACCCTTCCATAACCTGACATTTTAAACTTTGATCTTGGATAACTAGAACATCTCTGTCCAATAGAACTTTCTGCAATGATAGAAGTATTTTATCTGCACTGTGCAATAGGGCTAGTGGGCACTTGACATGTGACGAGTGGACTAAGAGCTGAATTTTAAATTTGATTTCATTTCAATTACTTTACATTTAAAGAGTCACATGTGTCTTGAGACTACCATGTGAAACAGCATGGAACAAGCAGATAGAATCATCAGGATTTCTAACAGATCAGACCTAAGAGAAACGTTGTGTATCATGGTCTAGGGTTGGGGCAGCTCTAAGAATCATAAGGATTCAGGAACAGAAGTAGCCAGACAGACATTTTCACATCTTCTCAGCCTCTCCGTTAACCAGTGTTTCCTAAATTAAAGGTGAAGGAAGATAAAAGAAGAGTGGTTTCACGGAGATCTGGCAGCCCACCTTTTCCTGGCCATCAGAGCAGTCCACTCACACTTGTATTTCTCAGCATCTCACAGTCGGGTTCCCCACTGTCTGACCACTGCCTGTCCATCTCCTCTGAGATGCACAGAAGGCATCTGGGCAGCATTCCTACTGGAGGCTTCAGGAATGCAGTTTGACAGCCCTGTCCTTAAATCATACTCCTCAGGAGCTTTGCCCATGAAAATGGCTCTCACTGGCTCAGATATATGTTCCTTGAGTTAAAAAGACACAACCAGGTTAAAAGTCAGAGAGACTTGGGGAATTCAAAGCCATGGGAGGAGGGAATAACGTGTCCAAACATCCCAGTAGGAACACATGTTGTCGCTGCAGGATTGAAGTGTAGATCCCACTCAAAGAAACAGCATTACAGACTGCAGGGTAAACCACTGAGGCCCTGGCCAGTCATAACCCATTTGGATTATTAAAGATCCACACCTTTACCAGACAATGTTTATATATCTCTATTATTTGTATAGTTATAATTGGTGAGTAAAAGTGTTAGTCGCTCAGTCCTGTTTGACTCTTTGCGACCCCATGGACTGTACCCCACCCCAGGCTCTTCTGTTCATGGAATTCTCCAGGCAAGAACACTAGAGTGGGTAGCCATTCCCTTCTCTGGGAGATCTTTTCAACCCAGGGATCGAACCCGGGTCTCCTGCATTGCAGGCAGATTCTTTACCCCTGAGCCACTCAGGAAGCCCCAATAAT
The DNA here is from genome assembly GCA_006408695.1 of Aepyceros melampus. NCBI lineage: Eukaryota > Metazoa > Chordata > Mammalia > Artiodactyla > Bovidae > Aepyceros > Aepyceros melampus. The sequence goes on from SJXQ01003452.1 coordinate 46,933, forward strand.
CATTTTAAATTCCAAACCTAAAGTCAAACTTTCAGAGCCCTCATCTCCTGGTTTGTAGACCCCATCCCATTTTCTCCCTCAAATACACACCTTTAGTTCACCCTTGAGGACGCCTAACTGCTTGGCTGGGAACATAACTTCTGAAGTATTGTGGCTAATAACCTCATTCAAACAGATGTCCTAACCTTTAGAACAAATTGACTAACAAAACAAGTGCTCAGTGCATGCTAGGGTGTTATGTATGTGTATTAGTTTCCTGATTTTTCTCTAACAAATTGCCACCAACTGAGTGGTTTAAAACAACAGAAATGTCTTGTCTCTCAGTCCTGGAGGCAGGAAGTCTGAACCTGAGGTGTGGGTGGGGCCACGCTCCCTCTGGAGACACTCAGGGAGACTGTCCTTTACTGTTCCAGCCTGTGGGGGCTCCAGGTGTTCCTTGTGGCCACATCACTCCAATCTCTGCCTCAGTGGCCACCTCGCCTCCTCCTCTGTGTGTCTGTCTTATAAGCATACATGTGGCTACATTTAAGACCCACCCAGATAATCTAGGAAAAGCTCTTCTGTGCTCTTTTTTGCCTTATCAGATCAGGTTCCCAGGTTCCAGGGACTACTCTGTGGGCATATCCTTTTGGAGGACTCCCTCTAAACCTCTCCAGTATGGCAACTCACCAAGCTCTTGCATCAACCCTGAGAGGTGGGTACTATTATTATCCCTAGTTACAGGTGGGAAAACTAAGGCACTGTGACTTAAGGAACTGCCAAAAAATTAGAACAAAAGAAATGGACCAGAAAATGTAGTACTTACTATTTGCCAGAGAGGTAGTCATTTAATCCCCCAATAAGGGAGAAACTCATGAGGTCCCACTCCAGGCAACAGGCAGAATAGAAATGCAGGCACCTTGCTGGTTACCCGAAGTCTGCAGCTGGAGTTTGGTCTAGCCACGTGTCTTGGTGCTTAGGGTCTGGGCTCCAGGCCCCTCAGAGACTGCTGAAACAATTTAACATCCCAGCCCTGTACGGATGGAGTTATGAGGGGGAGCTGATGCCAAGATTCCAGGTTCCAGGAGACTAGAGAGTTTCTAGGAAGTTAAACCTGGAGTGTAAGGATTTGGGTCATTACGAATGGCATAAGAATTTGGCATGAAGCCAAAGCCCAAATCTGGCATGGTCTTTGGGATGCTTTCCTGGACCCACTGCTCCTTAACCCCCTTCACACCACACATGAGCTTGGGGAGGGTGAGCCTGCAGTGGAGATGGTTGCCTAGCAACCAGCTTCTGAGGCTTGCAGTATGTGAGACTACCTCTCTGCAAAGCTGGCCATTTCCCCTGTGTCAGCTATCCCACAGTTAGGGCTATATGAGAGCTAAAGACCCCATCCCTCCTGCCTTCTACAGGTGGTATTTTACAACGAATGCCAGGCTCACACCAAATTCATCCAACAAGCAATGATTTATTGACTATGAGGCTGGTGGGCTATAGTCCGTGGGGTGGCAAAGAGTCAGACACAACTGAGTGTCTGAGCATATATAAAATGCAATGTGGGCCCAGAAACTTCCCTTCCCTGACCTTGCATGGAAGTCACAGATGCAACGATGTGCTAATGCCAAGACCAGCCTGACCTCTGTTCAAGTGACATGGGGGGTAGGGTGGGGGGAGACACGATGGAAGACCCAGGGAGCTCTGGTCACTGAAAGCTGCATTCCTGGCGTTAGAGATGTGGGCTATGCCAGATTCTTCTGCCTCCTTCATGTAGGAACAATGACACTGTACAACACTTAGAATAAATCCTCAGTCTTCAGAATCAATCACTTCATGTACATACAAAAAGCTGCCACGTTCCTTATCCTCATTAGCAAACAGCCTGGTATTGATAATAGCATTTTAAATACCAATTAACTACTTCAATCACTTCTCACATGGACACCACTATTCATCTATAGCACATCTAGTTTTCGTTAGATAGACCATGATATCTAATCACTTTTAGTATTACTATATAGGTTTATTTGTATACACCATCATGTTGTATTGTTGTTTAGTCACTCAGCTGTGTTTGACTCTTCCATGACTCATGGACTTTAGCCTGCTAGGCGTCTCTTTCCATGGGATTTTCCAGGCAAGAATACTGGAGTGAGTTGCCACGTCCTTCTCCAGGGGATCTTTTGATCCAGTGATCAAACCTATGTATCAAACCTGCATCTCCCACATTGCAAGCTGATTCTTTACTGCTGAGCCACCAGGCAAAGCCCTAAAGCCATACAGATGCTATAACAACCTGTCTACCAACAACTACAACCTCTCTTTCTATAGCAGGTACGTATGGATTTGTAGATACCAGCCTAAGTGTGGGAAATGCCACTACTTCATTTCCTTTGGATCAGGCTGTATTTGACTCAAGCCCGCATCCTGCAGGAGCAAAACCAATCTCAGCAGTTACTGGGTGTGCCCTCCCTTCCTAGGGTATCCTTTAGATCTCAAGATTCATCGACACCCAGGAAATACAAGAAGGGCTTCCCATTTACTTTCCATCACAATCCAGTGATTCTGATGCCAGAAATGAGAGCTCTGCCTCTAGGACAAACATCCTCCAACATACTATAGCCACCTCGAGGGCCACCGCCTCCTGACACTTGAATGATGACTGTCTACTCTCAAATTGAGTGACAGGCCTTAATTTGGCTTTTGTTTCCTTTGGCTTGTGGAGATTTTTCTGTTTTTTTTTTTTTTTTTTTTTCCTATTTGGTTATATTTTACCAAGCATATGTATGTGAACTAGACAGAAGCTTTCTGTACTTGTTTTGTGCTCCATCTTCCTGGAAATCTCAACACTTTCTTCCTTCATTTAGGTGAGGCTTATTTTCACATAGTCCTATTTTTCTGGCAACAGCAGTTCTTGTTGTAGACCAGAATCCCTTGGAGAACTTTGAAAAATGCAGAAGCCAAAGTCTCACCCTGAAAGAATTAGTTGCTATTAGTCTGAGTTGGACAAGTTGGACCAGACACTGTTTGGCTTTTATATGTGTGTGTGTGTGTGTGTGGTGTGTGTGTGTGTATAAACTGTCTAGTTGTTTCTAATGTGTAACTAATGTGGAGAATTGTTCTAGAGGATGATAAGATTCAGCATCAGAATTTCAACCATCCAAATAGAAACATCCGAGTACTTGACTCCAACAGAGAATGGGTCAGACCAAGAAGGGCCTAGAACTGTCAGGAATGCTAGACAGAACACTAGATAGATTTGAAAAGCAGATCATCAATGTCCAAGGAGTTAAGTAGTATATTACCTCTTCTCTCTTCATGCAAAGCTCTGTGGAGACCCATTATGGCCCTGTATTGAAAGCAATCAATCAGTCAGTTCTGATCAACTGAAAGGCTCGGCTCCAGCTCCCCATAATGGCAGAAGAAGATGGTGGTTCTCCAACCATGGGTTCTGATGAAGAACATCCAGCTGCTAGCTTACCGTAACAAGCAGGGCAACCACAAGGCTTGGACTCAGCCTGTGATCATGAAAACCGAGCTGTCTGGATATACTGGAGCTCAAGTTCTGCCATATTGCTATTAAACACTAGCACGAGACCATTACAGGTGAGAGGACAGCACTTCCTTAATCATGCAAATTATAAGTCCCCCAGCCCCAGGGATGATAGTTATTTTTGTTCAATTCAGCTGGACCTGGGGACTTTTCTAGTGTAGACTTTTAAAAAGCACTTTGAAACGCTGTACCATACTTCTTAGTTTGGGACAAAGAAGACCTTGCTGGATTTAGGGTAGAGGGGTGATTATGGATCAGCATGTCTTTCCTGGAGCTCCTGTAGCATCACAGATTCACAGGGTTGGAGGGGGCACAGAGGGCAGTCCCATGGACATTCTTGCCAGGGGCACCAGTCCCAGTGAAAGGGGATTTATTTGAACACCTCCTGCTGTCTTGCCCTACTCCAGCCTGCCCACTCTCCCCCTAGGCCATTTGCATTTTACAAAGTTTCCTAAGCAAGCACTTCCTGGTGCTGAACTGACATCTGCGTCCCATGGGCTCAGATCTCCTGGGAGTGCACAGAATAACCTCATTCATTATTACTTGGCACCCTTTTATGACTCCCTTGTGCTCTTCCTCCCACATCCATCCCTCTACAGAAAACTCTGGAATGTTTGCCAAATACCCAAGACAAAAGGAGAAGGAACTCAGTTCTGCCTGGTAAAGCTAATGCCCAGCCCACAAGTCCCATTTTCCCTCCCTTGCTCTCCAGGTTTCAACTCACTCTTGGCACAAGGAGAAAGCAACTTCTAACGGGATCAGAAAGATTAAAAGTGAAGTGTGGCGCCTCCTCTCCACAAAGATTAAAAGTGAGGTGTGGCTCCTCCTCCCCACTTACTGGTGATGTCAAGACAGCTAACACTCCTCACAGCCCTCGTAATAGAGGTCCATCCAAAACCTCCCAGGATGCTCTCGAAAACAAGGAAAATGAGAGGGTCTGGATGTTCCCAGAGACAGCGAGCTTTATTGTCTCTAATGAGAAAAAAAAAAAAAAAGGCGAAAAGCATTGCTTGTTTGCCTGCTCAGCCAAGGGTGGGGGATATTTGCTAACCTAAAGATAGGCGTAATTGTTTTTGTTTGTTTTGGCTCAGGAACATCTGCTTGTATAGTGGTCAGGCCCTAGCACTCATTAACACAGGAAGTAAAGGGTCTGAGGTTTGTGTCACTGGGAGTGTTCGAGAACACAGGAAGACAGACACTCATGGGAGTGATTTAAGAGCAGTTTTCACACTGGGCAAAGGTTCAGCCTGTGAGAAGGCCGAGTACCCAGGGGGTGTGGATGTTGAGAATTCAGTCATCCATAGTAACCGAGGGTCCCTCTCCCCGAAACTGCAAAGATGACATTGACCATGGATATGTGCCATGTGAATCAATACCTAATAAGGGCCTGGTGGCAGAATCATCCAGAAAATGCCTGCTGAATAAATGAATACATTTCTCGGGCACACAGTGAAAGGAATGCAGAACATTCTGTGCACCCTTTCTACGTTCCAAAGTTCATTTACATATATTATGGCAATTTTGTTTCCTAACAGTTCTCTGAGGATTGGGCATGGGCTTTCCCTCCATTTTACAGAGAAGGGTCTGGTCATGGTCCCAGGAGTTGAAAGTAAGAAAGATAAGAGTTAGAACTAGAAAGTGAGTTTCCTAATTCCTGATAGAATTTTACACTTAATCACCCAGTCAGTGACTGTAAGGAAAACTCCCAAGATTCTAAGTTCTCATTTATAAGATCAGGATATAATGTCAATATATCCTGAACCCCCTACCTCCTTCCATCCTCCTCCCTTGGTTTTTTAGAAAAAGTGATGCTATTAAAAGTGAATTTTTGAACACGTTAAGTATATGAAAAGTGTAACAAAAAGGAAAATAATACAATTTAAATGTCACTTACTTCGTTTGCAAGTCTACTCTTCAAGACTTCCAGCAACAGGTAATTTGAATCAATATTGGAAAAATACAAAATGGAGAAATCATTCACATAATAGGAAAGATTGAAAAGCTTCACAAAGCAATGATATGACCTTGTCCCTTGGCTCTGGGGAAAACGTGGGACTAGATGCAGATAAATATGTGAAATGTACACTGGGGATGGACTTTCTCAACCATGTAGGGTCACAGATGATGAAAGTGAGGCACAGAAAGATAATGAACAGTCTTGCAGCTGTTACGAGCAGTGCTAAGTCTCATTACTTTGTTTCCCAACTTCCAGACATCCTCAGCTCCCTGCCCCACAAAATGAGGTTCAACAACTATAATCTAGCACTGCAAAGGATGTGCATTTATATTTTAAGTGCATACAAAATAAAGTATTTATCCTAGCCGTGCTGTATCAATAATAAGAACAAAAACTAAACCACATTACTCTCCAGATTTTAATTGTTGCTACCAATTTCCAGATTCTGCTTAGGAGATCAGTCTCAAATAAGAAAACGGAAAATAAGAAAGAATCTGGGAAGCTGTAAACAGCTGCCAACTTCCGTCCCCAAGGTGGGTCCTCCCCTCCTCCCCCTCTGCTGCAGTCCTGGCTTTTGGAACCGCTGCCCTCTGGGGACACAGTCCGCCCTCCACCTCCTACCTACTAGCTCCGCATCTCTCTCACGTCTTTTTAAAAAGATATTTTGGGAAGCAGCACACGCACATCCAGAGACCAATTACTCAATCTCCCAGCAAGTATGGAGATGATGGAAGTATAGCCCTTTGGTTTCCTAGCAACAGCATGGGGGGAGGCTGGAAAGCAAGCTGGTTGCCCAGCACCACCTTGCGTAGAAGGCATTTGCGCATTTGGCTTTTGTTGTCTTTGACGGCCATTTCTAAAAACGGGCTCTGTATTCTTGGGGGGATTTTAGGCACTTAAGTTATTCTTTTAAAAGCTCTCTGCTGACATCCACAGGTCCTATAATTAACATCTCAAGTCCTAACAGGCCGGAAGTGTTCTGTCACCCCTAAAAATAGAAAGCCCCATGTTGGTCTTCTTCCTATGGTTTATTAAGAATTTCTCCAGTTCCCTACTTCCTCCATGACCTCTCTCACCTTTACACAGATTCACCCCAGATGTGGATTATCAGCACTATTTTTTTAATCCAAACTGTGAACTCTACCCTGTAGAAAAATAAGATTACCATCAGTGGACATCTTAGTCAGTTTGCTTATTCATCTAAAAAGATTTCTACACCTGTTGTCTCAATGCCTCCGTGGTCCCCAGCTCTGCTTCCCCCTCCCCCATAGCAAGGGGAGTATTTGACAAACTGGAGGAAGAATGGATTAAATAAGAGAGGAAGGCATAGCTAGCATGATAACTGACTCCCCTAAATGGAAATACCCAGGATCCCAAGAGAGAAGACTGTTGAGTGGGAAAGCAGTTGTTTCTGTTGTTTATGGGAGGGGGAGATTTGGAGGAGGAGAAATAAGAAGTAGGATCAGAGAGAAATGTGGGATTCCCATCATCAATAAAAGAAAACTCAGAGGGTGAGAGAGTTGAGGAGAGCTGGGTCAATCCAGGCCCACATCTGTTATTTCTGACCCAAGGACCCTTAGTCACAGAAACCCTCAAGAGAGTCAAGCCTTCTAGTTAACACTTGGGGATAGGGGAGGCCAACGGGAGAACCAAGGACTGAAATGCTTTATGGAATAGGGGGACACCAAGGATCATGAGGTGGGACACCATGTGTTTTTTTGAAGTACTAACAAGATGGGGCACTAAGCTTACCCTTCTGTGCTAAGTTTATAATCACCTCTCAAATATTGGGGATAGGAAATGATGGCTAATGTGAGAAGTTGGGATTCCTAGATAATCTTACAAATTTTATTTCAGCCAAGTGAGAATCTGTTTCTCCAATAAACAGGGAAACCCCTCCATTTTCCCCCTTCTTGTCTGTGCCCTGGTTCGTTCTCTCTGGGGTCAGGAAATATATACAGTTGGTACCATTCCCATTATCCTTCCCTCTGGGGCTCATGGCTTCCCAGAGACTTGTTAGGCATCTACTTTTAGTCCTTCTGAGCACGCTCCAGATAGATGGTGGTCATCCTGCTTCTGGATTGAATTCAAACCTGAATAAGTTAGCTCATGAAGCCATGAGCAGTGGCTAAAACTAGTGGGAAAGGAAAGGCAATTCTTCCACTGGTGTTGTACCCCAGGATGAGTTCTATGGACTGGTCCATAGCCTCCCCTGAGCTTCTGAACTCTCTTCTACTCCTGCACCCAACTCAGGAGCTAAACCAACCCTTAACTGATAGGCTGAGGGGATCTAGGAAAAGGAAGGAGGATGGAGTAGAGATGGGGAAGGAAGAGCTTGACCTGGTCGCTGCTTATGTTTTACAGAGTGAGAAATTGAATGGAAGTAAAGAGAGACTGTAATTTCTATGCAAAATCCAAAGGGAGATCCTCCAGGGAAAGGAGTTTTGTTCATGTGAGCTTCCTTCTGGTGTCCTTGGTCCCTGCAGACCTGGGCTATAGAGAGTCAGCATGGTTTAGGTGTCATGCCACTCACCACAGGAACACTGAGATCTGCTGGTTCTACAGAGAAGGGAGACTCAAGAGACTCCTCCCCATCTCCTCCCTGCACCAGCTTCAGGGGGAACCTGACATTAGGGCACCCATGCCTTCCAAGGGCTTCATGTATAGAAGTGGCAACAGAATCCTGTTTTGGTGAAGCCCCTGAGCTATCTAAGGGCAGATTCAGGGCCACATCTCAGGGCCGTGGAGTCAAGGCCAATCCTCTAAAGCCACCCTGGTTCTCTAAAGGCTGAACACCGGCTTGTACTTTTTGCCTGAAACTGTGAACGTGACCCCAAGCCAGAGCCATAGAAGTTGACGGTGGGGGGGGGGGCCTAAGAGACTGTGAAAATAGAATTCCTTTGACCCTTTTGCTCAGATCCAGTTTGAGTCCAGTAAATCCCATGATCTGCCTCTCAAAACTTCCCAACTTTGTGGATGAAAACACTCAGGAGCAAAACATGATTCTCCAAATTGTTATTTTTGAACCGGTTGAGGTTGATTCTTTATTTCATCACTTATCTGAAGTTCTGCATGTACAAGTTTGGCTCTGACACAGGCCTTTGTCAGGAGCCCAGTTACCATGGCAGTGCCTCCAAAATAGAACAAGTCCAACACACATCAATAGACAGCACAATAAATAGAATGAGTACTACTTACAATACATGATTCTGTTTCTACTGGGTAGTAATTTGTGAAGAGAGTTGAAAATAACTACACCTCCCCCCTTCATTTAATTAAAGGAAAACAATTCCACAAATCGGAAATGTGCAGTGTTTATATCAGAGTGGAACTCAAGCGGCTATGTGATTAAGAGGCCAGGATTGTGGTTGAATTTTCAGGGGAAAACTTAGTGCATTAAAGCCAGGGCCGTTCAGTGAAGCACTCTCTCCTAAAACCCAACTTACAGTGTGATTTGGTTTGAGGCACTAATTGTGAACTAAGAGTGTATGTAAGAAACATAGAACATTTTTTCACAATAGTAGGGGGAGCATTTTTCTCCATTTACCCATGGCCATCTGGTTTTCTCCTATTGTCCATGATACTCTTACATGTTGTGCTTTGGATCAAAAATTATGTAAGCGCCATTATTATTAGAGCTTCCCTGGTGGCTCAGTGGTAAATAATTGGCCTATCAATGCAGAGATGCAGGAGTTGTGAGTTTGATCCCTGGATAGAGAAGATCCCCTGGAGGAGGGCACAGCAACCCACTCCAGTATTCTTGCCTGGAAAATCCCACAGACAGAGGAGCCTGGTGGGCTACAGTCCATGGGATCGATAAGAGTCAGATATGACTTAGTGACTAAACAACAATAACCCTTATTATAGGTAACTGCAGGGTCTAGCAGGCTGTTAGGAGACCCCTTTGGAAAATCTGTGAAAACTCACTGAGAAAGAAGATACCCATCTTTTTGGTCGATAGGTCAATGAATACAGCATAGTTTGTGTGGTTTCTAGACCCTTGCATGTCTCAGGGTCTCCAATCTCTCAGGCTGTCTCTGCGTGGCTCTTGATCTTAGAGTAAGCAGTTTGACCTGGAGGAGAGTGTGTTGCCTTTGAATTCAGACAGAAATGGATTCCGCAACCAATGTTTTTGCTCATCTAGCAAAAGTCCCTTATACTTGGCTTTATTGATGTTTAAAATGGGGATAACCCTCTCTACTTTAATTGGGTTAGTGAAACTGAATGATATGTAGGCACAAGGATATAGCAAAATGTCTGGTCTATTGGAGGAAATGATCATTAGTGTCCTTTTCTTTTTCTTACCACAGGTGTAGCTACCATGGTAGCCTTCCCAGACATGGCCTATGAAGTAGCTCTGAACCTAAGTGATAGAACCCTGGACAAGTTCATTAACCTCTGAGACTTCCTGCCTCAACTCTTAAAGGTAGGCACCACTGAAAATATCTCACAGGGTGTTGTGAAAAATAGCAGAAATGACAAATGCAAGTCACCCAGCATAGATCTTGACACTGAGCAGACATTTGTCACAGGTCAGTTTCCTTGGGATGCAAATGCTGGGTTGGAGATCAGCATGTAAGATGTTTATTAAACAGTGCTCTTGGGATGAACGCTTATGGATGAGAAGAGAAGGAAGCAGGATTGAGAAGGTGACAGAGGCTTAATGTAGTTGACTTGACAACTTGATACCAAGTGGCCATTTTCCTCATGCCAATGTTACGAGCTCATTATTGGCCCCCATAATGGGCGGGTTGGACATTCAGCCATGAAGATAGCTAGATCAACCTCGGTATGTTGGAGTACGTGCTGATGGGTCAGGTGCCTGCTTCATCCCCGGTCATCTGCACATTTCACACATGTGCCTTTGTGCCTTTATTGCAATGGCTGAGGATAGAGGCTGGCTGAGGCTAGTGGACCAAAGCTGAGGTTAGTGGACCAAAGCATTTTGTCTCTTCTATAGCTCAGTGCCTCTTTCAGGGTTGAATACTCTCTGAAGGACATTAATATGTCATACACTTATCAAGTTTTAGTCTCTCGGCTTCAGATCTATTCTTTTAAAACTAAATTGTTATTTTAGAGCAGTTTTATGTTTACAGAATAATTGTGAAGATAGTACAGAGAATAACTGTATATCCATCGCCCAGTTCTCCCTATAACTAACATCCTACATCTGCATAATATACTTGTCACAACTAAAGGATCAATATTAGCATATTATTATTAACTAAAGTCCCTTCTTTGTTCAGATTGCCCCAGTGTTTCCCTCATGTTCTTTTCTGCCCCAGGATCCCATCCAGGACCACACATAATATTTAGTAGTCAAGTCTCCTTAGACTTCTCTTGATTATGGTCTTTTCTTGGACATTCTTTGTTTTTGTTGATTTTGACAGTCTTGAGGTCGGTTATGATATAGATTATTCCTCAGTTGGGATTTGTGGAGTAATGTGCTTTGGGCAAGAAGGTCACAGAGTTATGGGCCACTCTTCACATCATTGGAAGAGTACATGCTATTTGTGTGACCTGTCCGAGTTGACGCTAACTCTGGTCATCTGGCTTGCAATGATGTTTGTCAGAGTCTCCACTGTAAAGTTCCTCTTTTTATAAATCTTTTCCCATGTTGTACTACCTTGAGGGTAAAGGAGTAGCTACGTTAATTATTCAGAATTCTTCGGCATGGAAGATTTGTCTTATTTTCTCCCACTTATTAATTTATTCAATTATTTATTACACCACTATGGACTTGTAGAAATTAATATTATACTTTGGACAATAATTTAACACTCCATTATTTATCTTATTGCTCAAATCATTCCAGCTCTGGCCATTTGGAACTCTTTTAGCTGGCATCTGGATTCTTTTCCATTACAGTGGAACTCCCCATTACTATTCATTTTTCTGATTGGTTCTGTTTTTTTGCATTTTCCTATTTTTTGGCATCTTATATACTCCAGGCTCATTTTGAATGTTTCCTGCCCCAGTCCTAGTATCAAACAGTTCTTCAACAAACCCTGATTCCCTTTATTAGAGAACAATATTAGAAACCAAGATCTGAGTTCTAGATATGTTTACTGTAATTAATGGGTTTTTGCTTCCCAGCCCTCCTTTCAGGTCAAGAAGATATATGGATGCATTCGTCTTGTTGTTCAGTCGCTCAGTTGTGTCTGACTCCTTGTGACTCCATGGACGGCAGCATGCCAGGCTTCCCTGTCCTTCACTATCTCCCAGAGTTTGCTCAAGCTCCCATCCATTGAGTCTATGATGCTACCTAATGATCTCATCCTCTGTCACCCCCCTTCTCCTCCTGCCCTCAATCTTTCTCAGCATCATGGTCTTTTCCAATGAGTCAACTCTTTGCATCTAATGGCCAAGGTATTGAAGCTTCAGCATCAGTCCTTCCAATACTGAGCCAAACATGGGTTCATACTGATGTCTCCAACTCTAATCTATTACCACATGGAGCATTCTAGCCTCATTCCCTTTCTTATTCATAACCTCCCACTTCAACAGTGTGAAACCTGGCTTCTACCATCTACTTAATTGCCCAGCCCAAGTATACATGCATAGTGGTGTCAGAACTGGTAACCCAAACCTTCATGGAACAGAACTATCAACTGGAACACAGTGCTTATGTAAATTTCCTTTTGCCTTTAGCCTTTCAAACTGCACATTTCCAAATTGAGTTAAGTCAACTCTTTGCTGCTGCTGCTGCTGCTAAGTCACTTCAGTCGTGTCCAACTCTGTGTGACCCATAGACAGCAGCCCACCAGGCTCCCTCGTCCCTGAGATTCTCCAGGCAAGAACACTGGAGTGGGTTGCCATTTCCTTCTCCAATGCATGAAAGTGAAAAGTGAAAGGGAAGTCGCTCAGTCATGTCCGACTCTTCGTGACCCATGGACCACAGCTTACCAGGCTCCTCTGTCCATGGGATTTTCCAGGCAAGAGTACTGGAGTGGGGTGCCATCGCCTTCTCCGAGTCAACTCTTTAGTCCTCTAAATTCATTTTCTTTTTGGCTGCACTGTGCTGTATGCAGAATCTTAGTTCCCTGACCAGGGATCAAACTTGTGCCCTCTGCAGTGGAAGCACAGAGTCTTAACAACTGGACCGCCAGGGAAAACCTCTCTAAGTCCATTCTTCATCCTGCACTGTGACGCTGGAGCTGGACCGAATTTATCTTTCCCATCTGGCACGGTGTTTAGGTTTGTTAAGGGAATTAGAGGGACTCTGGTGGGGTGTGGAAAGAGGAAGCACTTCTCTTCTTGGTTCTGTGTGGTCTTCCTTGCTTGGTCCTGTGACAGTGTAGCAGCCACCCACACATAGGACATCCAAGAACACTGACTTTTTGAGCAAGTTATGCCATCAGGGCTAGCTTCATGGGCATGTAATCAACATAGTCACACAGGACTCCATTCTCTTAAAGGGCTGCATGCTTGGTTTAATGCTCTGTGAACACCATCTTGAAGTTCCTAATGATTTTATCTTTTAACTTACGCCTATCAGGGAAGTCCAGTAGAACAACAGGACATGTGTGTATGCAGGGGAAATAACCAGGTAACAGTGCATATACTGTCAGATCCCCAGGCAGAGCAGTCAGGGTTCAGCATGCACACCAAGCAGTCAGCCTGGTACCTGGTACACCTAAGCATACCCGGGACTGGTCAGGGCTCTGAAGATTGCAGGGGTGGCCTGGACTGGAACGGCAGCAGCAGCGACAGGAATAGCCGTGGTGGCAGCCACAGTCCTGGAAAAAAGGAGAGAAAGCTCTTGAGTTAATGCTGGGACCTGTGGTGAGAAGCCAGCTTTCCCGTTCATCCCTGGAGGCTGGTGCTGTGGCATCTGCACAGATATTAACTCTTCAGCCTGAGGGCTGAGAGAGGAACTATCTGTGCTCAGCCAGTAAACATTTCAGTAAGTTGTTACAAAAGGAAAGTGTGATACTGTGAGTTATAATAAGAAATATATTATTGGTCTTCATCCCCATTTCAGGCACAGAGCTCCTCAAACCCTTGGTATTTCCTAAGGGCTCAGAGGTACTTTTGTCATGTTAATGAGATGACTTTTAGAAAGCATCCCGAGGATGAGATGGCTGGATGGCATCACAGACTCGATGGACGTGAGTCTGAGTGAACTCCGGGAGTTGGTGATGGACAGGGAGGCCTGGCGTGCTGCGATTCATGGGGTCGCAAAGAGTCGGACACGACTGCGCGACTGAACTGAACTGAAGGAGGTAGGTTGGGCTTCCCTGGTGGCTCAGACAATATACTGTCTGCCTGCAATCCCTGGGTTGGGAAAATCCCCTGGAGAAGGAAATGGCAAACCTCTCCAATACTCTTGCCTGGTAAAAGCCATGGACAGAGGAGCCTGGTAGGCTACAGTCCATGAGGTCACAAAGAGTCAGACACAGCTGAGCAATTTCTCTTTCACTTTCAAGGAGGTAGGTTAATTGCCAGGAGAACCAATCATATGATTAGAAGGTTGAAACTTTCAGTCTCCTCTTCTGACCTCCATGAAGGGAAGAGGGGCTGGAAGTTTAACCAATGGCCAATGGCCAATGATGCCTATGTAATGAAGCCTCCATAAAAATCCAAAGGATGGGATTTAGAGAGCTTCTTGGTTAATGAACATCTGGAGATTTGAGTGTGGCTCTCAGAGACAGGACATGGAAGCTCTTTGCCCTTTCCCCATTCCTAGACCTATGCATCTCTTCTATCTGACTGTTCCTGAGTTATATCCTTTTATAACAAACCAGTGATCTAGTAACTAAAAGTTTTCTCTGAGTTCTGTGAGCTGCTCATCAAATTAGCCAAAACCAAGGAGTGGGTTGGAACCTCTGATCAATGGGTCAAGTGATGATCTGGACTTGCAGTTGGCATCTGAAGTATGTGTGTGCATGCGTGCGTGTGTGTGTGTGTGTGTATGTAGGGGGACAATCTTGTAGAACTGATCCTTTAACCTGTGGAATCTGATTCTATCTGCAGATAGTGTCAGAAATGAGGTGAACTGTGGGACACCCAGCTGGTATCTGAGAAGTGCTTGGATATGTGGGGGAACTGCCCCCTACTACCACAATACATATTTTTATTAGAACCAGAGCTCTTTAGAAAGCATAAACAAGAACATTGCAATAAAGCATATCATGGAATTACTAGAATTCTTCAAAAAGTATAGAATTTCTGGTTTTGAATTTGTGGCAAGATTGGAAAGCACAGGTCCATACACTAGAAATAGAAATTAAATTTTAAATTGTCCCATTTAATGGAAAGAGCTGTAGTTTTATATGAACTTTCCAATGAACCAGTTGCTAACAAGAAAGGCAATTTAAAAATCGATGTATTCTTGTCATAGAAGATGTAGCAATACTGTATAACAGGCATTTTCAGTTATATACAAATCACAAAGTCACTTTAATTTCTTGTAAAATTCCATGAATTATAGGAAATGTCAGAGGAAACATTAAAATGTCATTGTATAAATTTATGTTTAAAATTAAACTCAGACTTAAACAAAAATGATTTATATGAAGAGTTAAATCTTTTTAGAAGAGGATTTAGAATCACGGTCTAGATGTACTAAAGTCTTATTTTGAAGTAATTTGTCTGGAATTTGTCCCAATGTTGTCACAGTCTGTGACAACAGACTCCTAACAACTCCAGTAATGGTTTTATCAGCAGAAAGAACCTTCTCAAAATTAAAAATTATTTTCAATCTTACATTTTCCAAGAGCAAACCAACATTGCTTTCGATTATATCGTTGAAAATGAGGCTGCTAAGTTTTGATTAATTTGTAGAAAAATAAACCAGAAAAATCATGATTTATCAAGATATCAGATTAATAAGATATTATTATTTATTGTGTTGCATAAAATGATATTCAAAATATTAATGAACTCCATGTAACTTTTCTTCACCACTTTCTCTCTAATACCATTGGGTCTCTCAGGCCCTAAGGCCCAAATAGCTGTGCTGCTTGCACTGCACTGTGGACCTGCCACAAAGCCCTTTCCTGCTTTGGGTACTTGAAGCTGGCAACCTTTTTGACGACTCAGTGCAGGAGACAGACCCTAGTAGTGTGGGCAGGACCTGTGATGTGCTTGTAACAGGTAGATTATGGCAAATGCGATAAGGTGTCACTTCTTATCACCCATCCTTGATAATCTTTATGATACAAATTGAGTAGTATTCTTATTAGCCACCTAATGATTTTGCCCCATGTGCATGCTGTGTTCCATAGAAAGAGATGCGGCTTTGGAAACTGGGGCTCTCTCCAGATGCAGGAGACCCGAAAATAGGTTATCTGCTATTAAAGGCTATCTGCTAAAAGCACACCCAGCAGCTGGGGCAAAAATTCTTCATTAAAGGGGCACTTGGGCAATGTGTCATAGAATCTGTCCATCACAGTAATTAATTAAATTTTTCTTTTTCCTTTATATGTAAAAATCAGATACACTATGAAAAAAATATGTGCAGCTCTTACCTGACATCTTGAAAAATGTTGGGCATCTGGGAAAACAGGCCATTATCCCCAAAAGTGGTAGAACTAGGGTCAGCCTTCTTTAGAGGGAAATTCGGTAGTCTCGTCTATGTTTTGAATGGCCCAGAGAAGATTTGTGCCTTAAAATGTTTATCCCAACTACAGTCTAATTTCTTCCCATTGCCCACTCTTCTCACACTCCATGAAAAAAGATATTTGGGCAATATAACATTGTTAATCAACTATACCCCAATACAAAATTGCTGTTCAGTCGCTCAGTCATGTTCAACTCTTTGTGACCCATGGACTGCCGCCCACAAGGCTTTCTTGTCCTTCACCATCTCCTGGTGCTTGCCAAAACTCATGCAATTGAGTCAGTGACACCATCCAACCATCTCATCCTCTGTCATCCCCTTCTCCTCCTGCCTTCTTTCCCAGCATCAGGGTCTTTTCCAATGAGTCTCCTCTTCACATCAGGTGTCCAAAGTATTGGAGCTTCAGCTTCAGCATCAGTCCTTCCAATGGATATTCAGGGTTGATTTCCTTTAGGATTGACTGGTTTGATCTCCTTGCTGTCCAAGGGACTCTTAAGAGTCTTTACCAGCACCACAGTTCGGTTCAGTTCAGTTCAGTTGCTCAGTCGTGTCCAACTCTTTGCAACCCCACCACAGTTCAAAACCATCAATTTTTTGGTGTTCAGCCTTCTTTATGGTCCAGCTCTCACATCCATACATGACTACTGGAAAACCCAAAGCTTTGACTATATGGACCTTTGTTGGTGAAGTGATGTCTCTGCTTTTTAATATGCTGTTTAGGTTGGTCACTGGTTTCCCTGATAGATCAGTTGGTAAAGAATCCTCCTGCAAAGCAGGAGACCCCAGTTCGATTCCTGGGCAGGGAAGATCCGCTGGAGAAGGGATAGGCTACCCACTCCAGTATTCTTGGGCTTCCTTCCCTTGTGGCTCTGCTGGTAAATAATCTGCCTGCTATGTGAGAGACCTGGGGCTGATCCCTGGGTTGGGAAGATCCCCTGGAGAAGGGAAAGGCTACCCACTCCAGTATTCTGGCCTGGAGAATTCCATGGACTGTATAATCCTTGGAGTCGCGAAGAATCAGACATGACCAAGTGACTTTCACTTTCAGGTTGGACACAGCTTTTCTTCCAAGCCATCAGTATGAAAAAGCAATACAAAATAAAAAGTTTAAAGTTTAAAAAAAAAAAAAAAACTTAACACATGTAGTAATAAAATGTAAGAAGTTCCCATCCAAATCCATATGCTAAGGGTCATTCAGGAAAGGAAACCTAAGATGAAAATTAACAGCTAAATTAAGATTCTTCAAATCTGTTTTAAAAGTATCCTCTAGAACAATCCAAAGGGATAAGACAATAAGGTGGCCCCCAACCCCAGGTGGGGAGTTGGGACTTGCCCCCTGAGCCCAGTACAGCCAGATGATGGCACACAGACTGCAGACTCTGAGCTGCCCCTCCTGCGTGTATGGTCACATCCACAGTTACTGTGGCACCAGTCAATCACAGATCATTTCTTACCAAATAGCCTACAATTGAGGTTCTTTGAAGATATGGGCACTACATGTACATCTTCAGAGGAAATGGGGAGACATTGAGAAGGAAAGATTTTCTAGCTCACTTCTATAGTTAACCTTTGCCCCAGTTCCCATGAGCTCTTGGTTTTGTGTGTCTGTTCTAGTTTGAGGAAAATTTTTGGTTTTGATTAAAGAGTTAGGTCTCAGTAATGAGAAGTTGAAGGGAGTTGGATAGAGATTTAGGAGTCTGGCAGTATTTTGAATTCCAAGCTATCTGTCTAAAATGCTCTGATTGAGAGAAGTTACTCAGCCTCTGACTTTAGATAGAGAGGGAGTTCCCCCAGAAATTTGATTCCCCCTTTATTCCTTCCCCCAGGGTGGAGAGCTATAACAACCACCTGTCAACATGAGGAGTCAGCCAGGACCGCAGGACAGATGGGTCAACACAAGCAGACTGAGGCAAGCACGGTGCATGAGGAAGCTTTTCCCATTTTCCATTTCTTCCTTTTACAAATTGCAACCTCTTAACATTTAAACTTTTCCCATGATTCTTATTCCTGTGGCTAGTTCTTTTCTTGTTATTATAGTTTACTCATAGATATGATAAATGAATATAGTAAATGACTGCTGAAGGTCGACCAGATGGCTTGATGACTTCATTTACTCTCTCTTTGGGAAAACAATTGAAAGAAATCCCCACTACTCGTTCTCCTGCAGGCAGGGGTGTTCAGTGATTGCTTCTGAAAATGAAAAGATAAACACTCTTATTGTATGCCTGGAAGCTCTGGGGATCCTGGAGACACTCTCTGCTCCACAATTTTATTTGAGAACATAAGGAATTAATTGTACACCTTGCCGAGGGAAAGGGCATATTATATATTCCAAATATCAAGATCTTTCTTTTAGGATTAGAATACATAGTTGACATAGAGAAAATGCTTTCAAGATGTTATGAGGAAAAAAAAAACAAAACCTCAAGACTGGAGTTTTTATAACTCGATATTATTTGGCACCTGCATAGTTTCGTATCTCTGTGGGATACGACTATTGTTTCTCAGAGACCGTAGTCCAGACATCTATAATCAAACATAAATTCTCCCAAAAGATACAGAAAGAAGGCATGGGAGAAGATACAAGAACTCTTCTCAGGAGTTTCTAAATATTTCCCGATTTGAGAGCTTGAGAGACCAGTTCCTCCTCGGGGAGTTCCAGGTTTCTGAGTCTGGAGGGTAGGCACGTGCTTTGCAGTTCATCCACACTGGATCTCAGGATGAACCACACACATGGATGGACTTTCTCTGCCTGTGTAGAGGATTTCAGGAAACCAGCAGGGAAGGAAAAAACAGGGGAATGGACAGGATATTTACAGTCACATCAGGGCACTGATCCCATCTCTTAGCTATGTGCTTTTGCTGTGCCTCAGTTTCTCCATTTGAAAAATGGAATTGGCAATATTTTACTTGCCAATCTATGTCTATGGCAATAATTAAATGAGAAAAGTAGATAATAAACTCCTTGCACAAAAGAGACATTTAATAAATGCATGTGTGGTTAGTTCCATGAGGGAGGGACTCTTGATACCCAGCACTTTTCAGGGCCAGGTATGTAGTAGATGCTCGAGAATATTTGTGGAATAAATGAACCATATTAATAATTTTGAATTTTCCATCATTGTCACCTATAAATTAGACAAAATGTTTTACCACCTATGAAGGGAAGACCACACTGTTTTATCAGGAGAAACCATTGCAGGCCCTCACTTTCTAGATTCACATATACTCTAATATCCTGCTGGTAGGGATATAAATTAACACAATTACTTAGATAACAATTTGGCAAAGTAGTTTAATAAAGTTGTATGTGCACACCTCTTGAGACCAGCGGTCAACATGTAAGTATATAACCTAAGAACATATCTTTGCATACAAGGCTACATATGCCAAAAATATGAGTGTTCGTAATAGTAAACAATGGAAAACAACCTAAATGCTGAACAGCTGGGGAATCAATACAAATATTCTGTGTATTCTTAAGATGCTATTTCATAACAAAGAAAATTTTAAAAATAAAACAACAGATGCTAGCATATATGACTCATACATATAGTTTTGAGCAGAAAATTTCATTTGCCAAAGAATACACATAGACTTGACTACATTTACATACATCAAGTTTAAAAAATGCATAACAGTACCATATATTGCTGAGAGGCAAAAGTGTATATAAAGTGTAAAGACTTGCAAAGGATAATAAATACTATGTTCAGAATAGCATTCCCTCTGAAGTAGGGGAAGGGGATTGAAATCAGAGAATTTGATACAGAGGAATTACATATAAAGAAGTATTGGTAATTTTTGGTGTTTCATAAAAGGAGGTAGGCACAAAGGTGTTAGATGTATAATATATTTATATATCCTAAAAAATGAAAATTTATATTTAAAAGGATTTTATCATGTAAGAGCTGAAGAAGTCCTAGGACACTAGTCCTACCTCTCCATTCTGAAGACAAGAAACTTCAAACCTTGGAAAGTGAAGTGATTTGCTTAAGGGTTCACAATCAGATGGTAGGGCTGGGATGACAATCTAGATTTCCAGGTCCCAGGACAAAGGTTTTTTTTTAATTGAAGTATGCAAAGTGATTCAGTTATACATATATATTATATATATGTGTATATATATACATATATATATACACATATATATATGCTGAGCTGCGCTTAGTCACTCAGTCATGTCTGACTCTTTGTGACCCCATGAACAGAAGCCCACCAGGCTCCTCTGTCCATGGGGATTCTCCAGGCAAGAATCCTGGAGTGGGTTGCCATGGTCTTCTTCAGGTTATAAAGCAGTTACACTGCTCTTTTTAACTACATTTGGTCTTATTTCTTTTTCCTTCCTGGAGGCAGGAACCGAGCCTGCGTGTGAGCAGGGCCATCAGCAGAAACTTCAGACGTGTCACAGGTGAGCCACACGATGAAGGCACAGAGAAAGGGCTTCTGAGTCCAGGCAGACAGGACATTCTTGAAGAGTTTACCAGTTTCTCACAGGCTTTCATTTCCTGTCTTAGAAAAATCACAGGGCATTCATAGGAAAGTTCATCTGAGCTTGCTCACATTTTCACTCTGGTCCCCAGAAAACTAGGACCAGAAGTGGCAAATCGATGACTCACTATCAAGACAGCCAGATGTGAATCCTTGGAACTCTCAAGGTAGGAAACCATAGTTAAAGATTTCAGAGCTCCGTGGAGATAACCACATAGTGGCAACAAGTTTATGAATGGACAGATGAAGCCTCTGTGGATATTACTTCATGTATATAAAACAAGACAACATGGCCCAAGATAGGATGCTCACATTAATGCCATGCTTCGTATCGTGCATCAGTACTCATGTATCCCCTGCAATGAATTCCCGCTCTTCACTTTTACATTCTCCTGCCCATCAAGATTCAAAGCAGATCCAGAAAGTTCAGTTTGCTTTGTTATTGATAGTCCATTCAAAGGAGGTCAGGCTCTATCCTTCCTTCCTGTGTTCTAATGTCTTTCTAGTTTTTTAAACCAATGTTTTTAATGCACATCTTTCTGTCTCATGTGTACCCCAGAGAAACAGAGTAACCTGACTCCCTGATGGGGAAAGTTGAGGGTTTCCATATTGAGCCAGCCCTCCTCTGTACCTTGGGGACTCTCTCTACCTGTTCCCCTAATCCATGAGTGATGTACCTGTTGCTCTGTTATGGCCATGACCTGACACTGTACCTCAGAACAGGGCACCATCTCCCACCTGGATCCACGTTCCTACGTCCACCCCCAACCAGTGAACATTCAGCCCAAGGCCAAAGCTCAGTTGACCTCATCAGCTGACCTTACCTCTCCTCCCACTCTTATTAGCAAATCCCTACATTATTTTGATCTGGTCTCCCTCTTCATCTCTTTTCATTTCTTGGTCTATGGATATTCCCAAGTAGATCAATATTTATACTGGAGTTTCCTCAGAAAACTTCTTTGGAAGAGATTGATTTTTATTAGAATTCTGCTCAAGGAAATGTCATGGGTAGAGTGCAGTTATTGGGTCTGCTTGTCGACCCACCAATATTCCTCCAAGCTGCAAAATGTCACTATGCCTTCACCTCCAAGGACCACAAGGCCTGGATCTGATGAAGCTGTAGAGGGGCAGTGCTCAAGTTTGTTTCTAACCTTAGGCAAAATTCATATCTCCCTATTCTCCTTACTCTTTTATTTAGACCAGGAAGTAAAAGTGAAAAATGAAATTGGTAATTTCTCAGTCATGTCCGACTATTTGGGAGTCCATGGACTATAGCCTGCCAGGCTCCCCTGCTCATGGAATTCTCTAGGTGAGAATACTGGAGTGGATAGGCATTCCCTTCTCCAGGGGATCTTCCCAACCTAGGGATCAAACTTGGGTTTCCTGCATTGCAGGCAGATTCTTTACCATCTGAGCCACGAGGGAAGCCTGTTTAGGCCAGGGGCCCATGCCAATTGTCCCATGTTTCTAAGCCAGGGTAAGTTTATGTGTCTTGCTTTCCTTTACTGATTTGTATAGATCCTTCAGGAGAAGAGCCTGTGTGACATAGGGGAAAATGAGGTAGAATCTTTGAGCAGCTCAAGGGAGGCTCACTAGGCTCTACAGGGAGGAGGCCAAGATGGGGAAGGCAGGGCTTAGGATCCAGCAATATCCAAACTGCTCCAAGAAGGACAAGCTAGCTGAGTGAAAAGCAGCTTTTCTTTTGACCATTGCAGATGCACAAAACTGACCCTCATGGCAGAGTAAGGCTAGGCTGCCTGAGAGCAAGGCTGAGATGGTGGACCAGAGGCCACTTGAACAGTGTTTCAAGTCTACTTGAAGTCTTACCTGAGTTATACCAAGAGTCCCAAAGAAATCTAAAAAGGAATGAAAGGAGATGCTTGTTATACAACTCTGATCTTAGGTCTTATTCCAGACTTCATTTCTTTTTTGTGTGTGATAATACTTTTAGTAAATTCTTAAAAGTTTTATGAAGAGCATAATTGCATCATCATCACATTAAGACTATTTCTTTAGTAGAACAGGTAAACTAGACTTGTTTTTACAACCTTGTTTATTTATTCACTTAAACTATACCTCTAAAATGTATAGTTTATATGTGTTAAGTATACTTAAGTTTTATTGAAATATATCTGTATTTTAAACATATGTCTTGGCAAGCGATGCTCTGGTTTGTTTCTCACTGCAAAGGTCACTGAATGTGCCGAAGCAGAGGTAAAGGTAAGTTGATATTTTTTATTTTTCCTTTTAACTCTGAATTTTTCTTCAGAGAGGTTGAAATACAGGACCACAAAAATGAGACAGTAGGATGATTCTTTGGTCTTCTGAGCATAATCACATTTACTTCACTTGTTTTTCATTGAAAAATAAGCTACCACATGAATCTCATAAGTTAGCCTGGGCCTTGCTGACAGAAGACATAGAGCCTGAGTGAAATGGTCTTCCACAAATAAGAAAAAAGAAATAAGAACCAAAGGACCACATTCAGAAAAAATTAGAGAGAAAAAAATCAAGATAGAAGAGACACCAGATTTCTTTTTTTAAGTATCTGGGGCTTTGAACCTCATGTTTGGAGTAGAGCTGGTGAAAGATTCTTTTCTTGCTATTACAAGTTGGTAACTGGAAATTCTACTCAGATGAAACCACAAATACATTCCCAGACAATACACTAAGCAGAGATTCCCCATGTCACCAAGGGACATACAGACATGTAGGCCAATGGGTGAAGTCCAAGAAAGCAGGCCTTGATGAAGATTCCTTGATCACATTGGGCAGCGGTAGGTAGTGACAATTTCCACCTAAATCCTGTGTTGTGTGGGCCCACCTGGGAGCACACTTCCTGTCACCTCCTCAGTGAAGCCTTCCTGACACTCAACTTGTCCTGGTGCAGGCCGATTGGCCCTCTTTTAAATTTCTTTTTTAAGAACTTACTTGTTATTTATTTATTTCTTTTTGGCTGCACTGGGTCTTCTTGGCCACTCATGAGCTTTCTCTGGTTGCAGCGAGTAAGGGTTACTCTACTTTTGGTGCACAGGCCTTAGCGTGCAGGCTCAGTAGTGGCACACGGGCTTATTGCCCTGTGGTATGTGTGATCCTCCCAGACCAGGAACTGAACCCGTGTCACCTGCACTGGCAAGTGGATTTTTAACCATGCTGCTGCTGCTGCTAAGTCGCTTCAGTCATGTCCCACTCTGTGCGACCCCATAGATGGCAGCCCACCAGGCTCCCCCAACCCTGGGATTCTCAAGGCAAGGACACTGGAGTGGGTTGCCATTTCCTTCTCCAATGCATAAAGTGAAAAGTGAAAGTGAAGTCGTGTCTGACTCCTAGCGACCCCATGGACTGCAGCCTACCAGGTTCCTCCATCCATGGGATTTTCCTGGCAAGAGTACTGGAGTGGGGTGCCACTCTACCACCAGGGAAATCCTGATTGGCTATTTGTACAATTTTTTTTTCTTTTTTCAGAAGAGAGCCCAAGAATGAATCAGACTAATGATGAGACAAACATTATTTTTCTAGCTCAGTTGCCACCTCAAATTCCTGACAAATACTTCTGGAAAGTTCCCAGGACGGACCTCACAGATGCTCTGTGGACCAGCTAGCTCTTCTCGCTGCAGCTTCGCCTAGGTTTCCTGTCCCTAAGATGCACCAGAGGCTGCAATATCCACCTGCTGATGCCTGTGCCAAAGGTACTCATGTCTCAGTTGCTTTTATGACTGCATTTCTGCTGATCACCTCCAAGGGGCTGTTCTTGCCAGCCTTTGCTCTCATAAGTCATCCCAACCCTGTGTGTTTACGATTTCAAAGCCACTGTCCCTATTTCCTTTCATCACTGAAACTTCTGGTGTCAGTGTCAAGGGGGCCTGAAATATTAGAATCTTATTGAGATTCTGTTAAAATGACTCTCAAATTCTTGGCTTGCTTGTCACTGCCTACTCCAGCTGGCCTGCAGAACAACAGAGTGATAGAATTGTGTTGTAATCACTCCACCTCTCTAGCCCATGCTGCAAAGTTGTAAGCCTCAAAAGTCTTCCCGGAAGACTCCTCAGGGCCTCTTGCATGCTAACCTCAGAACATCCCTATCACCACCATCCACACTGCAGGGTGGGTCTTAGTGCCCACTGGACATGAGGATCACCCTAAGTATGTTATCCTGAGGTGGGACTCAGGCCTTTGGGGTTTTCAGTTCCCCAGTGATTTTCACCCACCCAAGTGTTCTCAATAGTTTTACACTTAAACATACAGACGCATACAACTTTGAAGAACATCCAAGAAGTTCTTTCTTTACTCTTAGAACATTTTTACACTTATCAAGATTTTGAAGGTAACAATGTTTATTGCAGCCATTCAAACATAAAGATGTGCGTAACAAGTGGCACAGTAGTAAAGAATACGCCTGCGATGCAGGAGCCACAAGAGACACAGGTTCAGTCCCTGGGTGGGGAAGATCGCCTGAAGAAGGAAATGGCAGCCCACTCCAGTATTCTTGCCTGGGAAATCCCATGGACAGAGGAGCCTGGAGGGCTAAAGTTCATGAGGTTGCTAAGAGTTGGACACAACTGAGCAAATGAGCATGCATGCATGCAACAATAAGGTACAAATAACACCTTGCTAAGGCCATTCCACTGCCCCCACCCCAGGAACTAGTGATTAAAAAGTAGTATTTTAAACTTTACTTTGTATTCATAAGAAGGATACGTCCATAGATATATGAGTTGTTGGCTAATTCACTTACAAACCTGTCTTTCTTTCTTACATTGCCTTGAACATAACCCATCTCCTTTTCTGTTGGAGGCATACCTTCACCTTGGGGAGAATTATGTTTCTAGCAAGAGGAAGTAAAAGGGCTGGGTCAGTGTTCCCCTTCTGATACATGAAAATAAGATATTTGACCCTGCAGAAAGACAATAGTCTGGCAAGAGAGGAAAGCTTTTCTAAATTTTTAAGCAAGGAATGCTGGACAGTCTCTTATCGACTTGCATCACCACTTTACTCTTCTGAGATTTTCTCTGAGCTACAGGAGGGACTCAGAGAGTACCCTCTCCAGTGTCCTTTTCTATACGTGGTTCTGGGTCTGAGTTTGCAGGAAGAGGGAAATTTCTATGTGGGCCTACAAGGGGAAGGGAGAGACTTAGACATCTACAGGCTGGCACAGGTCTGGGAGTAGGCAGGGAGGCCACCAAGGTCAAGGCCTCAGTGGTAACTATGTAGTTCAGGGTCACAGAACAAGAGGAACCAATTACATTCATGTGTTTACTCTAGAAGTGATTCTCCTGCACCAACTGTGTGCCTGACATGACTCTTTGAAGGTGCCAGGGAGGCAGTAATGAGCAGAACAGACCTAAATCCTGGTCCTTGTGGAGGTCCCTGGGAGCAGGGACTTCAGCAGAGAGGAAGCTTGTGTGTAGTAATAATTGGGACAGAGCTCCTCCCCCAGAGCACAGTGGAGAACAGCAGCTGGATGGGCTACCTTGGCCCCTTGTCCCATCATCAGTCACAATCCCTAGCAGTAACTTCACCAGATGCCATCTTGGAAGGAGGATGGAGAGGAGGAGCGTTAGACTCTAGATACCCGCAAAGATACCGTGCTGACCTGGGGCAGGGATGCTTTATACACAAGAAGGGAAGGGGGTGCTGAAAATGCAATGATTGGCAAGCTTAAATTTTCCACTCTCTAGACATTTAGAGATTCCAGAAGATTTAGTTACTACAGAAAATAAGTACACATACAGCCTAGAATATCCTGCTTCCCAGGTGGCGCTTGTGATAAAGAACTCGCCTGTCAATTGCAGGAGAGGTTAGAGATGTGTGTTCAATCCCTGGGCCAGGAAGATCCCCTGAAGGAGGAAATGGCAACCCACTCCATTCTTCTTGCCTGGAGAATCCCATGGGCAGAGAGGCCTGGCGGGCCACAGCCTATGGGGTTCCAAAGAATCATTTCACATGCAGACTTATTTCTGGTTTTTCTTTTCAAACATGAGATCCTATCTGTAAACTTCATGTCTAAATTGTCATTCACTCATCTTCATGTCATCATAGAGAAACTGCTCAGCAAATGGTACATCTCGCTTTCATCATTTGAGCGGGTGGGTACAAAGGAAATCTGACATCTCTTGTAGGAGGGGTTTCAGGACCCTTTAAAATGAACAAAGAGGCTTCCAAAAGGAAGAACTCACTCAAACTTTTGGTAATTATTGAATGGGAACCTACAAATTAAGTGACTGTGCAGGGCAGTTGCATGGTGAGCCCATTGAGTTTCTAGGTGGGCATCATTCAGAATAGTGTCAGAAAGGCTGGTAAGAACTCATTGGCTAAAGGTTGGTTATATTGAAACAAATATGGGTTGATTATTAGGGGAGATGTCTCAAAGGGTCAATGCAAAAAAAAGTAGTAAGAATCTGAATTATAGGGAAAGGAATGAAGTTTTGTTACATTCAAGTTGGACAATTCACTGCATGTCAGTCACTCAGTTGTGTCCGACTCTTTACGACCCTGTGGTCTGTCCATGAAATTCTCTAGGTAAGACTGCTGGATTGGGTAACCATTCCCTTCTCCAGGGGATCTTTCCAACCTGGGGGTTGAATCCTGGTCTCCTGTATTGCAGGCAGGTTCTTTACCATCTAAGCCACCAGGGAAGCCCCAGGCAGGGAGTAGGGTGGTCTAAAGGCTGACCTTCTGACAGAAGTGGCCTCGGACGCTCACCTCTAGCTCTTGGGTTTTTAGGTGAGGCAATTCACTAAATATAAAATATCTACAAGAAGACTTAATGATACTGCTTACAGAGATAGTGAGTGAATAAACACATCAGTGAGTGAGACTAAGGGTGAAGAAAATATACCACTCATGGTATAAAAGATTAATGAGAGTTTTAAGGGCATAATACATTAAAGAATATAAAATTGCATAGCAAAAAGTTGTTCCATTTGCAAGTCTCTTCATATATTCTGATTCCCCAAAGGAGAAAGACATAATGCAGAACTATGATTTGATCAACACTTTTTAACCCTTGCCCATCTCCTTTAAAACAGAGGGAAAATAAGGCATAGACTAGGAGCCTTTAGCAGGCCATATCTAGACAGAAGTTGATAATTTGTGCTATTTCCTTTGAATAATGTTCACTGAAAAATTCTATTTATGGACTGAATCTTGTTTTCCATCTATCTGATGAGATGAAGTGGTTTGAACATATACTTATTTGTATAAAAATGAGAGATAAATTAGTAATTGGGAATTAACATAAACACAATAATATATATATATCATATATATAATAAATAAACAATAAGGATCTACTATATGGCTGCTGCTGCTGCTGCTAAGTCGCTTCAGTCGTGTCTGACTCTGTGCGACCCCGCAGACGGCAGGCAGCCCACCAGGCTCCGCCGTCCCTGGATTCTCCAGGCAAGAACACTGGAGTAGGTTGCCATTTCCTTCTCCAAGGCATGAAAGTGAAAAGTGAAAGTAAATTCGCTCAGTTGTGTCTATATGGCACAGGGAACTATATCCACTATCTTGTAATAGCTTGTAATGGAAAAGGGTTGAAAAAGTATATATATACATATATATTGTGTGTGTGTGTGTGTGTGTGTGTATGTATTTGAATTCATTTTTGTACAGCTGAAATTAACACCTTGTAACTATATTTCAATTAAAAATGTCTAAAATTTTTAAAATGAGAGTAAATATAAAGAAAAATATTAATGAAACTGTATATGTAGTTCAAGTTATGACAATATTTGAGAATTTTATTTGAATAACAAATATTTGAGAAGAACTTATTAACATATAAATGATGCATATGCCATGGTTCTTCAAACATTTGTTCTTTAAAGCAGATTAGACACGTCCCTGGTTGGCACTACTAGTGGCTCAGCACATTTTTTCTTTATAGATCCCCTCTCCCCCACACAAAAATGTATCTCTGTTTTTCCCCAATACAGGGGCTTTATGGGGCTTTCCTAATTATGTGAGCCAAATTAAATAAAGTTTTATAGTAAGATAAACCTAAGGTGGAGTATTAGTCCCCAAAAGAATAACATTGCCCATGAAATTAGGCAATTGTTTTATGACAAGCAAATTTATATAAGGAGACTTGTTTGGAAAGCTTGTGGTATCCTTGAATATCTAGTGCAATGGATGGAGAATAAATATAATCATATTTACATGCCAATCCTCTAGTCAATTCTCTTTCACTCTGGCTTTTTCTGCCATTGTAAAATATGAATGGAAGGAGACAAACAAAAAAAGCTGCAAGGATCTCTACTCAATACTCTGTAATGACATATATGGGAAAATAATCTAAAAAAGAATGGATATATGAATGTATATAACTGATTCACTTTGCTGTATAGCAGAAGCATTTTAAATCAGCTATATTCCAATAAATTTAATAAAACCTTAGAAGATAAAAAAAATATGAGAAAGGAAAAAGAGTTACTAAATGTGACAGTGATATGAAGAGAGGTTGGAAAGTAGGTTGAGGGGCTGAAATAAATGGAGAACGAAAAATTTTAAATGAGTAGTATCCTGGTAGAGAAAGGGTGTTACAGATAACCTATTCCAGCAGAATGCAAAATATATATCCTTTGAAATTAATTGACAGATGTGAGTTCCATTATTGGCCTCACAGATTAGCAGCTGCAAGCCTGAATTTCCCCATGCATGTAATTCATCTGGAGAAAACACAGGAATAGGGAAGGTAGAGGACTGTGATAGGGAGTGGCTCTAGATGGTTGACTGAGACAGTATTCCTCTCTCTAAGAGAATTTGGAAGTCATAATTTTTGATAAAATTAATTAGAGTCTATAGCAATTATTTTCACGGAGATCCATCAAATTATATCTGTTGTTCAGTTGCCAAGTCATGTCCGACTCTTTGCTACCCTATGGACTACAGCGTGCCAGTCCTTCCTTCGGTCCCCGTCCTTCACTGACTCCTGGAGTTTGCTCAGACTCATGTCCATTGAATCAGTGATTCCATCCTCAGTTGCCCCTTTCTCTTCCTGCCCTCAATCTTTCCCAGCCTCAGTCTTTTCCAGTGAATTGGCCCTTCGCATCAGGTGTCCAAATATTGGTGCTTCAGCTTTAGCATCAGTGCTTCCAATGAATATTCAGGGTTGATTTCCTTTAGTATTGACAGGTCTTTTGTCAGACAAATATTTTCAGAGCACAGCTAGAGATTAACATAATCATTTTTTCTTGAAAAAAAGCATAGGTGATATTTTTCAAGGGTCTATCAAATATTAAATTGAAGTTTAAAATCATGCCCATTTTTGCCCATGAAGATTCAGGTTTCTCTTGAAGTTTAAAGAATATAGGCCTCTTTCCATGCATCCTATTGACTTTAGAGTGGCAGGGTTCAGGCACTGCTCTCAGTCAGCTGCGCTAAGAGAAGAAGATGTTGGCCAAATTGCCCATCTTAGAGCCATGAGTCGTATTTTCAATATAAAATATGTTCCCCTACAAGTAATTAGCTCTAATCACCCTAAATTTCTTTCAGATCCTGGGCCTTTGGATCTAAGCTAATTTGCATGTCTGTCATAAGGGCTGGCTTTGTGCTGAAAATCTGACACCATCATGTTAGGAAATGCAATCTAAACAGTGTCATCTTTATTAAGTGAGGACAGTCCCCTAAGTCTGACAGCCAGTGATTAAGAGTACGTAGGAGGGGAGGAGAGCAGGGTATTGACAGGTCTTGGTGGAGTACAGCAGGGTTTGCTTGGGGTCAGTACACATGTGGCAAACAGCAGGTATGATGGAGGCAGTGTGGAGAAGTGAGCAGATGGAGTCCAGATTTGGCAGAATGGGGATCCCACACTCATTCTTGACATGTAGGTAAGAGAGGGCTGGAGATTTAAGATGAAACCAGTGTGTCTACTTCGATAACTAATCAAAGAAATCAGACAGACCTCTCTGTTCAAAGCAGAAATTGGCTGAGTTAGCCTTTTCTGACTGCCTAAAGTATAGGAGACAGGCCCTCAGTCATGGACAACCTTTTGGTATTTCCTTGAAACACCAAAAGCAGCTCATCACAGTGTATTAAGGAAGCTTTTTAGGGAACCAGAAATTTCAGCTTTCAACATCAAGAATTCCTTAAGACCCTTAAAGCTTACAGTTTTCTTAGGTCACAAATTTCAGAGAGTCTTAGGATAGAATACATTTTCAGGTCACTAATTTAGTGAGAACAACAATAAGAAAGCATGCTGTAACTGGCAAATTCTGTGCAACTGAAGAGCAGACTCATTAATGAATGATCCAGCCCTGGGTTGTTGAGTGGTGTTCCAAGCAGCCCAGCAAAGCATGCCTTGAGAAAGAAGCAGGGAAGTTAGGGGTCTACTCAGATGCTGAAGGCCAAATGTTTATTCGTGACTCAGCCAGAGCACCCTCATTTTCTTTTTACCAATGTCCACATTGGGATTCTAAACCAGTTTCTTTTTAAATTAGGGGCATTTCTGAGGTTATATTCATCTTAAGAATCATTTACATGGCTCAGTCTCCCCATTTCCCTTGGAAGACTTGAACAAGCCTCTGTCTTGTTACTGTCTAATTTGAGTATATGCAGTGATCCAGAGACAATCCCAGCTCTCTTGGAAGTTGCAATTCACTGGGGTGAAAGTGGAAGACATCTGAGTATTAAGCATAGCATTACCAGAGAATACAGTGGGAGGCACTCTAGATCAGTGTGGAGTGCTCCAATACATCTTTAAAATTCCAGATTTTCCCAAAGTCTATAACTCTCTCTTATTCCCCACAGGGTCCCAGAGGTCCCCTTGGGTTCTCAGATGCTCTGACAGACAGTGGCCTCATTGCAGGTGACTTGGAATTGCCACCTGTATGAAGGCTACCTGGTGGGCTTGCCAGACCACCTCCTAGCAGCAGATCCACTCACCAGAGGACTAATCTGGACCAGGCTCCTCACAGGAAGTACACACGAAGTCATCAGAGGCAGAAAAGTCTATTTCTCATCACCAACCTGCTCCCACCTCAGGGGGAGAGTAAGTTCTGCCTTTGGTCTCCTAATGTTTTAGCTCAAAACCCCTACATGTCTTCCAGTTGCACCTCACTCATCAGGAGAAGCTGAAGTTCCTGTGAGACCTGTTCCTGAACCATTTCTTTTTTAATTAATTAATTTTTAATCAGAGGATAATTGCTCTACAATAAATGCTGTGTTGGTTTCTGTGATACATCAACATAAATCAGTCATAGGTATACAGTGGCCCCTCCCTTTTGACAGAAAGCATGTTTCCCCACTCTCAATGGTGCAATCCCCTTGGTCTTGAGAAAGAATTCCCTGGTGTCCACATGGTGGAAAGAGTGTAGAGAAAGAGGTAGATTTTCACTTGGATCTAGAATCATCCTTGCACAAACACACAGAAAGGGAAAGAGAAAGATATATATATATACACTTCCACATATCAATGACACATTGAATATTCAAACACTTAAGATACTGCTATAATTCCCTTTGTGGAAAATTGTTTGATAGAGAAACATGAAGTGAAGTGAGAACTTGTAACAAGGTCTGACTCACCTAGGGATCAGGAAGTCACCTCTGAGGTGCCAAGGAGAGAAGAGAGTGTTCTCAGCATGGGAAAGATCCTGAGGCAGTATGGGGCCTGACATAGTTAAAAACTGGAGGAAGGCCAGTGCAGATAGAGATGATAGCATAAAGGGGAGAAGAATATGTGCAGAGATATCTTGGAGAGATAAGTGCGCACCAAGTCATCAGAAGCCTCATAGGCTAAGTCACAGGTTGAATTCATTCTAAGGGAGCAGCAGTGAGCTGTATTTACTGAAACTGAAGAAAGGTAATGACGAGTGTGGGTATATGAGTTATGGAATCTATATCAGTCATTCGGGGAGAAATAATGTTGTGTCACATTAGCTACAGGCAGTGGACATGGGATGTGTGGGTGAATTCAAGGGATATTTTGGTGGTAGAATCAGTGAAACTTGGCTGGATTCCATCATAAGAGGAAGAGATTTTAAAATTGACTTCAAGATTTGTCATCTGAAAATATGATTCTTGACTAAGATGGGGAAGATGAGAAAGAGTGCATCATGAGTTCAGCGCTGGACATGCTGAATTTGTGATTTCCCTGAGCCCCAGATCCAGAGCTGCTGTTACACACAGTGATGTGCTTCATGAATCCAGGGGGTTTCTGCCAAGAACACAGAGATCAGTATTACCTAAGCAGCCCTGGAAGGCAGTCTCTAATCTCTGTACTCTACCTTCAGGTTCCCAAAATTCTACGGCTATAACTGGCCATTTTTGAAAAGTAATTTTCTCTAGAATTCCTTTGAGGAAGGAAGTCACATGCCTGTGACTTTGATGTCAGGTGTTAATGGTACCCAGACTGTGAGGGAGACATAAAAAAGAAAAACAAAATCAAGGGGAAAGGGGGAAAGGTTTCCTTCCCCTTGGGACATCCTTAAGTTCTTATTTCAGGAAGAAAAGAGGGGTGTGTGTTGATGTTTCTCAATGTTCAATACATCTTTAAAATTCCATTGACAATTTAGCAACAAGGAGAGACTTTCTCACATTTTTCTAGCACATTTCAGAAGGTGATGACCAACCAGGACTTCTCAGAAGTCAAGTGAGGCCTCTTTCATTTTTTGAAACTCCTGCTATATCAAAAATAAATACCAAAATAGAGACACAAGGATTATGCCATAATTTAAGTGTACTTTAGAGAAATTAATGCTTTTAATAAGCATATAAGGTCATATAATTAAGCCATTCATGAGGACAGTGAGATATTGATGAACAGTATCAACTCATAGTTCAGTATACACATTATGGATTGGTAAAAAGTGTAAAAATATAATGTCCCAAACACTTAAAAACAGTTTTGGACAGTAGAGAGTGAACATGTGCCAAAGCTTTCATAATATAGCATCTGAATCACTAATGGAGAAACAGAAGGATGGCAACACCAGTTCAAAAGGAGAATATGAGGGACTTCCCTAGCGATCCAGTGATTAAGACTCCATGTTCCCAACTCAGGGAGCCCAGATCTGATCCCTGATCAGGGAACTTAGATCCCACATGTGGCAACTAAGACCCTACACATCCAAATTAAAAAAAAAGAAAAAGAAAAAGGAAACTTGGGATGTTTATGGTCAATGGGAAATCCAGAAATGTTGACATAAGATAATAAATTAGACACTCACTGGTGATTAAGCCACAGAGCCAGGAAAGTATCATCTTTGGCTGTCTTGTCTCAGAATCAGGAAAGAAATTCCGCCCACCTTATCAGTTTCAGAGAATTGTACATGTCTGGATCTTAATCAATTGTGCAAAACAAATTACACTCCCCTAGAGAGTCAGGTCTCTTTTTAGCAGGCTTGTTAGGCAGTGCCTCACCAGGGCACTAAAGGATTCATACTCATCCTTTTGCCTGTTTCTATGCTGTGGATAATTTTTCTTGGCAGGATACAAATTTAAAACCTCACAATGGGCGTTTTCTGCCTGCAATCCCATCCCTGTGTCTCTGTGATCAGCTGTTGTTTGGGACCAGGAGCCCAGTGCAAATAGCCCATCTTTCTCTCCCAAGAAGCATCCCAGTTTTAACATTCAACTCCACAAAGACCAGTCAGATGCACTGGGACCCAAACTGAAAAAATAACAGTCAAGTTGTCTGATAGTGAACTGCAGATTTTTCAAGCAGATTTCTCATGCTTAAAAGTGCTGCTGTGCTCTCCTGCTTGGAGGTGGCAATTCATCAGAGAAAGCTGTTGAAGAGGTGAGAAGAGGCAGGCTAAAGTGAAGGATAGCTTTTTAGACATGGAACTTGAGGAGGGAAATTCAGTAAGGAGAAGCAAGGAGAGATTGAAATTTTTATATAATAAAAGAGATGGTCTCATGATGTTATTTTTAGAAATGAAAATTTTATAGTTATGACCAAAATATACCCTTCTAGTCCTGCATACTCCTCCATAGTGAACACTAATAGGGAATGAATTGGGAGTACACTTTTATGTTTGAAATCTACATATAATATTCATCATTTTTCTAGAGTTCTATTAAATCTAAAAAACTTATGCTAGCATGGTTTCAGTATACATCCATTATTTTTAAAACCAATTCTAAATTCGCTTTGAAAATAGATTACAGAAAAATTACAGGGAAAGTGACAAATACAACATTGAAAAATTCTAAATATTTACTCCAAATCATTACTAGTCTTTTCCAATTAAGCATCAATCCTGAAAAATACCCAGACAATCCAGAAATCGATGTGTCCCCAGAGTCCTATGCAAATACTCTTCTGAGCTCTGGTTTACTTTTTTAAAAAGTACTGAGAGAGAACAAACCTATCACATGAATTTTCTGAGGTGGGCTGTGCTATGCTGTGCTCAATTGCTTCAGTTGTGTCCGACTGTTTGCAACCGCAGACAGTCACCCACCAGGCTCCTCTGTCCATGGGACTCTTCAGGCAAGAATACTGGAGTGGGTTGCTGTGCCCTCCTCCAAGGGATCTTCCTGATCCAGAGATTGAACCCATGTCTCTTGAGTCTCCTGCTGTGGCAGGTAAATTCTTTCCTGCTGAGCCACAAGGGATGCCATCAGAAGTGCATTGCTAAAGGCTTTTAACTGCCTTATCAACAGGACCCACCAACCTCACCTGGGAGGACTGGGGTTCACTTAACCCAAGTTTTATGTTTCAGTTAAATTCCTACTTGATTGAACTTTAAGATAATCCTGGATTTTAACCAATTGTTTGCTGGATAATAACTATACGCATGCTTCTGAGCTTTAATTTTTCTCTAGATGGGTCTTTATTTCACTTTATTTATCCTTATATCTCCAACACATATCCAAGTGAATATCACAAACGTGGAAGATAGTTAATAAATACCTGCGACTTGACTGGCTGCACACACTGGATGCAGTTTCTGGTGTGCCAAACCATGGCGGATGGTAAACAAAAACTGTGGAAAATTCTTAAAGAGATGGGAATACCAGACCACCTTACCAGCCTTCTGAGAAACCTGTATGCAGACCAAGAAGTAACAGCTAGAACTGGACATAGAATAATGGACTGATTCCAAACTGGGAAAAGAGTATGTCAAGGCTGTGTATTGTCACCCTGCTTATTTAGCTTATATGAAGAATACATCATGAGAAATGCTAGGCTGGATGAAACACAAGCTGGAATCAAGATTGCTGGGAGAAATATCAGTAACCTCAGATATGAGATGACACCACCCTTATGGAAGAAAGTGAAGAGGAACTAAAGAGCCACTTGGTGAAGGTGAAAGATGAGAGTGAAAAAAGTTGGTTTAAAACTCAAAATTCAAAAAACAAATATCATGGCATCTGGTCCCATGCCAGATGGGATGGGATGGGACCATTACTTCATGACAGATAGATGGGGAATAAATGGAAACAGTGACAGACTTTATTTTCTCAGGCTGCAAAATCACTGTGGATGGTGTCTGCAGTTATGAAATTAAAATATGCTTGCTTCTTGAAAGAAAAGCTTTGACAAATCTAGATAGCATATTAAAAATCAGAGATATTACTTTGCCGACAAAGGTCCATCTAGTCAAAGCTATGGTTTTTACAGTAGTCGTGTATGGATGTGAGAGTTGGACCATAAAAAGGCTGAACACTGAAGAATTGATACTTTTGAACTATGGTGTTGGAAAAGACTCTTGAGAGTCCCTTGGACAGCAAGGAGATCAAACCAGTCAATCCTAAAGGAAATCAATCCTGAATATTCATTAAAAGGACTGATGCTGAAGCTGAATCTCCACTACTTTGGCCACCTGATACAAAGATCCAACTCATTGAAAAAGACCCTGATACTGGGAAAGACCAAAGGCAGGAAGAGAGGGGATGACAGAGGATGAGATGATTGGATGGCATCACTTACTCAATGGACATGAGTTTGAACAAGCTCCAGAAGATGGTGAAAGACAGTGAAGCCTGGCTTGCTGCAGTCCATGGTGTCACAAAGAGTTGGACAGGACTGAGTGCTGGAACAACAACAAAACTGTAAACAGTACACATTGAGTGCAGAAGTGAGGAGAAGGGGTGTACGATGACTGGAACCAGCATCCAGTACTTTTTTATGGAAAACCTCAGAAGATGTAAACCAATCAGAGTGACAGGAAACCCAGGAAAGCATGTGTTTATTTCCTTTAATGGCATAGGTGCTATGGACTGAAGGTTTGTGCCTGACTCATAAATTCATATGTTGAAGTGTGATGGTATGAGAGGTGGGGCCTTTGGGAGGTGATTAAGTCATGAAAGAGTTGGCTTACAACTCAACACTCAGAAAACTAAGATCATGTCATCGGGTCCCATCACCTCATGGCGAATAGATGGGGAAACAGTGGAAACAGTGACAGACTTTATTTTGGGGGACCCCAACATCACTGCAGATGGTGACTGCAGCTGTGAAATTAAAAGACGCTTGCTCCTTGGAAGAAAAGTTATGACCAACCTAGACAGCATATTAAAAAGCAGAGACATTACTTTGCCAACAAAAGGCAGTCTAGTCAAAGCTATGATTTTTCCAGTAGTCATGTATGGATGTGAGAGTTGGACTATA
Organism: Aepyceros melampus; assembly: GCA_006408695.1. Taxonomy (NCBI): domain Eukaryota; kingdom Metazoa; phylum Chordata; class Mammalia; order Artiodactyla; family Bovidae; genus Aepyceros; species Aepyceros melampus. Next base: position 84,038 of record SJXQ01003452.1, read on the forward strand.
AAGAAAGCTGAGAGCCAAATTGATGCTTTTGAACTGTGGTGTTGGAGAAGACTCTTGAGAGTCCCTGGGACTGCAAGGAGATCCAACCAGTCCGTCCTAAAGGAGATCAGTCCTGGGTATTCACTGGAAGTACTGATGCTGAAGCTGAAACTCCAATACTTTGGCCATTTGATGCGAAGAGCTGACTCATTTGAAAAGACCCTGATGCTGGGGAAGATTGAGGCCAGGAGGAGAAGGGGACAACAGAGGATAAGATGGCTGGATGGCATCACCAACTCAATGGACATGGGTTTGGGTGCACTCCAGGAGCTGGTGATGGACAGGGAGGCCTGGCATGCTGTGGTTCGTGGGATTGCAATGAGTCACACAGGACTGAGTGACTGAACTGAACTGAACTGATGCTGAAGCTGAAATTTCAATACTTTGGCCACCTGATGGGAAGAACTGACTCATTGGAAAACACCCTGATACTGGGAATGATTGAAGGTGGGAGGAGAAGGGGACAACAGAGAATGAAATGGTTCGATGGCATCACTGTCTCAATGGACATGAGTTTCAGTAAGCTCTGGGAGTTGGTGATGGACAGGGAAGCCTGGCATGCTGTAGTTCATGGGGTCACAAAGACTCAGACAGGACTGAGCAACTGAACTGAACTGAACTAGGTCACAGAGATGGAGCCTTATCAATGGGATTCATGCCCTTGTTAGAGACACCAGAGAGATGCTCTCTCTTCATCATGTGAGGACACAGTGAGAAGATGACCATCCGCAAACCAAAAAGTGGATCTTCACCAGTCACCAAATCTGCTGACATCTGGATCTCGGACTTCCTAGCCTCCAAACTGTAAGAAATAAATTTCTGTTGTTTAAGTCATCCAGTAAATGATATTCTTGTTATAACAGTATGAGCCGACTGATACAAGAAGAGACCAAAGTTCCAGGGTTTGGAGAGTTCTCTATCATGACACAACTCCTTTAAGAAAGAAAAGCTTGAGGGAAATGGCAAATGAAGGCCTTCACTACATGCTCACCCAGGAGACGTGAGAGAGTAGGCTGCCTCTTGCTTAGCAGTTTTGGTTCCTTGGGTAGGATATAGTATCGTTGTCAAGTTCTAATTCTAAGAATGAGGCTTTTATTTCACGTCTTTAGAAACTTTGGTGATTGGGGAGAAAAGGTAGTCATGTAACATCAACTTTCATCCAACCCACTCCAGTACCCTTGCCTGGAAAATCCCATGGACGGAGGAGCCTCGTAGGCTTCAGTCCATGGGGTTGCGAAGAGTCGGACAGGACTGAGCGACTTCACTTTTACTTTTCACTTTCATGCATTGGAGAAGGAAATGGCAACCCACTCCAGTGCTCTTGCCTGGAGAATCCCAGGGACGGGGGAGCCTGATGGGCTGCTGCCTATGGGGCCTCACAGAGTCGGACACAACTGAAGCAACTTAGCAGCAGCAGCAGCTGATTGTTCTTCTTGTATTTTTTTTTAATTGAAGTAAAGTTGATTTACAATGTTGTATTAGTTTCAAGTGTACAGTATGGTGATTCACTTATCTATCTATTTATTTATCTAGTTATCTTCTTTTTCAGATTCTTTTCCTGTATCAGTTCAGTCCAGTCACTCAGTCGTGTCTGACTCTTTGCAACCCCATGAATCGCAGCACACCAGGCCTCCCTGTCCATCACCAACTCCCGGGGTTCACTCGACTCCTGTCCATCGAGTCTGTGATGCCATCCAGCCATCTCATCCTCTGTCATCCCCTTCTCCTCCTACCCCCAATCCCTCCCAGCATCAGACTCTTTTCCAGTGAGTCAACTCTTCACATGAGGTGGCCAAAGTACTGGAGTTTCAGCTTTAGCATCAGTCCTTCCAAAGAACACCCAAGGCTGATCTCCTTCAGAATGGACTGGTTGGATCTCCTTGCAGACCAAGGGACTCTCAAGAGTCTTCAACACCACAGTTCAAAAACATCAGTCTTCGGCACTCAGCTTTCTTCACAGTCCAACTCTCACATCCATACATGACTATCAGAAAAAACATAGCCTTGACTAGACAGACCTTTGTTGGCAAAGTAATGTCTCTGCTTTTGAATGTGCTATCTATGTTGGTTATAACTTTTCTTCCAAGGAGTAAGCGTCTTTTAATTTCATGGCTGCAGTCAACATTAGCAGTGATTTTGGAGCCCCCAGAACGAAGTCTGACACTGTTTCCCCATCTATTCGCCATGAGGTGATGGGGCCAGATGCCATGATCTTCATTTTCTGAATGTTGAGCTTTAAGCCAACTTTTTCACTCTCATCAAGAGGCTATTTAGTTCCTCTTCACTTTCTGCCATAAGGGTGGTGTCATCTGCATATCTGAGGTGATTGATATTTCTCCCGGCAATCTTGATTCCAGCTTGTGCTTCTTCCAGCCCAGCATTTCTCATGATGTACTCTGCATAGAAGTTAAATAAGCAGGGTGACAATATACAGCCTTGATGTACTCCATTTCCTATTTGGAACCAATCTGTTGTTCCATGTCCAGTTCTAACTGTTACTTCCTGATCTGCATATAGGTTTCTCAAGTGGCAGGTCAAGTGGTCTGGTATTTCCATCTCTTTCAGAATTTTCCACAGTTTATTGTGATCCACACAGTCAAAGGCTTTGGCACAGTCAATAAAGCAGAAATAGATGTTTTTCTGGAACTCTCTTGCTTTTTCCATGATCCAGCGGATGTTGGCAATTAATTGGTCTCTGGTTCCTCTGCCTTTTCTAAAACCAGCTTGAACATCTGAAGTTCACGGTTCACGTACTGCTGAAGCCTGGCTTGGAGAATTTTGAGCATTATTTTACTAGCATGTGAGATGAGTGCAATTGTGCGGTAGTTTGAGCATTCTTTGGCACTTTTCCTATAGAGGCTATTATGAAATATTGAGTATAGTTTCTGCTGGTTGCCATTATCTTTTTTTCTTTTCCTATCTGCTCATAATTAACAGTAAAAACAAGGAGGATTGACAAGGAAAGGAAAAGAAACCTGCAGTGAACTCAAAACCTTTTCTTGAAGAAGAAGAACTCCAATCAGTAGGTATCATTTGTGCCCTCTGAGAAAAGCCAGCACAGAGGGGCTCTAATGGAGGGAGAAAACCATTAAGAAACTAAGCATAATTAACCATCAGAATTCATTAGTGAAACTATCAAGGTGCTTAACTAATTATACAGATTTAAAATTAGGCTTAGTTTCCAGAAATAGACACACAAGGGAGGTTTCTTCTGGTAAAGCAGTTAGGGGCATCTGAGAAACTCCTTTTGCCTACAGGATGATCTTCAGGTACTGGTATGTTCTTTGTAAATCTTGCTGTCTCCACAGCTGAGAGAGACCCCATCCTAGTCCTCATGACCAGTGCTCCTCTTTGGCAAAAAGAGCTTGGAAAGTAAGAGATTCTTAACATTCAGGGCTTCGTTCATTTATTTACTCATTCATTCATTTAACAAATACTGACTGAATACTTTAGATGTGCCAGGCCCTAATGTAGATACTGAAAATAGACAGAGACAAGACAGGAAAAACTCTGCTCTCGGGAACTCACATTCTCAAGCAGGGGTAGGTTTTTTTTTTTTTTTTTTCTGTGAAAGGGCCAGATAGTAAATAATTTAGGGTCTGCAGGCCGTGTGATCACTGTTTCAACTCAACACTGCTGTTAGAGCATCAAAGCAGAAATAGATAAAATACACATATAAATGTAGTAGTTGTGTTTCAATATAACTTTTTTATAAAAATAAGTAGAGGTTGAGATTTGACCCTGAGCCATAGTGTGCTGACTCCTTTTCCAGACATTCATGATCATTGACCATCCCTTTATATTTCCCCCATTTTCAGTTTTAGTAGCCTGTGATACTTGCCGCTCATTTTCTCAGCCACCTTGTTTTCAGGGGCAACCATTTTGGACATGGAAATAGAACAGGGGTCTGCTCCCTGCTGTGAGATTTCCCCGATGCTCCCCAGGTTCCAACAATTGAAAACACCAGGCAGATCCAGCCACGTTTGATTAGCTTCTGGATTCACCATTATCTGCCTTTGCACGCCTGCTAGACTTTGTATCACTAAGTATATGTAGACTTCCCTGGTATCAGAAGAAGTATTACACTATTCCTATTTTTTGGCCTGTCCCTACCAGTCTTTATTTTCTCCTAGGACCTCAAATTGTTAAGGCACCAGTAAGCACTCTAAGTGTCTGCAGTTCTAATTTCTGGATCTAGTCTAGACCCTATGAAGCAGAAACAACACAGCCATGTCTCAAATGTTGTCAATCCTTTAAATTCACTTGGCTTTCATGTTGTTTGCTAACTTGCCTTATAATGGATAAAGTGAGGCAAAAGGAAACGTAGGTACATGTAGATGGTTGTGTGCGGTGGAAGTCGAAGTGTGATGGGAGAAAGTGCAGTAATGGACTTGTAAAGATGTAGTGTAAATACAATGAGGTTAGAGAACACTTTGTGATCTCAACAGTTGACATTCCATTAGGACACAAAACTGTCTTTGTTGGAAAAAGTCTCCACAGTCTCTCCCTTTTTTTCTGGGCCACATTGCAGGGTAGGGTGTTTTCTTAACTGAGGGAAAAAATTTGCAAGTCCTTAGACCAGCACAGTGGGGAGGGTGAGGACAAATAGAGGCAGAGGGTTAAGATGGGTACAAAGATAGTACCAGTGTGGTGGTAGAAGGTTAGCTCAAAACTCTCCTCCATAAGCTCTGCAAAACCCACAAAGATTTGGCATGAGGGATTTTTGTTGAAATTGGGTAGTGACAATGGGGAAGGATACGTGTTTGCCTGGGGTTCATATGAAAATGTAGTGAATACATTGAAGATGAAGAGGCAGAGGAAGCAGGAGAATTTAAGACTTCCAGAAATTCTTGAAAAACATTTGAATGGGCTTTCAGACTGTCCAATCTCAAGGAGCAGGAAAGTCTGGTAAAAGGTAACCTTTTACATCTCAAGGAGTAGGCAGGCTCAAAATTAACATCTCTGATTTGCATGAGAAAAAATCCAAAATCAAACTGCATTTATCTCAAATGTAAGATATCTTAATTAAGCTAGTCTTATAATTTTTGTGAGATAAGAAAAAGCCAGTCTTAGAATGTCTAATTTTCTTTTCTATACTCTTGTCTCTCTAGTGGGAACTTCTTTCTCTGTACCAGCCAGCACTCTACTTTGTTCCATCAGAATAAAATCTACACTTCTCAGGAGTGTGACCCAGAGCCTTGAGATGAAGGCTTGACATGATTAAAATGGGATTTTGTGAACCAACCAGCAAGTGGAGTGTATGCTAGAATCATTCAAGTGTCCTTAAGACCTCATCAAGGAAGAAACATTTAAGCTTGATTTCTTCCACATATCTTATGCTTCTGCTGCTGCTAAGTTGTGTCAGTCGTGTCTGACTCTGCGACCCCATAGACAGCAGCCCACCAGCCTCCCCCGTCTCTGAGATTCTCCAGGCAAGACCACTGGAATGGGCTGCCATTTCCTCCTCCAATGCATGAAAGTGAAAGTGAAGTCACTCAGTCATGGCCGACTCTCAGCGACCCCATGGACTGCAGTCTACCAGGCCCCTCCATCCATGGGATTTTCCAGGCAAAAGTACTGGAGTGGGTCGTCAGTACTTTCTCCAACATATCTTATAGAAAAACATGTTTTAAATGAATCAAAGGATGATATTCTTAACCATGGAAAATTTCATGAACATTTTGTATTACAAAAACTAAATAACCAAAAGAATTATGAAAGTGAAAAAAAACCGCAACATGTATTGATAGCCGAGGGCTTAATTTTCTTATGATATAATGATTCTTAAACTCATCATGCATTTAACAAATACCATCTGCCTACTGGGGTTTCCCAGGTGGCACTAATTATAAAGAACCCACCTGCCAGTGCAGGAGGTGTAATAGGCACAGGTTCAATCCCTGGGTCAGGAAGATCCCCTGAAGGAAGGCATGGCAACCTACTCCAATATTCTTGCCAGGAGAATCCCATGGACAGAAGAACCTGACAGGTGATGGTTCACTGGGTCACAAAGAGATGAATACGGCAGAAAGGACTTAGCATACGCATCTTCTTACTGTATGTCAGATGCAGTTCTGGGCATGGATCAGGGGCTCAGTGGGTAAACAAGACAGATAAAATCCATGCTTTCAGTAATGTGTGAGTGATGGTGTGGGAGGTGTTAAGAAGAGAAACTTTAAGAGCTCAATGAACATAAGCATGAATTGACAGATCCCATAAAAATAAACATAATAGGTGATGATTTATACAATATTATTCAATGGACTTAGATACTGACCTACCAAATTGGCAATGACAAGATTCAATATTGGACTTTCCTGGTAGTCTAGTGGTTGAGAATCCACCTGTCAATGCAAGGGACACAGAGTTGATCCCTGGACCTGAAAGATCCCACATGCCCCAGTATAAATAAACCCAAGTATCTTGACTACTGAAGCTCATGCACCTACAACCCATGTTCCACAACAAGAGAAGCTACTGCAGTGAATAGCCTGCGCACCACAGCTAGAGGGGAGCCCCTGCTTGCCGCAACTAGAGAAAGCCCGCCCGCATCAACAAAGACCCAGCACAGCCAAAAACAAACAAATAAATAAATATAAATAAAATTATACTCTCATGTAAGAAACAAATCACCAGTCTATGTTCGATACAAGATACAGGATGCTTGGGACTGGTGCACAGAGATGATCCAGTGAGTTGATATGGGATGGGAGATGGGGGGGTGGGGTTCAGGTTTGGGAACTCATGTACACTTGAGACGGATTTATGTCAATGATGGGAAAACCAATACAGTAATGTAAAGTAAAACAAAGTAAAACTAAAAATTAAAAAAAAAAATAAATAAAACAAGTGAGCAAGACTCATGAAAAAAAAATCTTAAAAAAAAAAAAAGACTCAAAATTAACAAAACTTTTGTGGGAAATTATCTTTCCACCTGTTGGTGGAGTGTTGATTCTTTGCTAGCTTTTGGGAGGGTTGTTTGCCAGTATATATCAATATGTATCTATCCATGGACATCACCACTTTGTATCTACACATGGACATCACCAGATGGTCAATACCAAAATCAGCTTGATTCTATTCCTTGCCACCAAAGATGGAGAAGCTCTATACAGTCAGCAAAAAAAAGGCTGGGAGCTGACTATAGCTTATATCAGGAACTCCTTATTACAAAATTCAGACAAATCAAAGAACATGTGGAAAACCACTAAGCCATTCAGGCATGACCTAAATCAAATCCCTTATGATTATATAATGGAAGTGACAAATAGATTAAAGGGACTAGATCTGATAGAGTGAGTGAAGAACTATGGACAGAGGTTCACAATATTATGCAGGAGGTGGTAACCAAACCCCAAGAAAAAGAAATGCAAGATGGCAAAGTGCTTGTCTGAGGAGACCTTACAAATAGCTGATAAAAGAAGAGAAGTGAAAGGCAAGAGAGAAAGAGAAAGATATATCCATCTGAATGCAGAGTTCCAAAGAATAACAAGGAGAGATTAAAAACAAAAAAAGTCCTAAATGAACAATGCAAAGAAATAGAGGAAAGTGGTACAATGGGAAAGACTAGAGATCTCTTCAAGAAAATTAGAGATAGCAAGGGAACATTTCATGCAATTCTAGTCAAGGCTATGGTTTTTCCTGTGGTCATGTATGGATGTGAGAGTTGGACTGTGAAGAAGGCTGAGCGCAGAAGAATTGATGCTTTTGAACTGTGGTGTTGGAGAAGACTCTTGAGAGTCCCTTGGACTGCAAGGAGATCCACCCAGTCCATTCTGAAGGAGATCAACCCTGGGTTTCTTTGGAAGGAATGATGCTAAAACTGAAGCTCCAGTACTTTGGGCACCTTATGCGAAGAGTTGACTCATTGGAAAAGACCCTGATGCTGGGAGGGATTGGGGGCAGGAGGAGAAATTGGGCTCCAAAATCACTGCAGATGGTGACTGCAGCCATGAAATTAAAAGGCGCTTACTCCTTGGAAGAAAAGTTATGACCAACCTAGATAGTATATTCAAAAGCAGAGACATTACTTTGCCGACTAAGGTCCGTCTAGTCAAGGCTATGGTTTTTCCTGTGGTCATGTATGGATGTGAGAGTTGGACTGTGAAGAAGGCTGAGCGCAGAAGAATTGATGCTTTTGAACTGTGGTGTTGGAGAAGACTCTTGAGAGTCCCTTGGACTGCAAGGAGATCCAACCAGTCCATTCTGAAGGAGATCAACCCTGGGATTTCTTTGGAAGGAATGATGCTAAAACTGAAGCTCCAGTACTTTGGGCACCTTATGCGAAGAGTTGACTCATTGGAAAAGACCCTGATGCTGGGAGGGATTGGGGGCAGGAGGAGAAAGGGACGACCGAGGATGAGATGGCTGGATGGCATCACAGACTCAATGGACGTGAGTCTGAGTGAACTCCGGGAGTTGGTGATGGACAGGGAGGCCTGGCGTGCTGCGATTCATGGGGTCGCAAAGAGTCGGACACGACTGCGCGACTGAATTGAACTGATGGGTACAATAAAGGACCAAAATGGTATGGACCCAACAAAAGCAAAAGATAGTAAGAAGAGGTGGCAAGAATACACAAAAAAAACTAAACAAAAAATGTCTTAATGATCCAGATAACCACAATGGTGTGATCACTCACCTAGAGTCAGACATCCTGGAGTGTGAAATCAAGTGGGCCTTAGGAAGCATTGCTATGAACAAAGCTAGTGGAGGTGATGGAATTCCAGCTGAGCTATTTCAAATCCTAAAAGATGATGCTGTTAAAGTGCTCCACTCAACACACCAGCAAATTTGGAAAACTCAGCAGTGGCCCCATGATTGGAAAAGGTCAATTTTCATTCCAGTCCCAAAGAAGGACAATGCCAAAGAATGCCGAACTATGGCACAATTTCACTCATTTCACATGCTAGCAAGGTACAGCTCAAAATCCTTCAAGCTAGACTCCAACAGTATGTGACCAAGAACTTCCAGGTGTACAATCTGGATTTAGAAATGGAAGAGGAACCAGAGATTGAATTGCCAACATCCATTGGATCATACAAAAAGCAAAGGAATTCCAGAAAAACAACTACCTCTGCTTTGTTAACTACACTTAAGCCGTTGGCTATGTGGATCACCAAAAAAAAAAAAAAAAAATTGTAGAAAATTCTGAAAGAGATGGTAATACCAGATCACCTCATCTGCTTCCTGTGAAACCTATATGCAAATCAAGAAGCAACAGTTAGAACCAGACATGGAATAATGGACTGATTCCAAATTGAGAAAGGAATATGTCAAGGCTGTATATTGTCACCCTGCTTATTCAACTTATGTGCAGAGTACTCCACTGAAATTCTGCACTGGATGAAGCACAAGCTGGAATCAAGATTGCTGGGAGAAATATAAATAACCTCAGATATGCAGATGACACCACACTTATGGCAGAAAGTGAAGAGGAACTAAAGAGCGTCTTGGTGAAGGTGGAAGAGGAGAGTGAAAAAGTTGGCTTAAAATTCAACATTCAAAAAATGAAGATCACAGCATCAGGTCCCATCACTTCATGGAAAATAGATGGGAAAGCAATGGAAACAGTGAAAGACTATTTTCTTGGGCTCCAAAATCACCGTGGACAGTGACGGCAGTCATGAAATTAAGCTTGCTCCTTGGAAAAAAAGCCGTGATAAACTTAAGAGTATTAAAAAGCAGAGGCATCATTTTGGCAACAAAGGTCCATATAGTCAAAGCTATGATTTTCCCATTAGTCATGTACAGATGTGATAGTGGGACCATAAGGAAGGCTGAGCACTGAACAATTCATGGTTTCAAACTGTGGTGCTGGAGAAGACTCTTGAGAGTCCCTTGGACAGCAAGGAGATCAAACCAGTCAATCCTAAAGGAAATCAGGTCCTGAATATTCATTGGAAGGACAGATGCTGAAGCTGAAGCTCCAATACTTTGGCTACCTGATGGGAAGAGATTGAGGGCAGGAGGAGAAGGGGGCAACAGAGGATGAATTTGTTGGATGGCATCACCGACCTGATGGATATGAGTTTGAGCAAACTCTAGGAGATAGTGAAGGACAGGGAAGCCTGGCGTGCTATAGTCCATGGGGTCACAAAGAGTTATAAAGGCTGAGTGACTGAACAAAAACAAATTAAAATTTAAAACCAGTTAAGCCTCTGGTCCCATCACTTCATGGGAAATAGATGGGGAAACAGTGGAAACAGTGTCAGACTTCATTTTGGGAGGCTCCAAAATCATTGCAGATGGTGACTGCAGCCATGAAATTAAAAGATGCTTACTCCTTGGAAGGAAAGTTATGACAAACCTAGATAGCATATTCAAAAGCAGAGATATTACTTTGCCAACAAGGTCCATCTAGTCAAGGCTATGGTTTTTCCTGTGGTCATGTATGGATGTGAGAGTTGGACTGTGAAGAAAGCTGAGTGCTGAAGAACTGATGCTTTTGAACTGTGGTGTTGGAGAAGACTCTTGAGAGTCCCTTGGACTGCAAGGAGATCCAACCAGTCCATTCTAAAGGAGATCAGTCCTGGGTGTTCATTAGAAGGACTGATGCTGAGACTGAAACTCCAATACTTTGGCTGCCTCGTATGAAGAGTTGACTCACTGGAAAAGACCCTGATGCTGGGAGGGATTGAGGACAGGATAAGAAGGGGACGACAGAGGACAAGATGGCTGGATGGCATCACCGACTCGATGCACATGAGTTTGGGTGAACTCCGGGAGTTGGTGATGGACAGGGAGGCCTGGCGTGCTGCGATTCGTGGGGTTGCAAAGAGTCAGACACGACTGAGCGACTGAACTCAGAAATTCCACATCTAAGACTTTATCTTCCAGTTATATTCACATATTTGTACAAAGCTATGTTCATAAGGATTAGAAATTTAAAGTTTTTAGCAAACATTGGTGACTAGTTTTTATTAATAATTGAATGGCTCACTCAAGTATGGTACATTCAGTCAAGGGAATACTATGATGCTACTAACAAGAAGCCAGATTGTATTTGTTGATGTAGAAAAATCTTCTCATTATATTACTATGTTAATGGGGAAAAAAAGCAAGATCTTGGACAGTAGCAGAACTTGTTCCTATTGTATAAGACTAAGATATATGAGACTAAGGATACACAGGAAACTTCCAATAGTGGTCCTTTTGAATTTAGAGTCTAGGGTGAAGGACGTCTATTTATTATATAATTTCTCCTTTTAAAGTTTTTGTTAGTCTTTTAGTTGGAAAATGGTGCTTAATTTAGAAAATACCCTATGTACATAAAGTATTTATAAGACCCATCTTGAACACTAGAATAAGCCCTGAGTTCCCATGAGGGCCATGCTGGGAAGGCAATTTCCACAGGCCCTGCAACTTTAGAGACAAGAGTTTGGTTCCTCATGGACTTTGAGAGAACCCACCCAGAGGCCATGAAGGCAATTCCATAAATAGAAATACCTGCAATGTAACACACTTCTGAGCCATCCAGATAGCCCAATCCTCTGCACCAGGATCAGTAAAACCTTCTGTAAAGAGTTAGAAAGCAAAAGTTTTAGGCTTTGGGGGACACATATGGTCTTTCTCATATATTCATACATAAATATATATATGAGGTACATATGACAGTATATATATTCAATATGACTATATACATATATATGTATATATACATATATATATATAGAGAGAGAGGGAACATTTCACCAAGCTTCCTTTTAAAAACCTGAAAGCCATTCTTAGCTCTCCAGTCAGGAAAAAACAGGCCTGCAGACTAGTCTGCTGTCCTCTGCTCTCTACCGGTTTACAGTGGGCAGCAGACAGCAGTATGGCAGGCGCTCTACAGCAAGGAAGCAGGCTCACCAAACCCCTCCCTCAGCTCCGCCACCGCATCTGCTACTGGCACATGAGTATTTTTCCTGGGTCCCCATAGACTGATGTCACAGGATATATGCCTCTCTCCGCTCCTTTCACCTGCTACTCCCCTGGAATAGGAAATGGAATCCTAAGTCAGGGCCTGAGCTCTCAGTCTTCTTGTAAAACTGTCCCTCCAGGCCTTCTCCCTATCATCTCTTCCCTTCCTCTTCCCACCCAGCTCCCATTCCACCAGACACGTTATGTCTATCTTCAGGAAAGCCTCATTTCTCGGTCACATGTTAAGAGGATAAGAGGCAGTCAGAAATAACAGACTTCCCCCCTCACTCTCAGGGGGTAGATGTAGGTTCTCTTCCTTTCCTTATCTCCTCTCCAGGATGGTGTGGAGAGGAGATATCCCTCCAGGTCTGAACAGACCTTCTCTGTATGTATCTGAACACAACTGGGCTAGGTTTTGTGTGAGTTCTAGGATTTCTGTTCCTAGAATAGCAGTGTCAACTTTCTCTATTTGCTTTAGTGTGTAGGAGGGAAAATATGCACCTGGGCATTTTATGGAAGAACTATCTGATAGTGATAAATAGGCACCAAGGGAAAACATTATTTAAAAAACAAAATGAAACATCTGGCAGCAACCTCAGATTAGTGGAAGAGGAATTTTTGTGTTAGATTTTGGCTCAAGAAGATGGAAGAGTCCCGTATCTGATAGATGAGCATGTTGTCTTTATGGCAAAGAATGACAGAAAATTGGGAGGAAGATAAATTATTTCACCTAGGTTGCCTGTGGGTCAGGCACTCTGATGGATCAGAATAAAGCAGCCTCCTAGGTACTCTGAGTTCGGAATAAGCACACAGAGGAAAATGTGATGTGGTCAGTGGAGGAGGCTGTGCGAAGCACAACACAGATGTGGCTGCTGTCTGTTTAGGCCAACTTCCTGCCTGGAACTAGAGCCTGGTGTTGACGGCACTGTAGGAAGACCACGAGACCTTGAGAAGCTGCTGGCTTCACTGTGTATGTGGTTAGTCACTCAGTCATGTCCAACTCTTTGCAGCCTCATGGATTATAGCCCACCAGGCTCCTCTGTCCATGGGGGTTCTCCAGGCAAAAATACTGGAGTGGGCTGCCATGCCCTCCTCCAGGGGATCTTCCCAACCCAGGGATCAAACTCCAGGTCTCCTGCATTGCAGGCGGATTCTTCACTGCCTAAGCCACCAGGGAAGCCCAACCAGTACCAAGCCCAGAGACTCTGGTTCTAGGTTAATTCCATTGCAGATTTAGACAAGTTACACATCAATTTCCTCATCTGTAGAATGGAAGAATTGGGCAGTGGTGATATTTGATGGCCCTTCCAGCTCAAACATTCTGTAAGTCTATGTACTAAATTGAAATTTTCCAATTTTAAGCCAGAACTGCAAGCCCAGGTGTTTTCTTGTAGTATTTTTTTCTTCACTGCATATTATTTTTTCAATTCATCGTATTTATTTCCCCCTTTCTATCAATTCTCCTGGAAACAAAAGGAATATGATACAATGAGTCATCTTATACAATTTTTTATTTACAGAAAGAACGTGGTTCTCATCCTCATCAAGCTCAGTCCAGAGTCAGAATCAGACAAGTTAACAATAATGTAAACAGAACTATGAAAGTAGAGAATGAATCTTTAAAAATGATACAAATGAACTATTTTATGAAACAGAAACCGACAGATCTAGGGAAAAAAACTTACAGTAACCAAGGGGAAAATGGGGGAGGGATGAATTGGGAGATTGGGAATGACATATATACACTGTGCTGTGTGTGCTAAATTGCTTCAGTCATGTCCGACTCTTTGCAACCCCATGGACTGTAGTCTGCCAGGATCCTCTGTCCATGGGATTCTCCAGACAAAGATACTGGAGTGTATTGCCATGACTTCTTCCAGGGGATCTTCCTGACCTAGGGATTAAACCTGGGTCTCCCACATTGTAGGCAAATCCTTTATCATCTGAGCCACCAGGGAAGCCCCACATATACACGACTATATATAATATAGATAGCTAATAAGGATAGCACAAGGAATTCTACTCAATACTCTGTAATGACCCAAATGAAGAATCTAAAATAACTGAATATATATCTGTGAATAACTGATTCACTTTGCCAAATAGCAGAAACTAACACAATATTATAAATAAACTGTACTCTAATGAAATAAATTTTAAAAGGAAATAGATATTTTAAATATATGAGTGCCAAAGAATTGATGCTTTTGAACTGCGGTGTTGGAGAAGACTCTTGAGAGTCCCTTAGACTGCAAGGAGATCCAACCAGTCCATTCTTAAGGAGATCAGCCCTGGGATTTCTTTGGAAGGAATGATGCTAAAGCTGAAACTCCAGTACTTTGGCCACCGCATATGAAGACCTGACTCATTGGAAAAGACTCTGATGCTGGGAGGGATTGGGGGCAGGAGAAGAAGGGGACGACAGAGGATGAGATGGCTGGATGGCATCACTGACTCAATGGATGTGAGTCTGAGTGAACTCTGGGAGTTGGTGATGGACAGGGAGGCCTGGTGTGCTGCGATCCATGGGGTCACAAAATTTGGACACGACTGAGTGACTGAACTGAACTGACTGATATAGAGGATGCCATGGAGAATGTGGAAAGGGAATCTCTCCAAGTCTCAGAAGTATCAAGGAAGGGGCAGTGTTGGGAGTGTTGCAGGCAAAAGGGAGCAGCATCTTCAAAGACTCAAAGGCAAAAGACAGGCACATTCTAGGAAATGAAAATTTTATGAGTGAATACAACTACAAGTGTGAGGTATATAGGTCATATGCAAGATAGGAAAGGCAAGCCAGGACAACCACCCAGAGCGACAAACAATAGACTAAGGGGCATTGAAGGATTTTAGGCAAGGGGATGACATGAAAACATTTGAATTTTATAAAGCTGGTTTGGGCTAGAGTGCTGAGTCCAACCTTCACCCTGAAGATTGGAAGCAGAGAATTCTGTTAGAAGGCTGTATCAGTTTTCCAGGTGAGAGACATGATGATGGGCTTACCAGTGGCCAAGGCAGATGGACAGAACTGTTGGAGAGATATATGTTTGAGGTTAAGAATCCATGAGAGGTGGTCGCTGATTGACCACGGAGGGTGAGAAGTGGGGAGGTGTTGGGAGTTACCCCAGAGATGCTGAAGGATTAGTTCCAGATGAGCAGTAGTGCTATGTAAGGAGGTGGGATAAAGAGGTGGAGGAGCAGCCATGGGGATGGGAGGAAAGAGATGATGATTTTGGTTTTGGACATCAATTTTGAGGGTCTTGGGAACATTCCTCAGAGATACCCATTAGGATCTGAAGCTCAGAAGAAAACTCTGGTCCAGAGACAGAAATCTGAGGTTCAGGGTAATCACAGTCAAGCCAGGGGTTGCTGATCACTAAGAGAGAGTGAAGGGACAGTACACGTAGGTAAGCACCATTTAAAGAGACAGCAGCAGGCAAGGGTAGGGGGACAGAGAAAGCGGACCTTCCAAATGACACCGAAACAAGAGATGGCAGAGGCAAATGAGGGATGGGTGGGGTCAGAGAAGCCAGGAAGGAGAGCTCCAAGGAGACCACGTGTGTCTGTGCTAAGTCACTTCAGTCATGACTGACTCTTTGCGACCCTATGGACTGTAGCCTGCCAGGCTCCTCTGTCCGTGGGATTCTCCAGGCAAGAATACTGAAGTGGATTGCCATGCCCTCCTCCACGGGATCATCCCGACCCAGGGATCAAATCTGTATCTCTTGTCTCCTGCACTAGCAGGGAGATTCTTTATTGCTAGCACCACCTTGGAAGCTAGGAGATCATGAAAGTGAAAGTAAAGTCGCTCAGTCATGTCCGACTCTTTGCAACCCCACGGACTGTAGCCTATCAGGCTCCTCCGTCCATGAGATTTTCCAGGCAAGAGTGCTGGAGTGGATTGCCATTTCCTTCTCCAAGGGATCTTCCCAACCCAGGAATCGAACACAGGTCTCCCGCATTGTGTGCAGACGCTTTACTGTCTGAGCCACCAGGGAAGCTCCAAAAAACTAGAGTGGGTTGCCACACCTTTCTCCAGGGGATCTTCCCTACCCAAGGACTGAATCCTCGTCTCCTGCATTGACAGGAAGAGTCTTTGCCACTGAGCCACCACAGAAGCATGATCATGACCAGGGCCAAATGCTGCTTGACCAGCAATTAGACCAGGCCAAATTGATTAAGGGCCTAAATGACTGAAAATGGCCATTGCATTCAGCTCCAAGGAAGACTTTGTGCTGAGACCAGCACAAATATGAAGAGCTTTACTGAGGATGAAATCCAGATGACAGCAGCAGAGAATAGGGGTGAGGAATTGAATACAGTGCATCATTCTCTGTGTAGAGAAGTCAGGCTTGGAAGGGGAGAGAGAAACGGAAGCAGCTATGTGGAAGCATTTCTTCTTTTTAAGGTAGGAGAGATTTGAGGATGTTTAGATGTAGCTGAGAAAAGGTCAATAAAGGAAGACATTGTGGCTCTAGATGAAAGAGGTAGACAGGTCAGAGGAAAGCCCTAGAAGGGAGAAGGGCTTAGGACTGGAGGGGAAATGCAGTACTGGACATGGCATACAGAGAAAAGCAGGACAGAGAGTCTCTTCTTTCACAGCTACTAATTTCTTCATGAATTCCTGCTGTCAGGTCCTGTTCCTGCTGTTAGAATGCTCTTCACATTTGCTTCATGAAAATCCTACCCATTGACAAGACCCAAGCATTGACAGTGCGATCAGCTTATCTTCTGCACTGCACGATTATAGATCTGCCCCCACTTTATCAGTCTCTAAAGATTAGCTGTGCTTTGAGGCTATCTTTCTCCTACTAGGTTGTACGCGCCTTAAGAGCAAGAACTAGGCTACACGGTTTTCAGTGTTTCCCACTCTGCTGGCACACAGCAGGTACTCTGCAAAGACTTGTGATTCACTGGGTCAGAATTGAAAAAGCATTGTCATTCACCAAGATCTGCTTCACCCCAACCTCTTAAAATAAGAAATGGAGAATGCAAGGGACAAGTCACATCAGGAAATATACAGAGGAAAGAGACCAAGGGCTTTGGAGACAGTAGATGAAGTAAAAAGGCTTGACTCTGACATTTATTAGCTGTTTGGTGCTGGGCAAATCACTTAACAATTCTGGGTCTCCATTTCCTCTTCTCTAATCCAGAATTAATGTGATTTACCTGAGGATGAAAAACACTTAGTATCCTTATCGCTTAAAACATGTTAAATTGGGATTTATGTCTTGCAACCAAAAACATCCTAGCATGTGGAATTCCAGGATAGGAAATTTATATTTAATATAGAAAGGATGACGATGAGTTAAGGTTGCTGAGGGGTTGCAGTTTTTACATGTGATGTGATTATGTGATAGTGTGTGCTGTGTGACAAATCCCGTAATATGATGTGATTGTATATTAGTGTATACTACGTGAAGTGTTGAAGAAGGCAATGGCACCCCACTGCAGTACTCTTGCCTGGAAAATCTCATGGGTGGAGGAGCCTGGTAGGCTGCAGTCCACGGGGTCGCTAAGAGTCAGACATGACTGAGCGACTTCACTTTCACTTTTCACTTTCATGCATTGGAGAAGGAAATGGCAACCCACTCCAGTGTTCTTGCCGGAGAATCCCATGGGCGGGAGAGCCTGGAGTCACACAGAGTCGGACACGACTGAAGTGACTTAGCAGCAGTAGCAGCGGTTTACATGTGATGTGATTATGTGATAGTGTGTGCTGTGTGACAAATCCCGTAATATGATGTGATTGTATATTAGTGTATACTACGTGAAGTGTTGAAGAAGGCAATGGCACCCCACTGCAGTACTCTTGCCTGGAAAATCTCATGGGTGGAGGAGCCTGGTAGGCTGCAGTCCACGGGGTCGCTAAGAGTCAGACATGACTGAGCGACTTCACTTTCACTTTTCACTTTCATGCATTGGAGAAGGAAATGGCAACCCACTCCAGTGTTCTTGCCTGGAGAATCCCATGGGCGGGAGAGCCTGGAGTCACACAGAGTCGGACACGACTGAAGTGACTTAGCAGCAGTAGCAGCGGGTGAAGTGTGCTATAGGAAAGGACGGAATCTGATTGTGTGATGGTTTGTAGCATGCACTTCCCAGGTGGTGCTGCTGGTAAAGAACCCACCTGCCAGTGCACAAGACACAGGAGGCCTGAGTTAGACCCCTTGATCAGGAAGATCCCCTGGAGCAGGAAATGGCAATTTACTCCAGTATTCTTTCCTGTAAAATTCCATGGACAGAGGAGCCTGGCAGGTAACAGTCCATGGGGTCTCAAATAGACACACTGAGTGAGCACACTAATAATAAATAATTGTAGCATGTAACATGATAGGTGATAGCACGTGATACAACTTATAGCAGTGTGTACTATGTGACATGCAATATATCGTGACAATGTGTCATATGACTGTGTGGCTGTGTGTACTGTGTGACATATGACGACAGTAAGTGACATGACTGTGTAGCAGTGTGTACTGTGTACAGGCAGCATAGGATGATGTATGGGACATGACTGGGTGGTAGCAGACACCGTGACTTGTAGCAGAGAGTAGCATATGACCAAGGTCTCGCTCTAGGATGATTAACCCTAGAGTTCGGGATAGGAAGTAGAAACTAGGAGAGAGGCCTGTTTAGGCTATTCAGCTAGCCCAGGTGAGCAGTGACCAGGGCACTGGCAGGGATCAGAACAGGAGGAGATGTGAGAGATAGGAAGCAGCATGTGCCACCTAGACCTCCTGCAGGCAGCTCAGACTAAGGTGTCTGTAACTGAAGCCCTTATCTTCTGGCTTTCCATCACAGGTGGGGGCACAATCCAGTTGCCTAAATAGGAACCTCTGAGTCATCTAAGTCCTGGCTTTTACCAACACTCAGCCAGCCATACCATGAACTTGGCCACTGACAGCAGAATCAGTGTCAAGAGGTTTCGGACTCCTGGCCTCTGCTCTGCTTTCCTAGGGTTCCCTAAGAATCGTGGGCCAGAGGGGCTGCTGGACTGCAAGAGGAGAGGAAGGCCATGGGCATATCCTTGGTGACATCTCTAGAACAGGAAGAGGAAGAAGCGTGGTCAGAGAAGTAGAAAGCAAACAGGAACAGAAATCAAGGAACGACAAAGAGTAACGGAGACTGGTCTACAAGATCCAGCCCAACAAAGATGTCTAGGAGGAGGAGGAAGGCTAGAAGAAAAAGCAGTGTTTGTAGAGCTGCAGCCTACTTATCCACTCATGAGAAGGCAGGGAAAGACTATGTTTTCATAGTGCTAAGATGCAGGATGCAAAGGCAAAACCCCATGCAAATCGTCTTCTTTTGGCACTCTGCAGATGAGAAAAAAATAAGGGCAAGTTGTTGAATTCAAACCTCAGGAGGGAGAAAGCAGAATCCTTAATTCAAACAAGCACAGCAGGTATACATTTCTTCAGTCAACAAACACAGGTGTGGAAAACAAATGTAATTGTCTTTGTTTTCCTACAACTGAATTGAGCTTCTGTCTTGAGTTTCCTTTTCCCTTAAAAGCTTAATATAAAATATTCCATGCAAAATGGTGCAGTCACTATGGAAAACAATAAGGTGGTTCCTCAAAAGATTACAGACAGAGTCACCATATGATCCAGTAATTCCACTGCTGGGTAGGTACTCAAAGGAATAGAAAGCAGGAACTCAAAGGAGATACTTGTACATCCAGGTTTATGGCAGCATTTGTTCACAATAATCAGCATGTGGAAGAAATTCAAGTTTTCATAGAGGAATGAATACACAGAATGTGGTATATCCATACAAAACAATATGATTCTGCATTTTTTAAAAAAGGAAATCCTCACACATGTTATAATGTCAAGATGAATCTTAATGACATCATGCTAAGTGAAACAGGCCAGACACAAAATGACAAATACTGTGTTACTTCATTTATATGAGCTACCTAGATAGGGTGACTCATTGAGACAGAAGACAGAGGAGCCAGGGAGAGGGAGGAATGGTACTTCATCAGTATAGAGTTTCAGTTTTGCAAGATGAAAAGACTTCCTGTGATCCTATCTCAACATAAATGGACTTAATGGNTGAGAGTCCCTTGGACTGCAAGGAGATCCAACCAGTCCATTCTGAAGGAGATCAGCCCTGGGATTTCTTTGGAAGGAATGATGCTAAAACTGAAGCTCCAGTACTTTGGCCACCTTATGCGAAGAGTTGACTCATTGGAAAAGACCCTGATGCTGGGAGGGATTGGGGGCAGGAGGAGAAAGGGACCACCGAGGATGATATGGCTGGATGGCATCATGGACTCAATGGACGTGAGTCTGAGTGAACTCCAGGAGTTGGTGATGGACAGGGAGGCCTGGCGTGCTGCGATTCATGGGGGTCGCAAAAGAGTCGGACACAACTGCGCGACTGAACTGAACTGATGTGCTTAGAAAGGGCAGAGTAAAATGTATCAAAGTGAAGTTTTTTTTGGGTGGGGGAGGGGGTCTGCTTAGAAAACAGTATACATTCACTGTCAAAATTTGGAAACAGCCACTCAAAAAAACTAAACACTATCTGTAATTCCGTTACCCAGATTATATTTGAGTATGTATCTATTTAGTCCTTTTATCTTAATTTTCATCATTATTTTAAAGGCTTTTTTAGGGGGGTAATTGCACTATTCAGGGATGCAAACACGAAAAAGTTAAAGTTCAAACCTTGCAGAACTACATACGATAACAAATTAAAAGCCCTTCTTCACTCTCCTCCCCATCGCCATCTCCAGCCCACTCCCCTAACCAGGAGTAGCTATTTTTTAAAAGCCGTTTCTCGATCTGTTTGCCTTCTTAAAGACACACAAAGACATATTGTCTGCAGTAGTTTGTTTGCTACATATGTGGACTCATAGGCGTTTCATATTGTTCTGCATCTTGCTTTCATCCTTTGAACCATATGTTTTGGAGAGTGTTTCCATGCTGGCACAGAGAGCTATCATGCTCATTAAACTGCTGCATAGGGTGCCATCATATGGATACATCCACATAATGATTATTTTATCATTCACCTATTAATGGATTATTTAATTATCCCTTTTTTCAATATTATAATGAATGCGACCATGGCATGCATATGCTTGCCTCTGTATACATGTGCCACTATTTGTGAAGGATAATTCCCTAAAAGAATTCTTCCTGGTACAGGCTTCTCATTTAAGTTTGGGGTAATTCTTCGCAACTTACCTTCAGGTTAGGACAATAATCCCATCCACAGTGATTAAGAGGATTCATTTCCCATACTCTCTTACTTTTCCTAAAATATTGCCAATCTAGTTGGCCAAAGCCACTATTTGTTTGTTATGTAATTTGCTTGTTCTCTGTTAGGAATGAGATTGCCCAGACTTTCATACATGTGTGGTCGTTTTTAGTTCTGTGAAATACTTTTTTGATCCAATTCCATTTTCCTAATGAGTTGTCCTTTTTGTATATATTTGTAGGACTTTGTTATATATTATAAACCATCTTGTCCAGGTTTTTTACCTTAATATATAGTATTTCTGCAACCCCAAATAGTAGAAATTGATGGAATCACAACCTATTGGAGGTTGGAAGGAACCAGACTTGAAAGGGCTTTCATTCACTGGAGCTCAGTAAAGTCAATGAGCTCACGGGAGACTAATGGATGCAAAAAGTCTTCTTGACTGGCCATAAGTATGCATTCTCGTGATGACCACAGATGTTCCTGCGATGTATCTGTCAGGTTACTGCTGGGCATGGATTTCCTTCAATTAGATCAAATGCTTTTCTTGTCTAGCACATAGACTCCACGCTGGGCTGTTACTGTAAGGGCAGGAAGATAATCCCTTTGTCTGAAAAATGCATTTGTTTTTACCCTATCTCCTTTTTAAAAGTTGATCAGAGAGTGTTAACAGAAAGGTTTTGAATAAAATAGAATTTTTTAAGAGACAAGAGGAAGAGATTAAAGACCACTGTAGCTTTCAGAAACGAGTACTCAAAGCTTCTATACACAAGCTAGAAGTTATTACAATTTGTCTCTAAAAGACCTCAAGTTAAAGTAGAAAGAAGCACAATCAGAGCAAGATTCACATTATCTATCCAAAAAAAGACATCACTTCCGCAAGTAAAGAATAGTTTTTCCTAACAGTGAAGGGTCATAAGAAAATACTATGTGATGGGAAGTCTACTATCCTTAACCCAAATACCTAAGAGAGCTTGTATTTTCTCTCCATACCAGATAAAGTTGAAACAGCAGAAAAGTTGGGGGAAATTGTTTTTTTTTTAATTATAAATTTATTTTAATTGGAGGCTAATTACTTTACAATATTGTATTGGTTTTGCCATACATCAACATGATCTGTCACGGGTATATATGTGTTCCCCATCCTGAAAACAAAGAGGGCTTCCCAGATACTTCAGTGGTTAGGAATCTGCCCGCCAGTTCAGGACACATTCGATCCCTGAACACAGAAAATCCCACATGCCAGGGAGCAACTAAGCCAGGGCACCACCACTACTGAACCTGTGCTATAGAGCCTGGAGGCCGCAACTACTGAGCCCATGTGCCAGAAATATAGAAGCCTGCATGCCCTAGAGCCTATGCTCCACAGCAAGAGAAGCCACTGCAATGAGAAATTCGCGCATCACAACTAGAGAAAATCCTGTACAGCAAAGAAGACCCAGCACAACCAAAAATAAATAAATATTTTTTAAAATAAAGATTATTCTTTTAAAAATTGAAAAAAATAAAAGCATGTTTGAAATTTTCTACAATAAAATGTAAACAGCAAAATAAGCAATGGGCAGATAAGTCCAAATTTACATGTCTCACTTACTGCAGACTGTATCCATGATAGTAGGAATATATAAAACAGATGATTTAAGGAGAAAAGACATAATTTACAAAAATACTCATTATAGGATTACTTTCAAGGATATTTTCTGCAAGAATTGAAGTCTGCTTTCAAACATAATTGTGCACTTCTGCTGTTGAAATAGAGGCACACATGCAAAGAAGATGCCTTGGTACCAGTGGGCAGGAGACACACACGGGAAGCCACTGACTGTGGTTTATCCGAAGAAATCGGCAGTGGGGGAAGAAATGGGGGTACAATTTCCTTTTCTAAAACTAGTGTGAGCCCTTCTCTGTACTGCCTCTTTAATGCTGGGTGTGCAGGGAGGGGACAGAGCTCACTGGTCAGCTCCCATCATACGAACAAATGGGCCATGTGTGAAGGGCAAAGCTTTTCAGTGTTGGGCACAGCCAGTGAATGATGGAGTGGCACTGTCTTCTTTCTCTTCTTCCACCCATGGGGCCCAATATTGAGTTTCTCTCATTCATCAGGCAGGCCTGGAGTTACTGAAATGGAACGCAATGCCAGGGTACTGGGCTGGGGCCAGCTCAGTGCCAAGAACTGAAGAAATTTTCCTGACATCATGGGGTTAAGATCAAAAACATGGGCGTGGACTTAGAGGGCTATAGGCTGGTTGGACTTCATGTTTTGCTTTATCTTGAGGTGATGAAGGCCTAACTCAGAAGATCTCAAAGTGAGAAATGCAGACTCTCAAGCCCCACCCCTGACTTACTACATCAAGGATAGGGCCAAGTGAGTTGCATGTTAACCAGGCTTCCAGGTGATCCTGACACATACTCAAGCTTGAGCACCTTGTGGAAGGAAAAGTTGCTTTCTTGTAACTCAATCCATTTCACTCAACTTTTTTGTGAAGATGGGGGTGAGCTAAAAACAGTGTTACTTTATCTTCTGTTTCAGTTTATCTGGTTCTCAGGTGTAATAATTCCTCTAGAAGCATGATTTGGGGACTTATGTTTTCCTGGCGTTATTATCTAATAGTGATCTTCTCCTGGTTTCCCATAAAATTCATAAATCATCATCTCTAACACAGTTAAGCTGGAGTATTTTTAGCCTAAGAAGCTAGCCACAGCATAGTTCTAAAAAAAATCTGCAATTTGCATCAGTAAATGGTGTAAAAGCTCATATGTTGCTAAGAAAGAAAAAAGGAAGAAAAGGGCAGAGAACTTTCAAAATAAGATGTTCGATTTATTCAAGCTTGTGAAATAGAGAAATCCAGACTGCTGGTTAAGCTTGAAATAGTAACACTGCTCTCATCTAGCAAGGACTAAAGAAAGCATTTCAAAGCATGCTTTACCTATGTACGTGAATCACGAGAACACGTGTTTCCCAGGTACCTGAAACTGGAGAGGGCTGAGGTCAAGTTCTCAGTAGACCAGGGCCAATCAAACAGTCAAAGACAAAACCCTTGTCTTTGATGTTCAAGGGTTTGGCTCCATAGATAAATCTGCAGTGTTAAAGCAAATGCTTCAGAAAGCAGCTATGTAAAACTCCTGTCACAGTGCTCCTACCAACTGAAAAAGTGACTGTTGCCTAAGGATTTTTATAGCTAAAGAGAAAGTGAGTGGTGGATTGAGTCAGGAAGTCACATAAAAGAAAATTCAGGCTCGTGATTTATTTATATCTATCATGCAGTTGCCAGAGCTATTAAAATAATGTCAAGGACACAATGATGAATTTAATAAGATATTTATGGTGGATCTGACAATGGATTAGTGCCTAAAGTAGTGAAACATCAGGGTAAAGTGCATTATGTGCTCCCTTGTATCGTTAAAGTGACTCCGGGTGCATGGGGAAGCTGTACTGAGACTTCTTTCAGAAGCACTAAATGGCTACTCTTCTACTAAAAGCTCTCCAGCTCTTATCTTGGCATGATGGATCAGGACTGAAACTTGTGCATGTGAGGGAGAAAAGAGAGAGTGCCCCAACAGATCTTAACAAGATCAAGCATGTTACCTCCAATGCTCACGTATCTTTAACAAATCCAGGCTTGTTATTAAAACATGAAATACTGTAACCAGGTAGATATTTCACAAAAGGCAAACAAAGCTCCAAATTTAGCTAATTTCTAACTAAGTCTCCAAGTGAATTGGTTTCATTTATATCCAGCCTTTGCTCAATGCAATCAACAGCTAATTCATTTTTTTTTTTACTTTTAAAATATTTATCTCTTAAAAGTTAACACGTGCATAATAGGAAACCAAAATACACAAGAAGCAGAAAACAAAGTCATCCATAATCACAAGCAGCTTACCCTTTGATGTGTCCTTCTAGATCTCATTTGTGTATTTATACAACTAAGCCTTCATTTTTATATAATTAAGATCATACAGTTATGTATCATGTTTTTTCACACTTTTTAAAAGTCACTTTTGAGATCTAAGTTATCTAAAATACAGTTCAACTCTCAGGGCTTTCTTTAAATGTATTTCAACTTTTAAAATTCTTTTGCCCTGAGCGATGAGAAAAAAAAAACAAATAGAGGTTTTAAATTTATCTCAAAGCACAGCTTCTTCAGCCTTTTAATCTTTGCATTTTGAGAGTTCTCAGATGCATTTGATAGGCTCATTCTCTGTAGTCATGAAATTAAATGAGTAATTATCAAGTTTATGTTTTGCTTTGTGCTCTGTACACAGAAAAGTGTCATGACATCAGGAAAGAGAAATGAAGGAGAAGAGAGAGCAGAGAGGGGAGTGAGAGAAGTGAAAGAGATTAAAATCAAGAGGAAAAGAGAAGAGAATAGGATAAAGGCAAGGAGAGAAGAAAGGCAGAAAGATAGACTGATTTACACAACTATTTCAAAAGGAAATAAGAAATCTAAGCATTTCATAATTTTTCATCTCACTAACCTAAACCACCTATCAGTCAACTTTTAACTTATGTTGATTGTGAAGTCAAAATGAATGAAATACATCTACTTCTGAGCTTAGACCCTAAATCTTGAATTTAGGCACATGCTACAGCTCACATGGAGCTCAAAGTGACTTGTGGCTAAGCCGTATATTTCCAAAGTTAGCTGATAACATCGGTGGTATGTCGAAGATGCCACTAAGACACAGTGCTTTCCATTGGTTCCATCACTCTACTTGAAATGGGCTTGAAATGAAAGCAATCTTGTTAGAAGTTTTGAATTATGATGAAGGACTTGCATTTGGCAATATACAGTTGATTTGTATTATTCACAGTAATTACGCTCTATAAATTTGCCTCAGATATACAGTTAGCTAATATTGAGCCATTACTTCTAAGGAAATCATAGAGTTAAGTTCCTACAAGCCTATGGTTACATT
The DNA here is from genome assembly GCA_006408695.1 of Aepyceros melampus. Taxonomy (NCBI): domain Eukaryota; kingdom Metazoa; phylum Chordata; class Mammalia; order Artiodactyla; family Bovidae; genus Aepyceros; species Aepyceros melampus. The sequence goes on from SJXQ01003452.1 coordinate 110,111, forward strand.
TTGATCAACCGATCAATACCTGATCTTGTTTTATGTTTCTCTATTTAAAGCATCTTACATAATGTGTGTGTGTTTCATTAAAATTGAAATTTTGGTCAGCAGCAACATAACTCATCCTTAAGTGGAGTTATCTATAACACATACTTTCTCCATAAGGCGCATCACACACTTCTTATGTTAGACAACACTGCAGCTCTATGTTTGGGAGCCATTTTAAAGAGTGAAAACACCAATAAGCACAAGAATGCAAAACAAAACGAAACTGCAAAAAGAACACGTGTTTCAGTATAAGACCTGAAACAGGAAGGCAATGTCCCCCTGTCCAAGCTCAGTTAGGAATGTGTTTTGTTGGATGATTTAAATTTTTCACTGCTCTGTTCATGTCTGCAAATGACTACTCAAGGAGTATTGGTTTTAGAATTACAGATAAATGTTAACCAGTAGGCAAATTTTGCAAATAGAGAATGTGCAAATAATGAGAATCAGCTGTATTTGGTCTTTCTTTTAATTTTGCCCACAACCTTTCAACTTTTGGGCTTCCCTGGTGGCTCAGCTGGTAAAGAATCCTGCAATATCGAACCTGGGTTCGATCCCTGGGTAGGCAAGATCCCCTGGAGAAGGGAACAGCTACACACTCCAGTATTCTGGCCTGGAGAATTCCGTGGACCATGTAGTCCATGGAGTAGCAAAGAGTAGGACATGCCTGAGTAACTTTCAACTTTTATTCTGCCTTCGCTGTTTGACTCTGGTAAGTCTACTTGTTGGTCTGTTTCTTGAACTGTAAAAGGAGAATATTTTTCTTGTCTCTTCTAGATATAGATATCTAGAACTATGTTTAAGTTCTTGCCTTTATCTTAAGTAAAATAAAGTAAGTGTAGAGGTGACTGCATTATTAAAAATTTAAAAGAAATAAAAAGCTACAAAACTTGAAAGATCGATTATAAACTGAATTGGTGTTACTGGTGTTGCAGTTTACAATGCCATCACAAACTTTACCTCACTTAATCCTCATTGCCACCAATTTTTGTCTGTGGTCACGCTGAGCAGCTTTGTGGGATCTCAGCTCCATGAACAGAACTGAACCTGGGCCATAGCACTAAAGTGCCAAGTCCTAACCACTGGAACACCAAGGGAATTCCTATGACCACTTTGTATTGAATGATTTATAAGGGTTCCAAGAGGCTAAAGATACATCCATGGTCAGACATCTAACAAGTCATAGACTAACACTTCAACCTCGGTCTTTAGGTTACTAATTCTCTCCACCTTCCCTGAACAGAGTGAAAAGAGGAGGCATGGCCATTCTAAAGTTTTCATTAAAATATGCACAGTACTATTTCTTACACTTGCAAAGCCCATACTAGATGTTTCCCACAATCTTTGAGTTCCAAAATATCAACCCACAGGGCTACATAAAGGTTGTTCTCACAGTCAAAGTGTGAGGAAGTGTAGAGAGTCCTTGAGGAAAATGTAAGGAAATGTATTTAGGGAGAAACAATTCTTGTTCTGGAATAAGATGAATTGCCTTGGCTTGTCAGGAACAACTTAGGACAAGCCTCCTAAAATCATTCAAAACTGTATTCTGACACTATCAGGCCTCAAAAGTGGGGAGTTAAATGGTGAACAAGACACTCTGGAAACCAATTTCTCTGACTAAACTGAGCAGTTGAGGAGCTCCAGTTGCTACATCTGATTTTCCAAGAAAAGTTGGAAAGTCTTGTTTTTGTGTGAAATCTCCATGGCAGAGACAACTGATGCTCATCCCAAATCCATGAGCTCCCCAATATTTTCCAGCCTCTGTTGCAGTCCAGTTGAAGCCACATGACCAGTTCTATCCGATGGTATATGAATCACTGATATCTTTACAGGTCTCTGTCTCTCTCTCTTTCTCCTGTTTGTCCATCTCTCAAAGAAGATGTCTTGCTTGTATCTCAGATTCCTATTATCCTTGATCAGTTCCCTCCAGGACAACCCAGATGTCTTTATATTAAAGGTATCACACTTTTTTCCTTCTGAAATTTGGATTGGCCATTAGAATACATGGCAAATAGGGAGAACTGTGCCTCAGTATCCATTCTTGCCCTCTTCTATGCTTATTTAATACTAGACTTTAGTCATCCACATAAAGGTTTAGCATAAAGCCTAATTTTTATGCTATCCTTATTGCTATGTGTGGGTCTATGACTGAGCCATTTGGGGGTGTGCGTGTTTTCTTGCCTCACTTTTGTTGATCCTTCCAGTTGGAAGCAGACATCAGAAAGAACCACAATGAACCACGTAGAGGAGCTATAGTGCCTCCCTGGTACCGCAGAACTACCACATCAGTCTGGACTGGTTTTGTTCGGGTTGAGAAAAATTAAACTTTTGGTTTGTATAAGCTATTCTTATCCTAGGTCTTTGTTACAGCAGTCACCCTGTATCCTAGATAATCTAACTCCTATCAAAACTCTTGGAAAGTCGAGTTAATGTGGCATGACCAAGTCATGAAGAGTAATGGAATTTGAAGGCAGATAGAAACAACACAGAATTTCATTTGGCCACTCTCTAAGAGTGTCTAGAAGTCTGAGATAATTAATATCTCTGAGTCTCGTTTCCTTTGCTTCAAATCCGAGCAGGAATCATACATCATTGGGTTCTTGTAAAGGTTAAGCGAGCCAATGTATATAAAGTTCTTGGCACTTAATAAGTACTCAACAAATGACTGTTGCTGTTTTTGAAGAGTCAGACACATTAAGGAAGTAGGAGAAAGAGGGTGGGAAAGAGGGTGGGCGTGGCTCTTTTTGCCTGCCTTGCTAGCAGCCTGGGTGAACTGTGAGTGCCACAAAGAAGCCACAGGCAGCCAGGGAGAAGCCAGTTTGTTCCATGAATTCCTAATCACATCCTGTTGTTCACTGCTCTGCTCTGAACAGAAACCTCATCCCACGGCTGACAGACATCTGAATTTGCTACACGGGGCTTCTTCATCCAACTTAACCGTGACCTTGCTCTCTTTGCCTGAGTGGAGCAGAGGCTCCTTCTCTGCCTTGGACTGCAGGTGTTGATGGGCAGAAGCACCATTTGAGGAAATATGGGCTGTAACTCCTTCAAACTGAGTCAGTGCCAACAGTCCCAACACACTGCCGAGTGCCAGAGTCCACTGGAAAGTTCTGAATCCAGCTGCACATTCCAGATGTGCACACTGACTGGATGCCAAGCTGTTCCAAAGGCTCGAGGAATGCTCAGCCCCAAGGCCTGGTGGCCTGGGGCCAAAGCTGGGGATGCCATTCCAGGGAGCAAGCAGCTGGGGAAATGGAGCATGAATCCCACCATAAAAAGAAATGCTTCTCTTTTGGTTTCCTGCCCGGCCAATACACCACCTCACTAGTGTAGCACCTGTCCTCCAGAGTAACTCACCCATCTTGGGATTGGTTTGGACAGCCAGGCTGACCTTCATATGGACAGTCAGCAGCCACCTTGATAATAAGAGTCCACGTGCCCTGGGGAGGACTCTTACTTCATAATCTTCCCTTGGCAACCATATTGCCTGAAACTGAACAACAGAGCTTATGCCTTCTTGTTTGAAGCCACACCAAACACATACCTTTCCCTCACCTCCCTGGCAGGATATTCCCCATCTCTCTACAAAACCTCAGTCATGGTCCTGCCTTAGCAGGTTGGAACTGGAGTGTTGATTCACATACTTTCAGCCTTGGGGATCCGGTTCTGTTATGACCACAGTGAATCTCAGCTTCTGATAAGCTTGTCTGGGGATTCAACTTCCAAGCACAACCATTCTGGGTTCTAACACAAACCGGAAAGTGACCTTAGGAATAGGTTCAGGGCATGGGGAGGATATCTGCTAGTGAAAATAGACAAACATCCCAGACAGACTAGGAAAATCCAAGGAGAGGCACATAGGCAATAAAGGAGGAGAAGTTACCACTATAAGGGACAGAGTCAGACTTCATTTTAGTTTATTTCAACCCCAAAGTAGTTTCTCCTCTGCCGAGTCAGGAAGGAAGAACACAGCAGGGGCAATGAGGTAAAGAGAAGCAACTCAGAGCAGAGGAGTCTCACCAGCATGTTCCTTCAGGAGCAACACTGACGTGTGCCTTTCCCAGACTCTGTCGTGCCCATAAAACCAGAGGCGCGGCCATTTCATTAGGAAAACAGAAGCAGGCAGCCTGGGTTACGCAACCTTCTATGCCTTGTCTGCACGAGGGTGTTTTGTTTCATGTGGCAGTTCAGTATTAAGGGACAAAAATCTAATTTTAAGTAAATAATGATGTTTATTGTGTTTTTAATTAACAGTCAACTGGGTCTCAAGTCCAGCTCTCGCCAAAGAAAAGCACAAGGAAAATAAAGTCCTCAGAGGAAAAAAATCGACAGAAATATGGGCACAGAGTCCCGTGGTCAGTTCCTATTTTCCCAAAGCACACAAAATATGTGGATTCTCTGAGTTCAACGCATTTGGCTATCACTGTGTATCCAGAGTGGCTCTCTTTCTGAAGTTTCCTCTGCATGTAGGCAGACACACTGATGCTTGCTCTGTTTCCTGATGTTCTTTTTGGGTAATGTCAAGGGTCTTGTGAAATCTCAGTACAAGTTCTTTATACACAGTGTTAGTCGTTCAGTTATGTCCGACTCTTTGTGACCCCAAGCACTGTAGCCCACCAGGCTCCTCTGTCTATGGAATTCTCCTGCACTGCAGGCAGACTCTTTACCATCTGAGTCACCAGGGAACAGGTATGGTGTAAAAAAATATTGCAGGGAGCAAAGGTTCCTACTAAGCTCTTAGCCAGCACAAACCACTTTGGAGTAACCTGAGGTCAAAGAAAGATTAGGAGGGAGCCTCAAAGCTCCCTGAGGAGTGAGATGGGGGGCTGTGGAGGTGAGATTGTCTTATTTACTGCTGGCTTCTCTCCTACAAATTTCCAGCCTCACAGCCTCCCACATGAGCAGTACTTTGTGTGGAGTCTGTCTGCACAGTGCCTCATTCCCATCATTTCCAGGAGCTCTTCTTGGTAGTGCAGCTTTCCCTAAATATGTATGTAAGATGTGTCCCCATTATCATCAGCTGCCTAGAATGCTGTGAGCAGGACAGTGGGAGATTGGCTTACTGGAGTGATCACGAAGCATAGCAAGAACTTCCTTCCATCCAGTTCCAGTTCCACATCAGGGGTCAGTGAAGCAGCCAGACTAGACACATACAACGTTTATAGACTGTCATATGCACCAGTAAGGGCTTCCCAGAGGCTCAGCAGTAAAGAATCTGACTACAATATGGGAGCTTAAGGAGACATGGGTTTGATCCCTGAGTCAGGAAGATCTCCTGGAGGAGGGCACGGCAACTCACTCCAGTATTCTTGCCTGGAGAATCCCATGAACAGAGGAGCCTTGCAGGCTACAGTCCAAAGGTCGCAAAGAGTCAGACACGACTGAAGTGACTTAGCACTGCATGGCAAGAGCCAGTAAATACATTCGAGATTGTACCACGTGATGTGTCCATTTCTAAAATGTCCTCTTTCCTAAGGACATTCATTAATCATTGAAATTTGATTGACGTGCTGTTGACAGATGAGTTACCTGCCATGAAAAAGATAAAGTAGAAAGACCATTGCTTTCAACTGTTATTCTGAAAGATGACCTCAGTTTGGGCAGGGATCCACCTGCAAATAGTCGAACCATCAGCCTCTGGGGAGCTCTTAAATGCCCTTTATAAATAAATAGGTTTAACATTCAAAGCCAAGTTTCAAAAGAAATAGAGGTTTTCCCAGGCTTCAGATGCTGCTTACAAATAAGACAGAGGACCCTATAGAAAAGCAAGAGAGAGATGGTACACTTCTTTTTGTACTGAATGAAATGTCCATGACTACCAGGCAATCTGGAGGAAATTTCAAGGCCAAGGTTACTGTGAAGTCCTGGAACAGTCAATCAAAAGACTTAAAATTAGAGTATTAGACTGAAATGTTTTTGAATCCTAATGCTTCATAAATGATGTCACTCATTCAAATTGCCTTTTCCTCATCTATAAGGTGATTCTAATAATACACATATAAAAGATATTATCAGAGAAAATGAGTTTTTTAACGTCCTTAGTCTAGTGACTGTTAAGAGCTTGTACTCAACACATCTTAAACGTCTGTCCTCTCTTGTCCCCACTCTTCCATTAACCACTGGGCACTTAGTGCCCAACTGTAGGTAGTCTCAGTGACAGCCATCAACTTCCGTGACAGACACTGTGTGACAATATGAAAATTTAAAAGTAGATTCAGCCCCTAATCTTTAAGAACTTGTAATCTTATAAGGAGGATAAAGTACACGCACTAACATACGCTGATGCAGAATACAATTAGGTGATTTGTGTTATGGGAAGTTCAGTTGAGTTCCAGTCCCTTGGATATGGAGACAGAGGATAGCTGACAAACTAGAAGCTGTTAAATTAAACTCAAAAATAGAAGTTGAAATGTTTACCAAAAACACACACAGACATAGTTGGTCACATCTATGTAACATCTGCCTGTGAAACCTGATACTCGGGAAAACACATTTTGCTTTTCATGTACACTCAGTTTTGGAGCTTGAGAAAGAGAAAGAGGATTAAACTCGGGCACTTTAGCACTCAGTTAAATGATAGGGTGTAAATGAAGCTTGGAAACAGCTCACTTAGGGGTCTGTTGTTGTTATTGTATATCATGTCTTTCCCACAATAAGGGACAATTATATATGGGCAGAGAGGAAGTACTCAGTTTAAGAGAATATCAAGAATCTTTCTATCATACACACACACACACACACACACACACACACACTTTGGCCTTAAAAGTATCCTACTTGTTTTAAACCACTGTCAACACGATTGGATGGTCCATTTGGAACAAGAACTTGCTGCTGCTTCAAGTCTACCTGTTCCAGAACTAATAAAGAGCAAAGCCTTCTGGTTCTGAGTTTCTTCTCAAAGGATTGAAGTGGGTGAAAATTCATTTAGGCTGGGGCAAATGGTAGTTCTGAAAGCAAATTAAATTGCATTAAAGATGTGATTTTAATGGCTGCTCTCCTCAAATAAACTTCTGGTCCTGTAGCATACATCCCCAAAAGGAGAGCTTGACTACCAGTTGGCATTGACTAAGTACTGAAATGATACTCAATCCAAGGAAATACAAATTTTAACATTTTGTGGTCAACTATGTTCATAATCTCAAAAAATGACCTTAGAAAATAAAAATAACTTATAAATTTTGTCACTCTATACTTGCTGCTGCTGCTGCTAAGCTGCTTCAGTCGTGTCCGACTCTGTGTGACCCCAGAGACGGCAGCCCACCAGGCTCCCTCATCCCTGGGATTCTTCAGGTAAGAACACTGGAATGGGTTGCCATTTCCTTCTCCAACCCTATACTTAGTTTTCTTATTATGTTTGGTTTTGTCTTAAAATTTCAAATTAAGCAAATAATGTTAGGTTCAAAACATATTTATTTTAGACATTTTGAAAAATACAGAAATGAACAAATAGCTAGATGGAGAAAACTGCAAGTACACAAAGAATCCACAGTTGACATATTGCATACTTCCATACTTTTTGCTATACACTTTTTTGTGTAATTAAGACAATACTTTAAATTTACTTTTTGATGCTATTTTTAACACTTAGTAAAATAGCATAGGCATTTCTCCAGGTTATTGAAACATTGTTATATATTTGAAAGCAGTAGAGACTCTTGGTTAAAATAAAAGGGTGAACTTGAGTAACTTAGAGTTAATTACCCTTCCTAGTTGCAATAGCAGCGATTGCCACAGGAAGTTCAAGGTAAATCTCAGGACAGATCTAGAATCCCACCTATAGTCTTAGAGAAAGAAGATCCTTGATCCAAACTGTCCTTTCTCAGAAAAACTGTCGTTTCTCAGTATAAGTTGAAAGAAACCACATTGGAGCTCATTAAACTGGGCTATTACAACCAGCTTATGGAAAAAGAAGGACTTCATATTATCAAAGCCAAGTTCAACTTCTTTATTTTATAAACAAAGACAAACTGAACCCATAAATGATAGTGTCTTATATAAGCCAACAGGGCTTCCCTGTTGGCTCAGAGGTTAAAGCGTCTGCCTGCAGTGCGGGAGACCCAGGTTCAATCCCTGGGTTGGGAAGAGCCTCTGGAGAAGGAAATGGCAACCCACTCCAGTACTCTTGCCTGGAAAATTCCATGGACTGAGGAGCATGGTGGGCTACAGTCCATGGGGTCGCAAAGAGTTGGACACGACTGAGTGACTTCACCTTCACCTTCACCTTATATAAGCCCTATAGAGTGGAAGTTTATGGAAGACCAAAGTGCTGAAGACATTGATTCCAATCTCATTTCCTCTGCATCTCCTTACCTTATACTCACCTTCTCCAACATCCCACATTAGTACAGAAGAAGCATTCACCACTTATTATACTCACCTCCCAGAGAGATGAGACCCAGGTAGTTAATAACTACAGAAACTTTTGAAATCTGTCAAATGACCAAAAAGGGTAAAGCTTTATTAATGATGTTGATGTGATGATCATGGTTTCCTGGCTACTTAGGGTGGGGATCCATACAACCACCTTCACCTCATTTATTTATTCATTCAACAATAGTATTATGTCAGGCACTGCTTCCAACCATGGATATGGCAGAGAACAAACAGATAACACACCTCAGGAGTTAGCATTCTAAGGGAGAGAGGAGTAATGAATAATGAAGTTATACTTTGGAAGGAATGATGCTGAAGCTGAAGCTCCAGTACTTTGGCCACCTCATGCGAAGAGTTGACTCATTGGAAAATACTCTGATGCTGGAAGGGATTGGGGGCAGGAGGAAAAGGGGACGACCGAGGATGAGATGGCTGGATGGCGTCACTGACTCCATGGGCGTGGGTCTGGGTGAACTCCGGGAGTTGGTGATGGACAGGGAGGCCTGGCGTGCTGCGATTCATGGGGTCACAAAGAGTCGGACACGACTGAGCGACTGAACTGAACTGAGAGTATAATAGTTAATGATAAGTGGTAAGGAGGGAAAAATAGGCAAAAATAAAATATGCAATGTTCTGGGAATGGGGTTAAATGTTAGATGTTGTGACCAAGGAAGGAAATCTTGTGTACAAATGAGAAAAAGTCATTCTGAGGGGAGGAAACATATTCCCGGAGGCATGAATGCACATCTGGTTTTGAGACTCAGGGAGGAGGCTGATGGGACTGGAGTCTAGTGAGCAGCGGAGGAGCAAATGGGGTGAATGAAGACATGGCAGGAACCAGATGACGTGGAGTCATAGTGCTAGTTGCTCAGTCAAGTCTGACTTTTTGTGGCCCCACGGACTGCAGCCTGCCAGACTCCTCTATCCTTGGAAATTCTCTAGGAAAGAATTCTGGAATAGGTAGTCATTTCCTTCTCTAGGGGTTCTTCCCAACCCAAGGTTTGAACCTGAATCACCCTCACAGAAGGCAGATTCTTTCCTGACTGACCCACCAGGGAAGCTCAGGGCTCTGAGCAGAGTAGTGATGGTGTTTCCTGTCTTCAGTTTTAAGCAGCATCTCTCTGAATTTAAGCAGTCATCTCTGCAGAGAATAGACTCAAGGGAAGTAAGAGTTAACTCAGCAGGCCTGGGTTGCTCAAATCCTGCACATTCAACAGAGATCTGGCTTCAAAAAAAGAGAGGCTTTTTGTGGGGCTCCTGGGAGATAACTTCTGAGCCCTTGGAATACTCTGTTTAGTAAGAGTTTTGTTGCTCATGAGGGTTTAGGGCAGGCTATACTAGTTTCAGCAGATAAGAGGACTGCGGTCTGAGTAGCTCGGATCACTCACACAGATGCTGCCTATGTACATGACTGACCCACAATAAAAGCCTGAACACAAGGTTTTCCAAGTTGAAACAACTGACAAATATAGTCACACATCATTGTTGACAGGATATTCGATGTGTCCTGTCCGACTCCCCCAGGAGGACACACCTGGAAGCTTGTGCCTGGTTTTTCCTGGACTCCACCCATGTGACTTTTCCTGATTTCCAACTGCCTGCCTTTATTATAATAAACTGTACCAGGAGTAAAACAACTTTTCTGAGTCCTGTCTGTCCTAGCAAATCACTGAGCCTGAGAGTGGTCTTGGGGCCCCTCCGACATGGTGGGAGGAAGTGGAAAGTAGACAGGAGGGGGATGCATTAATCCATGTGTGAAACAGTGGGAGTTTATCCACCATAATTTGGTCTCAGCAGAGTCCTGGTGATTTCTGTTCAATTTTTGGAAGATTATTGGTAGGGAAAAGATACCTTGCATTAATGGCAATTGACACTACCCAGTATCTCTTTATTAAAAGGTAATTCTGGTCTAATCCGTCAGTGAATACTTTCTGCTTTTCATCCAGGAAAAAAGTTCTTGAGAAACTTGGTAACTCTAAATGCCAAGAAAAAATATCAAGATTTCTTGTTTCTCTGTGAGTTAGCAGGTCTGCTTCTGTCAGCAGGTACAATTGTAACTGGAGGAGCTCAGGAATAAGAAGAGGTTTGTGCACTCAGAACCATCCCTGATTTCCATCTTTCCCACATGGTCATTAGTCACCCATCATTATTCCAAATGAGTGGGTGAGACAGTGACCTTGGGAGGATCATTGTAAAAGATGGGAGAATATGAGAAAAGAGATTCATAAGCTTCTACTTGAGTGAGGAAAAAAGAAGTTTTTTTTTTTTTTTTCTAATTCTGTGGTCATTGGACCAATTAGGTTATGGACCTAATTCTAGGTCATTGTATTTATTGTAATTCTTAACCTAAAATATGTATACCATCAATGGGATATGTTAATAAATTGTGTCAATAGGTGTTTGTGATAAAACGAAATGGATGTTTGTGAATAAAACCTAAGCCTTTCTACAAAGTTAATGTTCTACTGTAGGAATTTGGGGTAAGGAAGGAAGGGCATAGTGTGCTTCACACAGCTGTGAGCTCTGGAGAATTTAAGGGTCTTATAGACAGGAGTGATGCTTTCCAAGGCCCACTTGACCACATTCCAAGATGTCTGGCTCTAGATTAGTCATCACATCATCATGATTATCTGGGTCTTAAAGATCTTTTTTGTACAGTTCTTCCGTGTATTCTTGCCACCTCTTCTTAATATCTTCTGCTTCTGTTAGGTCCAGACCATTTCTGTCCTTTATCGAGCCCATCTTTGCATGAAATGTTCCCTTGGTATCTCTAATTTTCTTGAAGAGATCTCTAGTCTTTCCCATTCTGTTCTTTTCCTCTATTTCTTTGCATTGATCGCTGAAGAAGGCTTTCTTATCTCTTCTTGCTATTCTTTGGAACTCTGCATTCAGATGCTTATATCTTTCCTTTTCTCCTTTGCTTTTC
>SJXQ01003453.1:0-206239 GCA_006408695.1 Aepyceros melampus
TGAAACTCCAGTACTTTGGCCACCTCATGCGAAGAGTTGACTCATTGGAAAAGACTCTGATGCTGGGAGGGATTGGGGGCAGGAGGAGAAGGGGACGACAGAGGATGAGATGGCTGGATGGCATTACCAACTCAATGGATATGTGTTTGAGTAAAGTCCGGGAGTTGGTGATAAGACAGGGAGGACTAGTGTGCTGCGATTCATAGGGTTGCAAAGAGCCAGACACAACTGAGCAACTGAACTGAACAAATAAATTCAATTGTTAGAAATTACATATACAGGGTGGAGGACAGGGAGGCTCAATAGGGAGGGGATATATTTATATGCACACAGCTAATTCACTCTGTTGTACAGCAGAAATGAACACAACGCTGTAAAGCAATTATACTCCAATTGAAAGAAAAAGAAACTACATTTACAAATAATGTTTAATAATAACACTAACATAACCATAAAACACTAATGGAAACTAATTAAAAGGACACAAACTATAAACATAATATGATCACAACTCTGTAAAACGAGAAATGTTACAGCAATGTTAAAGCTGTGTTTATTCTGGGTTGGCACAATTTGGGAAGTTTAAAATGTTCTCTTCTTTATATTGTTCTACAGTAATCTCCTGGCTTACCCCTTTATGAAGGGAAATACTTACCTGAAACATGGCGATGTGCAGCTGGACACGCTGCAGGCTTGTCTTGCAGGAGGCAATGCTGGTTTCCAGCCTGCGCACCAAGTCATGCTTCTTCCAGGCAGTGTCGTAGGAGCTCGCCAGCACAGTCGCCCTGTTCATGACCAGCTGAGAGAACTTCCCGATCTGGATGTTGTGTTCCACTGCCTTCTTACACAGATCGTCAACAGAAACTTTGCTTTCAGCACCAAAATCCTTCGCCTCCACCTGTGCAATGATGTCTACCCCTAGAGCACTGATGAAGCTGCACAGTGTGAGGCCCAGGGCTTGGTTCGGGAGTCCAATCAGGAGCTGCCGCACAAAGTCAGCTGTGAATGCCTTTATTGGTTTGCCATCTGGTCTTCACTGAAACAAGAGTTTCTAAAAAGGGTTTTCACGTTGACAATCTGTACAGGCCCATTTACAGTATTCTGATCTTCAAGTGAACTTGATCCTAAAAAAAGGAAATTTTTCTTTATTTCATACAATACTAAAATAAGGTGATAATGCTAACTTAAGAATTTGAAGACTTGTATGAACTTAAGATTTTAATTTACAGTTAAATTAAGCCTACTCTATCCCATTTCCCTCCAAAGTACAAATCCGGCTTAAGTGTGAAATATTACCTGACAAAGTTTTAGAAAAGGTACCACAGAGCCGAAAGAACTCCTTAATTGTCTGTAGTCGTTTTAGAAAGAAGATCTCTTCCAGCACCTGTCGGTGATTATCATCATCAAAAAAATTGACCTGAGTGCTCCTGGCTTCCCGTATAATGTCAATCTTTCGCCACGCTATAGGAATTTCCATCTTATTTAGCTATGTAAATGAAAGAAAAGAAAGTTCTTTTCTCCACTTTTCAAACACGGAACAACTACTTTACTACACATGCATTATTTATCAAACCAGGTCAATTATTTACCTTTTCAACCAATAAGCCAAAAGCAGTCTCAACTTGGGCAAACATGCCATCAAATGCTACCAAAAGCATCTGGCCAGCTGACATTTTTGGTGTTTCATCAACCGAACCATTTCTTGGTTGGATTAATTCACCATACTGAGCATGAAGCATTCTAGAGGAAAAGAAAAAGGTGTTAAAACCATTCCTAAACAGTAATATATTTGGGGGGAAACGTTAAGGTCAACAAGTCTTACAGCTAGTATGTAGAGTCTACGAAAAAGTCTTTTTATGAAGGAAGGAGTGTTATTAGTATGTGATTAAATTTTATGCAAACTGAAGTTATGATAATTTTAAAAGAACTATATAAAATATTACAGTATCTCTTTATATACAGAACGTAAAATAATCTACACTTCCAATATTAAAAAAAAAAAAACAAGAGGCACACAACTCTAAAGCTGGTGGACCTAGCAAAATTGTCAAGTATCTTCACGCTACCGTCACATGACAGAGTCAGCTACAGACAGTGAATGGAAATAGCTATCCTTTTTGGCATGCTGAGTTTTGAATAATGCACAGTTTGAAGGTAGGTCTTGAGAAATTTGCTCTCACATTATAATTAAGACTTGCATAGTGTTTATACAAGTTTATGCAAGTACCATATTAAACATTTTATATAAGTTTAGGCTATCAGAGAAACTTAGATTACCAAAAAGTTTCTCTAACACAAGATACATACAGGCAGTAGCAGAATCAAACATGAAGTCTGTCACCCAGTGCATACATGGAAGTAAACAGCCCTCCCTTTGAGAGTAAAGGGGATCTGGATTAGACATCAAGGGAAAGGGTGGGCTAAACTTCTGTGAGAAAGAAAAGTGTACAGACTTAGCATCTAACTTTTAAAATAATGCTAGGAATTTTATGATAAAGCTCGTGCACAAATAATCTCATCATTTAGCTCACTAAATGTTTATGCTATACTAATTACACTTGTTTTTTAAATTTTATGATAAAACTAAAAGAAACATGAGAAAATAGGAAAATTTTGAATGCAGGATAAAAGAAATCATTAAGGAGTCGTTACCGTTTCTTATAAAATAAAGGCCTCAAGAAAATAAGTCTACATTTTAGATATACATTTCTTCTGCAGTTTAAGAATGAAAGGTATCTGCTTCAAAGTAACCAGAGCAGCTTCAAAGTAACCAGAGCAGTACAACTTAGACAAGATTAACTAGAAGCAAAAAAAAAAAAAAAGAGGGGGGGTCTGGGGGGCAGGATTAATCACAGTACAGATAATTACTGAAGGTGGTGAAATGGGAGTTCATTATACTGTTCTCTCTGCTTTCTTATATCTTGTAATTTTCCCATAGGAGGAAGTATGGTGGGTCAATTCATTTTGACTCTCTCAATTATATTTTCTGACAGTAACTGGACAGAATGCCAAAGAAAGAGGCCCTGAATCACAACGGACAAAGGGGCTTAGGGTTTAGCTTTGGGTCACTGCATGGCTGAAGAAACTGTTCAAGCTCTACATGTTTCAAAGTCAAATTGTTTTCCTAAATTTAAGAGAAATACAAAGTTCAATACCTAAAACAAACTTATAAAACTTAAATTAATAAGTGTTCACCTGAAGTGACGTGTATATTCCATTAGCAAACTAAACTGGCACAGATGATCCCACTGAATTCCAAGTGCTGGCTTAAAAAATACCACATTCGACTTTGTGTGTGAGCACAAGTATGGTAAAAACTACAGCCGTTAAAGAATATGTATGTGTATGTAATAAAACCACACACACACATACACACACGAGTGCACATGTAACTGCCAAAACCTGAATAAGCTATGTGGACTGTACCAAAGTAAATTTCATGGTGTTGCTACTGTACCACAGGTATGCAAGATGCTACACTGAAGGAGGGACGAAGGCTACATACGACATCCCTGAACAATGCTTTTTAAAAAAATACAACTTCCTGTGAATCTGTAATGATTTCCAAATAAAAGGGATTTTTTTTTTTTTTGCCTTTTTTTGGGGGGGGGGGGCACGAGGGGTAGGACAGGAAATGTTGTTTTGGTTTTGTTTGTTTTAGCCATGCCATACAGCCTGCAGAATCTACCAGGGACTGAACTTGCACCCTTTCCAAGTGCAGAATCCTAACCACTGGATTACCAAGGAATTCTCCCAAATGAAAGTTTTTTTTTTTTAAGATATTACTGAGCCTTCCCCAGTGGCTCAATTGTAAGGAATCCAACCTGCTAATAAGGGAGATATGGGCTGCATGCCTGATCTGGGAAGATTCCACATGCCTTGGAGCAACTACGCCAGTGCACCACAACTATTGAGCCTGTGCTCCAGAGCCCAGGAACTGCAACTACTGAGCCTACAAGCCATAACTACAGAAGCCCATGTGCCCTAGAGCCCAGGCTCCCCAACAACAGAAGCCACTACAATGAAAAGTTGGAGCCACTGCAACTACACAACAGCCCCTGCTCGCCACAACTAGAGAAAAGCCTGAGAGCAATGAAGACCCAGCACAGCCAAAGAGAGATAACACTTAAAACGCATCTGGCTTCCCAACTCTTTCACAAGGAAACAGCACAGCTTAGCATTCACTTGCCTGGCAACATCGATGTAATGAGCATGTGTTTCTTCCTCAAGTCCCATAGCTGCATTTCTTAAATAGGCTTGAAGAGATTCAACTAGAGTCTGCAGAGGAACACCATCAGTTGTCTGCTCAATAAGACTGTCCAGCTCATGAAGCATACTTTCTAATGTGTATTCTCCTTTCATTAAACATCTCAGTGCTTCTGGAAATATGATTTGCCGGAAATTTGAATTTAATTCCTGTAAATATGTGAGAAACCTATTTTAATGCTTCTTGAGTTTAAATAAAGCAACATTAAAGCTTGAGGAAGTCAAACTGCTTTTCAGAACCGGAGATTAAAAAAAAAAAAACAATGCTCAACATTTAAAACAAACTTACAAAATTTAAGCTAATTTAGAAGTGCTCACCTGAAGCGAGGTGTATACACCATTAGCCAAATGAACGGCCTCAGATGCTTCCATGGGGTTAGGAATGTCTAAGTCTTGTGGCACTAAATGGCACTGCTTCAGTAGCTGAACCAGGCATGTGACATTTCCGCTCATACTGCAGAGCTCCTCCAAGAACCAGGCTCCATCCCGAGAAGTCAAATCAACCAGCTGCTCTCCAGCACTCGACGCTGCACCTTCCATCATTAGGTTACGCCTGAATGAGATAAATATTTGTACAGTGAAACTGACTTAGTGGAACCCACACAATAGGATACCTCAAAATCTGGGAGAAAAAAAATAATAAAGCAGTCTTACACTGGGCAAGACTGATAGAAAGTACAAGGATACCTTAATCTGGGGATCAAACAAAAACCACAAGAATTCTCTATAAGTATCAATGTTTGCAGAACAATCAAACAGTCACAATGATATGTCAGATAACTCACCTTGTGAGAGTACAAAGGGCAGAAATAATAACACTTGCTAGACTCAAAGATCCTTCCTCCCATTCTCGTGAAGGAAAACTTTGATACAACGTTCAATTTCTTTCAACTGATCTTCACAAACAGGTACAGTGACAGCTTCCTGTTTCAAGCGTTCCACCTGTCTAATAAGTCGGCTGTTGATGTCTGCTGCGTACCGCTGCAGGGTCATCTCAGTGGCCGTGATGAACTGACACACTGTTGGGGGTGGCTGGGGCGCATACTGCATTTCATATCTTTAAAAAAGAGAAAGAGGTGCTTGGAAAGAAAGTTCACACCTTACAAAACACTAAAAAAAACAAGACGGACTACTGTATTTGATACTCAAACTTTGAAGAGCAGAAATCATTATTTCCATTTTACAGAGAAGGTCTCAAGAGCAAAAGTAACTTCTAAAAATGATTTGAGTGACAGAATCAATATAGGAATTCAGCTCTCTTTACCTGATCCCACCACTATCTAAGAGTGAGATACATTTTAACTAATTACAGAAAACACTGTCTTATAAAGGAAAACCAGAGTTTGCTGCTGCTGCTGCTAAGTTGGTTCAGTCGTGTCCAACTCTGTGCGACTCCACAGACAGCAGCCCACCAGGCTCCCCCGTCCCTGGGATTCTCCAGGCAAGAATACTAGAGTGGGTGGCCATTTCCTTCTCCGATGCATGAAAGTGAAAAGTCAAAGTGAAGTCGCTCAGTCATGTCTGACTCTTAGTGACCCCATGGACTGCAGCCCACCAGGCTCCTCTGTCCATGGGATTTTCCAGGCAAGAGTACTGGAGTGGGGTGCCATTGCCTTCTCCAAAACAAGAGTTTAAACCCTCTTAAAACCATAAGAAAGTGACTCCATTCAAATTCCATCTATCAATCATTTCTTTTAGAAAATGAAATACTATGCAATTGAAAATGTGAACACAACTTTGCTTCCAGTCCCAATGAGAAGTAAAGAAAATCAAGAGTGATCAACTTACTTCCTGTAGAGTTCCTGACAGCGTTCTACTGTGGTATTACAGATGAGCTCTTCCATCCAGGTCTTCCACTGCTCAATTGATGTTTCTGAAATATGGCCTTTGGATACTGCAGAGCAACAGTTGCATAGTGATGCAGCTGCTCCAGACAGCCTCGCAGCACCGAGCGCCTCTGCTGCAGGAGGGCGCCGACTTCCCCCTCTAGCTGCTCACACTGGCTAATCAGGTGGGCCTGGCCAGCATTCTGCAGAAAGGCTGTTGCTGGCACGTAGCTGGGAGGACCTTTTGGTAAAAGATAATTACCCATTATAGTGAAGCCATTTCAAACCAGCAGTCATTGAAAGGAGTACAAAACAGAACTCCACACATAAACACATAACAACAAAACTCACATGCTCACATGTACATCTAACATACCAAGGTCCATCTGTGTGCTTATCTCTTGAAGCAAACTGGCCAGCTGTGTCGCCTCCAAATTATTGAACGCAGCCTGATAGTGTGTAATCCACTGTTCAAATTCATTCAGCTTCACCTGGATTGCTTCCTGAACAGCTCTCTGCTGAGTCTGTAGTTGAGTGTGTTCAGAATACCTAATGGAAGGAGAAAATTTTAATTGACTGCTGGGAATTTTCATCACTCTAAAAGTACATTTTGCTCATACTTGGACTGCCTGGTAAGCTCTTTTTTGATCTTGAGGACACCACTCAAATGTCCTTTCCTCCTCTGGTTTTTTTCCTGACGCTATAGTCCCCTAACTATACTCACAACATTTTAAACAAAATTCTACCCATTTACCAGAGTTATTTGAAGTGTGGAAGACTGAGACCAGAAGACAGATCTCTGTAATCTCAGCATGTCCTGCAGTGTCTGGTACTTGCACATTTAACCACCCTTCAGTGAGTCAGGCACCCACTCTGTGCGAGGTTCACTCACTTAGATCAAAGCTCAAAAAAACTTGGCCATGTGGACAAAATCCACCATACAAATGAATAAGGATTCAGACATAAACTGCAGAGGAAAAAAACCAAACCCCAGGTTTTCTGAATCCAAGTTCATGGTTCCAACCACTATGTCCACCATCTCCCATAGTAATTCAAACATCTAATACAATGAAGCTGAAAATTTAAGTGAATTCTATTAATACTTCAAAAACTGCAGTTCTGGCAAGAGCTTTGATTATTCATGTGAGTTGCTGCAACAATTCTAATTCAAGGTGATAATGTTCACACAAATACATAAGTTCTCCTTAATGGAATAAAGATAAATTAAGAGTTCAACACTTGTTTTAAACCTGTGTTGCAGAGTGTGAGAAGGATGATCCACTCCTTCAGCTCCTTCTAGAAACTCAATTTCTTCCAGCAGTTTGCCCTGCAATTTCTCCACATCTGTTAGTTGCTCTTGCAAGCTCAGGTATTCATCTAAGCTGCTGTCCAGCTTGGGAAGTACAACCAGCATCTCATCTCTGTTTTTAAACCAGTTCACCTGTAAAAAGACATAATTAGGAAGATTCTTATAAGGCCGACTGTGAGGTATGAGGATGTATGCAAAAGGATCATGTTAGAAGGATGTTCTGCACATGCTATTATACTTAAATCTCAACAAAGCCAGTGTGGATCACCCGCATTTTTATAAAGATTAACCAAACGCAATCAATTCACATGGCCATAAATGAAGACTCAATTTCACAATACACAACAACATGCAGTTACCACCATGCCACACAGAGCAAGATCAGCACCACTGGCTACCATGGAGGAGGAGAAGACTATCCAGCCAAAATCAAGGAGACAATCTAGTTAAAGAACACTTAAAACAGTCACTGGCAAACACATTCAGTCTACTAAAAAAGGTATAATATTTTTCAAATCATTAACCCACCTCCCATGTGGGAGTGTGACTGTGTCTTTTCATGTGAGCATTTCTTAGCAAATGACCACAGCAAACTGCCATACTTGGTGGCCATTTCAGTATTGTACACGACAGTCTTACTTTTTTTATGGACCTATTAACCTTTTTTTTTGGTGGCACTACACAGCTTGCAGAATCTTAGCTGCCTGAGGAGGGCTAGAACCCAGGCCCTGGCAGTGAAAGTACCCAGGTCCTAACCACTGGACCACCAAGGAATCCCTGTTCTTGTTAACTATTAACAAAAAAGGGACAATGACTTATTATTACTGGCCTCACCTTAATTTCAGCTACTCTCGAAGAAAAAAGGCTGCGAGTGATCTCTCGTTCCATCTCTCTCTTGCTCTGCTTGCTCTCAGCCTGCTGGCCCCCTCCACCATAGACAGCACCAGCAAACCCAGCCTCGCCCCCAGCTGTCCAGTCCACCAGGGGGTCATACACAAAGGCCTCTAGCAGCGTCAGCAAAGTCTCCCTGCCACGCCGCATAATGTGTAGAACCTGTTTTCAGAAAACTTTCGATTAAGTTTTGCCACAAGCTTCCTCATTAAAATGTAGTTTTTCATTCCAAAGGACCTGTTAATTTAACAGGTACACTAAGAGGTGTAAGAGAAAACCACATACCTGCTCACATGAAAGCCTAAAAACACCTTCTACTCCAGTTACACCCAGTGCTGTTTCAATGTTCTGTGTCATTCGAAAAGGTACTTTCTCAGGAACTCTAAGGCTTTTACCTTGAAAAGACAATTCATTATATATTTGTCCTTTCACCAAAACATATTCGACCCTTATATAACAAGTCCACTTTAATTTTACCTTTTTCAAAGCAAACATTGTAATCTATGTGAACAACCTCTCCAGTCGTCATATCTATGAGAACGTTATCCAGGTGTCTATCTCCAAGGCCAATTATGTATCCGACCATAGACATGACTGCAGTAGATCTGGCATAAGACTAGAGAAGAGAGGGTGGGGGGAGCAAGTTAGGCATTATCAGCAAATTTCCTTCCAACATGGTCTTGATTCTCTACAATTTACAAGCCCCCACAATCCTACTCCCTTTTTCTAAATAAGTAGCTGGCGCCCTTCAAGGATGCTGCATGTGATCACAGACTGCAGCGAGCAGCAGCATGCAACACTGAGGTCCTTGTTGGTTCTGCCTGATCATCAACAGAACGCAGGACTTAAAAAACAACTATTCTTCAGTCTCTCTAGTTTTTCCCTTTCTAAAGTTTTTATTCCACTTTCATTTCATCCATAATCCCCTTCATTCTGCCTTCATACAGTCATGGCCATGCCTCATAAAAATAAATGTAATAGAAGATTCAAATGCAGGTCTCAAACTACCAACTCTAGAAGGGCTGCAGGAAGAGGGTGAACAAGACAGGACAGGACGCAGGCAAAGAATAATGCTGATGACAGCACAGAACAAAACACATACCTGTGTGACTCTCCACCACTCATCAGGGGTGGCGCATGATGACCAAAGCTCTTTAGCAAGCAGATTTGGGGGTGTGGCCTCCATTAACTCTTCTAACACTGCCTTCATCACATGAAGGGGCCAATCCCGGCGGGACACATCCAGACTAAGCCCAACTGCTTTCAAAGCAGGACCAATTTTACTATAATAAAGTTCACTAGGACGGGGTACGATTCCAGGATTCTGAGGAGTTTGGTAAGAATCTTGGGCCTTTGAAAAAAATTTTAAGACAAGATTAACTTTGCTTAAACAAGGATAAAGATTACCTTCAATATAAAGTAGTATTTTAAAAATTGGTTTTTCAGCAGCATTCTCTACCTAGCTAGGTAAATCTCACACATCAAATAATCAATTCTTCTGGACTACAATCTACGTTATCTTTTTCTTAATTAGGTATTATCACTTTATTGAAAACTTGGTTTACTGTTATATTTTCTTGAGGTTCAATTCAAGCTCAACATCCAAGTTCCACTTTTCTTTATAACATATAATTCTGTTTAAAAAATTTATCATTCATTTATGCACATATTTCATTCTTCACCAATATAACTTAATCATAATAAAAAATTAACAACACATATTCAAGAACACCTTAGACCAAAATTTAGATGACCCTTTCCTAATTCCAGAGATCTATCTACCCTTCAACAATTGTTACTACTGTCTCCTTTGTTCACTCTTGCTCCTTCCCATACCTATCCTACTTAGAATCATTTTATTTGTCTAGATGTTGGAACTTAAAATTGTGACTGTTTAAAATTTTACCATTTTTATATGAAGTACTTAGACTATTTATTTCATATACTAAACACTCAGATAGTCAGGTAAAATGAATTCTAAAAAACTGTTCTAAATCAAAGTATAAATTTCACAGGTACAAAACAGGATGCCATAGTGATTAACTCCACATTTAAAGTTATGTTTATTCCTTCTTTAACTCTCATAAAGTTGAAAAAATGCTCAAGGGCAGTAAGCCTAGACTTATTTCACATGTAACAAAGAACAAACTAATACATATACTTGTTTATCAGCATTCAAATAAAAGTACGTATTTTAATTTGAACCAACCTTTTGCGCTTGCAAGGCAGCTTCCCGTTGTTGCCATCTTTTGTAAAGACCAAATAAGGGCGTGGCTCCATCCACCCACTGGATTAGGCCTGACCGAGTTCCCAGTGGTGTTACAGAATAGTGGCGAGCATGGAAACGAGGTGTTTCCTGGCGATTGATTGTTGCAAACATGGTATTTACAATAGACAGAAATTGCATTATTCTTTCATCCAGATGTAAATCCTCCAATCCTGTGGAAACAAAATTAAAGTAGTTAGGACAGATAACCAAATAGGGAAGTGCAATGAGACGAAACATACCACTTTTTCGTGTCCCTCTCAATTAGCAATAGCAGTCAAGAACTGACAGTCAAAAGGGCATAATGACAGCATTAAAGAACATTCTATTCAGTCACAGGTATTAGATACAGCATTATTAGCTGTATCTCAGTTGCCCAGCTTGTATAAATTCATAAACAAGAACAGAGGAAACAAGAGAATATCACACTACACAGCTTCCAACAACTTCCATCAAAATACATGATACTCCAGGCTATTCGTGACATATAGAAATTCACCTAAACAGCACACACACACACAGCATTAAAACATTAATAATCAGATTAATGCTCTTTTAAATCCCACCTTTGAAAAGATAAGGATAGCTCTTCCCATCTGATCCTAGAAAGAGAAGTTTCTTTGGCTTGGTTTTAGTAGGTAAGATTGTGATGGTTCCACCAACACTGTGAATTGTGACGGTGTCCTGGCTGAGACTTCTCCGGGAAGAGCAATTTCAGTGTTAGTCATGGCAGCCAGCCATGGGCTGATTTCTTCAAGACGCAAGATGTAACTTGCACGTTTCTGTGCTCTCTGTTGCAAACTCAGCATTATCTATATTTAAGATAGGAAAAGTTTACATAATCATTACCACACTTACTTTCCTCCACAAAAATCTGGCTTAAAGATAAATTTAAAATACAAACACCTCTTGCCTAGTTCATTTAATTTGCTGTTTTACATATTTGGGCCTTCCTGGGAAGGGAAGTGCTGATATGCTCTCGGTGATTTCTACTTTGTACAGACCTCTCCCAAATAAGCAATGAAATCACAGCAGATGGATAAACAATCACTGCTGTGATCACAAAATTCAAGGCTTGTAACAAACTAATTCCCCAGTGTTAAGCTATGTCCAATCAACACCCAAACAGATCAATTCAGTCCTAGTGACAGAACAAAAGATACAGCGAGTTACTGGCAGGTAACTGAAAGATGGGATACACCTTTAAGAAAGCCATCTGAAAATTTAGTAGTAATTTAGAGCTCAGACTATTTGAAGTATGCAGAAAACACACAATCTTTCTAATAACTCACAAAAAGAGGATCATGTATAGCTGTTATCTTTAACTTAGCTAACTCAATAATCTACACCAGAATTCATGAACTCTGGGCTCTGCTTTCACGTGAAAAATTTTAATCTATCCTTAGCTACATTTGTTCGTAAAAGGAAAAAGGCAACTGGAAACACCTCAAGTATTCACTGACGGGACAAAAGATAAACTGTGGTACTGTTCAATAATCTATTCATGTTCAGCTGTATAAAAATATGGATGAATTATTTTAAAAAACAAAAGCAAAAACCTAATGCTGATGAATCATTTATGGAAGTGGTAAAACACACACGTACACATAAAATATAATCCTATTTATATGAAATTCAAAAACAGGAGAGGCTAAACTACCATTTAGAAATGTATCCAAAAAAACTATTTTCTTTAAGTAAATAAGATTAACTCAAAATTCAGAGCAGTGGTTGTGGAGAGGAAGATATAATTATGGAGGGACACAGTACTTCAAAAATTTTTCTCTGTGACTTATTTCAAACACACACACAGAGGGTTTTTTTTTTTAATATTCCCTATGGGAAGAGTGCAGGAAAGGGAAGGATCAAGTTTAGCAGATGCAAACTAGCATATATAGGATGGATAAACAAGGAACTACTATATAGCACAGGGAATTATACTCAATAACCTGTGATAAACCACAATGGAAAAGAATATGAAAAATAAATATATGTTAAAAAAGTCACTTGCTATACAGCTGAAGTTAATACAACATTATAAATCAACTATATATCAAATTTTAAAAGTGGGACTTCCTGGGAGGTTCCAGTGGTTAAGACTCCACTGTAGGGGGCACAGGCAGGACCCCTAATTGGGGAACTGAGATCCCACAAGCCAAGCAGTGTGGCCAAATTAAACAAAGTATTCTTGTCTCCTCTGGGTTTCTTGGTTGATTTACTGAGAAGAATGCAAAGCAAGAAATTACTGCTGGAACATGAGGAAAACAAGTTTTGGCTAGGTCACACAAATAAACTTCATCCTTCACGTTAGTGCTCTTGTCTTGAGCTCCTAAAGCATTTCCTCTGAATGTAGCATTTCCTCTTGCTTCATATTTTCTCCTTAAAGTCACATGTAAACTTTGTCTCTAACACTGTAGCTTTTAACGGTTTTTTCATTAGTGAAGTAAGGAAATCAGTTAAGATCAATATAGGAATGGGACAGAGAAAGAAGGGATAAGAAAAAGATACAAGGTAATAAATAGGATCCCCCAACTAATGGTGCTATTGCTAAAACAGATGCAAACCAAATACAGAACTAAGTGGATCAAATCATGAAAGATGAGGATTCTCAAAAATTTAAACATACTAATCATTCTCCAAACAGCCTATGCAGAACTGCTGTCATAAAGTTACCTATAAAAATTGATGCTGTTATATGTGAATATTTTGTCTGTTAGAAATACTGAATCCCCTCCACTAAGAAAAACTACATAGGTACAAGATTAAATTTGTTAATCTTTTATGAGAAGAATACAGCAGGCAGTCAAGCCCCTTCCCTAACACCTTACAGTATATTCTTCCTTGATGGGAACCCTCCGTAGACGCCACCCTAGGACCACTCAACCTCAAATTCTCAAAAATGAAGAAAACACCTTTCTCTATATTCTTTATAGCAACTGAACACTGGCTGTATTCCATGGGCTTAGAAAGTCTTCTCTCTGTGTTCAAAGTAAAAAGAGACCGCTTACTTAAGTTTTTTATCTCTCGGAATTTCCCATTTCAGTAGAATTCTTGAGATTTTTCTATACCTCTTTAAACGGAATCCAGCTGCTTCCAGGCTTTGCAGGGTTTGACGGTGTTTTCAGCTTTTCTAGAGCATTTTCAATTGCATCACCATAGTTATCCTGAAACCACTTTTCATGAGGTGTTTCTGCAGGGGCCGCTGTGATGCTCCTAACGTGCTCCAAAGCAAACACGATGGGCTTCATCAAAGCTGTGTGCTTCTCACGCATGATTGCAATTTTCTCTTCTCTGACCAGAAAGACATAGAGTTCAATACAAACAGGGAATAATTTAAATTGTCAAGTATAAGTAAACAGCATAGAAGAATAATCAAAATAAATTACTAAAATGTTTGCAAAGTAACTGACCACAACAGCACTGTAAAAAAATCCAGCATATACAAGACGCAGCTTCTCCTTTTAACAAATGGTGCTAGGAAAGCTGGATACCTGCTTTAAAAAAATGAAGCTGGAGTGTTACCTGATACTAACATGTAAAAAAAAAGTCAAATGGATCAAAGACCTTAACATAAAAGGTAAGACTTCATTTAAAACTCTTATAAGAAAACAAAAGAAAAATCAGATAAACTGGGTTACATCAAAACTAAAAACTTTTGTGCATCAGAAGATATCTTCATTCAAGAGTGAAAAATACACAAAATAGGAAAAAAAATATTTACAAATCAATAAATTCTGATAAAGGGATTAAATCCAGAATATGTAGAGAGCTCCTAAAATTCCAACAATAAAACAATCCAATTCAAAAATGGGCAAAAAATTCAGACAAAGGAGATTTACAAATAGTCAATAAGCACATGAAAAGATACCATTCCACACCCATTAGGATGTCACTATCAGTAAGACAGAAAACAATAAATGTTGGCGAGGATATGGAGAAACTGAAATCCTGGTGCACAGTTTACCAGTTCCTCTACAAGTTAAACATAGAATTACCATAAGACACAGCAAATTCACTGGCTCACACACAAAATAATTAAAAGCAGGGACTCAGATACTTGTAAACCAATGCTGACAGAAGCACTGGTTACAAGAGCTAAAAGATAGGAGCAACTCAAGTGTCCAGTGACAGAAGAGTGCATGAATAAATGTGATAAAGAAGCCCCCTGCCAATGCAGAAGACGTAAGAGATGCAGGTTTGATCCGTGGGTCATTAAGATCCCCTGGAAGAGGGCATGGCAACCCATTCCAGTATTTTTGCCTGAAGAATCCCATGGACAGAAGAGCCTGGTGGGCTACAGTCCACAGGGTTGCAAAGAATTGATCAGGACTGAAACGACTTAGCGCACGTGCACACACACCCACATCCATACAATGGAATGTGATTTCAGCAATAAAAAGGAAGGAAATTCTGACACATGCTACCACATGGAGTGAACCTTCAAATCATGGTAAGTGAAACCAACCAGATACAAAATGACAAATACTATATGTTTCCAGTCACACAAGGTACTCAGAATAGTCAAATTCATAGACAGAAAGTAGACAAGTGGTGAGCAGGGGCTGAGGTTAGGGGAGAATGGGGAAGTACTACTAAACGGGTACAGAGCTGCTGTTTGGGAGGATGGATGAGTTCTGGAACTGGACACAACACTGTAAATGTACTTGCTGCAACTGAACTGTACACTTAAAACTGGTTAAAATGGCAAACTTTATATGTATTTTACATTAATAAAAAGGGGCAGCTATGTTTTTGAAGTATAAGTTGATAAACATACTTGCGTAAGGTGTTGTTGTTCTGGACTCTCTTCACCTCGTCTTCCAACTGCTGAATTCGTCTCAGGACATACATGTGCTGCTGTAACAGAACTCCCAACCAGAGCTCATCCCAGAGAACAGTGACCCTGCGCAGCTCAGCCACCAGCATCTGAACCTGCACACACGGCACATCCAGACATGCTCATCTGTAAGTCTACACGCAGCACAGTTCTGCTAACACCACAAATCTCAAGTGAAATGGGTGCACCTTTTGTTCATTATCCAATTACAGAACCTCTACCAGTACCTCTATCAGGTTTATAAAACCAATTTTGATTATTTTAAAAGCTTTGCTCCTTTAACTATAATTTCCATAACAACTTCAGGGGTGTTGATTTTAGGTGGGCTTTTCTGGGAGGAGAGGGGAGTGGTTGTAATAAAAACTTATTTTAAAGCACACGAGCTGTTCTGTACCTGTAACACCATGGTTGGGTTTGCCGAGGACAGCTTATCTACGATTTTGCTGTAGCAGTCTTGCATCATGGCTTGGTCCTCATTCAGCCCACTTTTAGGCTCATCCTTATTGCTATCTTGAGAAGCAGGAGGACTTCCTCCCTCACATTCAGAAACCAGCAGTTCTTCTCCTTGAATATTGCCAAGTAAAGTTGGAATTGCAGAGGAAAATTTATTTCCTATAATGAAATGGGAGAAAGGTATACATTGGCCATTTCTCTCATGTGTATACATTGAGTTAGGGAAAACATCTATAACGTATTTGATTCCAGAGCACTCATTTAACTCATCTTGCACGTGTACACTAAGTTGACCAAGGATCATGGATATTACACCTTTTTACAAGTTGAGCTTCCATACTTATTAATATTATAAGCTAATAAAAGATAAATGGGGGAATGATAATAGATGAGTCTCAACAAATGAAGTGTTTGCCTAGCCAGAGTTCAGAACTTGGTTTCAATCCTTATCTGCCAGCTAATTCAGCTCAGTGAACTGAGAGTGACTCAGTTTCTCCAAGCCCTGTGAGTTATTTTGAGACTAAAGATATAGTGTAAAGCACACATCCTACTGTCAGACATGGTAGCTGCTCACTCAATAAATGGTATTTATTACTACTGGTACTATTATTATTGTTGGAAAAAAAAAATCACAAACTCTTTATCAACTATGGAACATAAAGCTCAAAAAATTTTACCTAATAAACAGTGTTTGCAAACTAATTTAAAGTAGCAGTATTTTAACCTTCCTTACCTGAAGCCTGTGACTCACTACTAAGCGATATGGTGCCCACTATTGCAGGATACAGTATGAGATGCGGGGAATCCTGAGCCACACGGCAGAGGAGGTTACAAATACTCTGGCGCACATACACTTCAGGGTGGTTTAAACGTGAGAAAAGCTGTGGAATAATTCCTTCAGGATAAGAAGAAAAAGTCTTTAAAGTTATTTAAAAAAACAGTCAACATGGTGGAGGCAAAAGGATAAAACTTGATATATGTCAGCCATTAGTTCTAGGAGCCTCAAATTTCTCCTTGGGATAACAAAGAACTAAATACATAATAGCTCTTGATTTGCAGGTTTAGTAAGGGTGAGTGAGTGAAGTCGCTCAGTCGTGTCCAACTCTTTGTGACCCTGTGGACTGTAGCCTACCAGGCTCCTCTGTCCATGGGATTCTCCAGGCAAGGATACTGGAGTGGGTTGCCATTTCCTTCTCCAGGGATCGAACCCGGGTCTCCTGCATTGCAGGCAGACGCTTTACCATCTGAGCCACTAGGGAAGTCTTAGTAAGGGTACAGGGCTATGATCAAAATCCTGATTCAAAACTTTATACAGAAATATATTTTCTGTGAATGCCTGTAAAAGAAGGCAGACATAGACAATTTTTTCAAAGGGATATGAAATTTTTTCAAACATTCTTATCACTCTCTCCAAAACTCCTTTTGTATATTAAAAGCTTTTTGCCTCTCAGCCTTCCATTTCTCTGAAAGGTGGGGAGGAAAGTGGTATAATAAGCAGTCCACAGTGTCATCTGAACTAATTTAGCATTTTATAACACATTCAAACAGTAAACATATAGGAACTTTTTTTTTGGCCACACCATGAAGCACGTGGGATCTCAGTTCCCCAACCAGGAATCTAACCCACACCCCTGCAGTGAAAGTATAGAGTCTCAACCACTGGACTGCCAGGGAAATCCAAGGAACTATTATGTTTCAACTGTCTTATTACATTCTACCCAGAAGTACTTTTCCCTGAAACATTTTATTTAGATCATCACCTCTCCATGGCGCAGTAGGTGTTGTTTCCAAGCCATGTTCCAGATACTGCCGGAGCTCCCCAGCGTGCTTCACAAGCAATCTGAGCAACCGCAGCGTGGCCATCACAATCATGTCGTCCGTGCTCTGCTCCACTCTGTGACTTAAATGGAGCCGAGGGTCATCTTCATCTAAAGGAATCTAAGGACAAGAGACAAGAGGAAAACATTAAACAATTCCAAATACTGTTTTCATCTACTAGAAAAGAAATTTCAAATAAACTTTCGTAACAGATTACTGTGCTACCCACCTGCCCAGCATTGAGTTTAAGGAAAGTGAAATATGCACTGCAGGACAGTTTATACAGGCTGAAGATTCTATCCACGACTTTCCTCCACACTTTAATAACTCCTTCTGTGGCACCTTCATCAAGTTCTGAAAGCCATGGGCAACTTGATATTAACTGACGCCAGATAACATCAACCATGTCATCTTCCTCATTATCTTCACTTTCTGTGATCTGAAGTGTTATATCTTCATCCTAAAGAAAAACAGGGCAAAAAATGCTATCTGGGGACACAAATTTTAAAAAGGAGAAAGGTACATGATTTTCCTAATATATGCATTCATTTTCTCATTTATGAAAGATCAATATACTCCACTTTTAGTGCTATACATGCTAAATAAATGTTACTATGCTCCTCTTTAAGCTAATGAAGAAGGATATAGGCATTTAGCAAAGATTAAAGATTTTGATTTGGGGAATTTAAATGTTTCAGTTACAATATAATATTCTGCCTGCAGAGAATTACTGACCCTCTCTACACTACTGCACACGGACCTAACACCAGCTTTGGCAGACACTGATATGTGCCAAAGTCTAGAACAGGAAGTCAACAGTTTTAGCTCAGCAAATAAAATTCACATCTAAAGTCTACAACTAAATTAGACTTATAACATTCTAGAACTAATAGAATTTTGACACAGAAGGGAATAAATCATACAGACTATCTAGTTGGCTGGTTTTCAGCTATGGCTGTATATTAAAATATTACCTAGTAAACTTACATAAACCCTCCTATGCCCAACACATACACAAACATTCCACTCAGAATATGTGGGGTAGTGCTTAGACATGGGCATATTTTTAAAAGCTTCTAAGCTAGTGATAAGAACCTAACATCTGATCAGAAGAGGACTGAAAAGAGAAATCTGTTTTACATAAAAAGAACTTCACCTTTTTTAACAGAACCCTAAGGGAAATGACTTGATTTCTCAAGAAATCATTCTTAGAAAAATATTTTAACTCACTTTCATCTTATCGAAGTTTCATCTGAAATATTTAATCAGGTATATGCTATTTAGAACACTATTTCCCCCAAAATATTGTATCAGGTTTTTCTTGCCTGAATCCCTGCTGGGCGACACACAGCCTGACCAAGAATACCATATATTCTCTCTTTTTCTTCTTCAGTTATGGTGTCTGGGAGCAGATTCTGAACTTCGGATTTTTCTCTAGGCAACAGACGAACACCTTCTCCCTGACTATAAAAATAAAATAAATCATCAGTATTTCAGCTACCAAAGCTTTGCCATGTCCGCAGACATTCTAAATTTCTATTTTGCAATGCATTAAATAGATTACACATTTTAACATACATACCTGGCATTGTCAACCACCTTTCTGCCCCACCTGTAAGCCCAACTAGCCAATGCGGCCCAAGATTTGGCTACTTCAGGTGCCTGTACTGAAGACAGATGATACAGCTGTCCCAAGATGAAGTCAGGTTCCCCAACTCCAATATGTACTGCCATGATGGGGAAAAAAAAATATAATGTCACATTCATAAATTTCTAACAGCATTTTCATTTACATTTTAGGAATTTGCTATCGGCCATTAAGTCCTATAACATTATAATGGTACATAATTTGACAAAGCACACATTTGTATGATGCTTTTCTGAAAGGCTAACATGTTGAAATCAATCATTCAGCTTCTCAAGTAAGCCTGTGAAACACATCAATGTTTTTCATGACACTGAACTTTACAAATAGTTCAGGTGTCAGATATGTAATAGAGTGTCTTGTATTTTGGATATGACTGGCCATTTCCTCACAATTAGATTCGGCTTAAAAATTCTGGCAAAAATAATATGTGATAAGTAGACATTTTCATTCAATGAGAGATTCATGAAGTAATATCTTTATCCCCAATTCAGAAATGAAGAAATCTGTTATAGTGCCACTTGCCAATATGAAGATTTATAATGATAACAAGCCACATGCCTTACAAATAAAGACAACTATACTACATAGATTAGTCTAAGTAACTACAGTTCTAGAATTTACAACATCAAAATGAACAACAGGAAAAAATTCTAATGCTTTAGCAAAACGTTTAGCTATCTCTCAATCAATAAAACCTGGATGATGGCGCCTACCATAACAGGCACTCAAACACTGAATGGATTAACTGCTCTATTTGTTGAGTGCCTTTCTGTAAGTAACATTTGTGTCAGGATGTGAAACTTGAACCTTTCTGTAGTTTCTGTGCTTCACCAGTCAACAGGATCAGAGGCCACTATTCTATACCTGTGTTAAGTTCTTCCCAGTATGAGGAAGAATTTTAAATATCACAGGTAGGACCTTTCTGCCAGCAAAAACATCTAAGTCCATAAAAGCACCATGAACTGGAGAGTTGGGAAGTATGGCCTGGGAGGCCTGAGTTCAGTGACTTCCACGTGGTGTCAGATACTAAAGAAATGTGCTTGAGTCCCTTCTGGGCAATATAATATACCAAATTTTCACAGAGACCGTTTTTGTGGCAAATTATAGTCAGCCTATAACCCATTTACAATGCAGGACACAAAAGAGACGCAGGTTCAATAACTGGTTTGGGAAGATCCTCTGGAGTAAGAAATGGCAACCCACTCCAGCATTCGTGCATGAGAAATCCCATGGACAGGGAAGCCAGGTGGGTTACAGTTCATGGGGTCATAAAGAGTCAGACACAACTGAGCACACACGCAACATTGTAAACTTTAAAACAGGGAAAATAACTCCTAAAATCAACATTTTAAAGCTATTAAGATAAATTCTACCTGTAGATTCACTCTCTATCCGAGGATACTCTTCCTCCATTGTATTAACAGATGGTAGTTCAATTAGAGTCAGTATGTTTTTAGACAAAGTAGAAAGACCCGTGAAGTTCTGCTGTTGCTGAGCTCTGTAAACCTGTTTCAGCTGCCCTGAGATTTCTTTCCATTCTGCCTGGATCCATTTAGCCAGTGTCAAAATTGACTTGGCAACAGCATGCTCAGCTTTGGCAGACTTGCAGAAAGAGATGGCGCAGGAACTCAACATCTCCATTGCATGTGTTGACTGACCTATAAAAAGATCAAAACATCAGCTCTTAGCAGTAAACAAATGATATTCTTTCAGGGTAAAGTAATATTGTAAATTCAGTGATAATTAATGATTTCTGGAAACATTTCTTACTATAATAATAACAAAATCAAAAGCACCAAACTATATAGATAACTCAATTACACAAAACTTATTCAGGATGCAAATGTTCTGCAAAAGTTGAAATCAACTTTTCTATTACCATACACAGTAACATTTATACAGATGGTTTTTAGTATACAGTCACGTATTATTTTACTAACCTGCTGTATATAGCAGTTTCGTTTTTTCAATGTCAAGCTCGGGCCCCCATTTTTCATCCACTTGACCTTGAGTTGATAGTTTTTTAAAGTGCTGGACTAAATCCTGTGCAGTGGTAGTCTTTCCCAGCTGAACCTCACTACACTGTGCCAGCAATCTTGTTGCAAGTGACACATTCCCCCGTTTTCTAGCAAATTTTGCTGCTGTTAGCCTAATTCCATGAGATGGCTTCTAATTGGAACTGTTTGTTCTGCAGAGAAGAAAATGTTTTATTAGTCCCACATTGGTCTAATTCCAGACAGCACAAAAACATGGCCAAAACTTCCTTCCCCAACTATTTATTCTCTTTCCCACTGCCTCCCTAAATAAAGATAACTCATTTTTCATCATCTTCAAATCCCTAGGAGTTAGCATAGTGCTGGCACACAATCAACAATACATGTTTGTTTGTTAAAATGAATGTATACAATGGAGTAGATGAAAGTAAAAATCGTCCAGTCTAAGAAATTAACTTTTTAGTTTCCGCACCTAGTGAAGAGCCTAGGCCAATGGGTGGGGGATGAGGATAAGGCTAGACCATCCCCCTTCTTGAGTAAGTACCCTCTGCCCTTCTACCATGCTGTTTTCTCCTAGTTCACTCCTACCTTTCTGAAGAATCAGCTTCTCAGTCTCCTTCTCGTCCACTACCCATCCACTGTAATTGGGGCTCCTGGGGTCGAGCCTAGGCTCTCTACTCTTCTCACTCTGCATACTCTCCCTGGACAATATCATCTGCTCCTGCGGCTTCAACTACCATACAAATGCTGATGACGCTTGACTCTTATCTCTAGCGCAGACCTGACATCTGAGTCCCACCTGCCTACCAGTCTAGTCACCTATACTTGGGTATTTCAAAGGCACTTTAACCTGTGTCACATGGAATCCATTTCCCAACAACCACCAAATCTCTTACTTCCTTCTCTCTTTTCCTTCTTGAGTAAAGGCACATGATCAACCTGGCTACCTGAGAAGGAATCTGGCAGTGATCTTAGACTTTACTGTCAACCCTCACGTCACATCAGCTTCTTTCTGTCCCTACCGTCACTATTTTCGTTACCTTTCACAGGGACTTCTGCTGCTCTGCCTTAGCCTCTAATTCGTTCTTCAACCTGCAACTGAACTGATCTTATATAAGTAAATCTGAATACTTACTTTCCCTTTCATCCCTTCCCTAACTTGTAAATTCAGCTTGTAGGCACTGATGCTTGCATTCTACTCTAATCTCAATCTCATCAGCTTCATCTCTTCCCATTCTCCCTTAGATGAGAATGGAGTCCTCTAAGAATCTTTTATTACTGCTGGTGGCCTTCACACATGGTGTTTTCTCTAATTAAATCAGTCTGCCTTCTTTCTCAGCTTAAACGTTACTTCCTCCCCAAGTCCTTTTCTGATTCCTAGGATTAAATTAGTGGCCCTGTTGCATTATTTTAAGCACCATGTACATGCACCTCCAGTCAGCACACCATGTTGCTATTCCTAGTTTGATGACAATTTTCCCTGCTAGACTTCAGAATCCCTTTGGTCCTAGGAATGCAGAAAACAGACTTGTCTTGTTCACCATTACATCCCAACTTACAGCATAGTACCTGGCACAAAGCACATTATTTTGATAAGGGTTTGCTAAATAAAAAAATGGGAGGAAGAATGAAGTTCTGTGTTAGGTTATCGACATTTCCTTCTCAATTTTAAAACTTATTCAGCATAGGAAGGATGAGAAAGGAGATGATAATTCTAGTCCTACTATATGTCATGCTCTGTGCTAAGGCTTTTATATACCTTGTCAATCCTTTCAAGAATCTGAGCGGGGCAATCCCCGTAACTGATAAGCAAAGTGGTTCAGAAGTTTATGACTTGCCGTGAGGCTCTTTGATGTGCAAGTGTTGGGCAAATGATCCAAAGCTAGGTCTGTCTGGCACTGAGGGTCCTGGTGAATCAGAGCTGCCAGGGATCACCGTGCAGTGCAAGTCCACAGCCCAGCACTGGCTGACTTAGAATCTAATAGCAGATTTACTCAGTAATTCTGACGACCACATTTTTGACAAATTTTACAGAATTCTGACAACTTTTCTGTTTTACAGCAAAAGGAAATTTCAAATATCCATTCAACATGACGTTTCTTTCTTAAAAATGAGACATAAATATTTATACAAATGCTAATTCCATATTCATTTGAATTATTTAAAGCATTCACGGTACAGTACAGCTGACAAAGAATTGAATATCCAGAACATGTAAGTCTTCATTAAAAATAGGCAAGAGTTGAATACTTATACTAATGGCCACTATACAAATGAAAAGATGCTCAATATCATTAATCATCTGGAAAATGCAAATAAAACCACAATGAGATACTATTATAGATTCACTCCACTGACTAAAACTAAAGACCCACTATTTCAAGTACATAGATGTCAGAAGTAATGTAAAATATACAACCACTTTATAAGAAACTGCTAAACTATTTCAAAAGTTAAACCATATGACCCAACAATACCAATTCTAGGTATTTATTTAAGAGAAAGGCAAATGTATACCGAACCAAAGACCTGTACATGAATATCATAGCAACTTTCTATATAATAGCCTGAATTTGAAAACAACTCAAGTATCTGTTAAAGGATCAACAGATAAACTATGGTGAATTCATACAATGGATATACTCAACTGTAGGAAGGATGGCAATACTGACACATGCAACACAGGAAACCTTAAAAAATAAAATGCTGAGCAAGAGAAGCCAGACACAGAACATGCTGCACAATCTATAAAAAAATTTAGTAAAGACAAGTCAAATCTGCAGTGATGGGAAACAAATAAGCAGTTGCCCGAGACAGGACAGACAGGAGAAACACCTGGGAAGAAGCATGAGGACACCTTTGAGGGCGACAGGAATGTTCTGCATCTGGACTGTACTGGTGGCTACACACGTGAAGAAAGGTCAAAACTGATGAACTGCACATTCAAAATGTGCAACTCTATCTCAAAAAAGCTACTGAAAAAAAAACAAACAACCTAGTTACCTTTTATTTTCTCCAACAACTGACTCTGGTACATCGTGTATCTTATTGCCTGCATCCATGGCCTGACATCATGCTGTTTACATGAACGCAAAGCTTCACTGAAGAGTGGAATAAGACAGTCCTGCCAGAGAAAAGTCAAAACCACTTAATGTAAAAAGAATCCTTATATGACCCCACAGGTCAGCAACTTCAGATTTATTCTAGATTTACCTATTAACTTTCCTCTACCTTCACTGTATCTTCTAATCACAAGGGAAAAAGACAAAAACCTTTGTTTTTCCAAAAGCAAAAATTATTTTTTTCAGAATATTAAGTCCAATTTATCAATGCATTTAAAGTGGTCATATTTTAATTAAAAAAGGGTTATTTTCTATAAAGCAAAAGCTAAGTTACAGAAAAACATGAAAACAACCACTTCATAAAAAGATGCTCAAGGATTATTTCCCTTGGGAAGGGTTCACTTTTGGTTAAACTTTATCCTGTTTGAAGGAGGAGGCATTGTGTCTTTTCAGTCAAATCTGAAATTTATACAATCTGTTATATAGTTTCATAATCAACTCCTCGTGCAAAAAAAGGAAGGAGGGAAGGAGGAAAGGAAGGAAGAAAAAATTAAGCAACTAACTAGCCATTTTTATGTTCCATCTTCCTCACATAGTTCTCCAATAAAAATTTGCCTGAAAATGGCATTTTAGATTTCTGGATTTAATATTAATAGCTTGTCCAAAAATGTTACAAATGTTATCTTTAAAACTTTTTTAAGAAACTTGAAAAACAGCTTTTGTCCACACTAATGTCTGTTAATGGTCAGAAGAATATCCTGGTTGGAAATGCACACATACACACCTCTGTGGAAAGTCTGTTGGAAACTGTGTTCTCCAAAGCAGAAGAGCAATAGAGCTGTAACGTGCTTAGGACTGGCAGCGACTGGGAGACCGTGAGCGTAGAAAGTCTCAGGGGCCCCACGGCTATGCGGGAGGTTTGCTTCAGGTACTTCACCACATTTCTGAAACAGAATATTTGCTGCTAATTAACAAAAAAGATTTTCCAACTTGTAACCACTGAAGGGATAAAGCAGTGTGATAAGACGCTACCACACTGGCATCCAAAGTGGGGAAAGAAAAAGGAACTGCTTGCTTTTAAGTAAAATGACATAAGCAAGTCAAGATGTTTGTGTTTGGGGATATGAAATTTTTGACGTTCTTTAGTTTCAACCTCTGTATATTTGCAAGCGGCATTTACCAACCTACAACTTCTACAACTAAAACGAAGCTATGACGACTACCACTGCAGTAATCCGGCGACTGCCTCACCCCCACCAAACTACACACATTTACCATATGGTACACGAAATACATATTTACTTCCTTAGGATTAAACTTACTCAGTAATAGACTGCCACTTCTGATCTTGTTCTATGTGGTTTAAAGCAGTTGCCAAACAAACAGAACTTCTTAACAACTGCACTTCAATGGATTTCTGAAGTTCTCTTGGGTCTGGACTTAACATGTTAGGAAGCAGTTTTTTCATATCTACAGAAATCAAACAGGTTCCACTCAGTTAATTCACTTTTAATGTGTAAGAATGACAAGATACCTTGATAGTATTAAAAAAACAATCACCAGTGAATACCTCCTTTCATGTTTAAGTTCATATTTAATTTCAGACACTATGATCAAGCATTTCTGATAGCATTTTGGGAGGTCTGAGGTATTACGTTATGTGAAGCATAAAAACAGCATTAAAAAAAAGTATTTTAAAAAGTGTAAAAATATTTCACATGAAATAATACCTCAGACCTCCCAAAATGAGTTCATTTTCAAAGACTCAATTAGTAAGTCAACCTACTACTTAATGGGGCAAACAAGGAATTCAGCAGATCAATGTTAACACATAAAACATTCAAAATATTTAACTTCAGTACTACACTTTTTAAAATGTTCTAGTTATAATAAAGAATTTAATCAACCAAATTAAGATGTGAAGCAAGAAAAATAATTAAACACTACTTGCACTTTTTCAAAGAAAATGGCTAGATAGATCTCTAAGTATTACAATAGCCTTTTTTAGTTTGCTTAATTTGAATTAAACTGTTTTATATTTGCCAGATGTAAAGAGAACAGCCCTAATTTATTGCTTCACACTCTGCCCTAATAAATGTACAAAAACTTTCAGATTTTCCACTCAAGTATACTAAGCCAAACATTTTAAACAATTTGTTCATTAAAATACTTAATTTTAAAATTATCTCAAATACCTATTTTTCTTTTGATCCTCCAGCAAGTAGACTGATATTTTCTCCTGGTAACAATTCTAATTGTTCAGTGCATTCAATAAATTCTCCAGATTCAAAACTGCTTAGTGATCTGTAATTAAAATACTGGGTTAGCTTGTATTATACTCTCTCCAGGCTGTGGAGCCACTCAAAAAACAGAACAAATTATAGGAAAAAGGAGCAGTTACAGAGAGTTCCTGTGATGAAGTTCCTTCCACACAGGCCACCACTGAAGATGCAACTATCATCTTAGAGTGCATCTAGAGTGCAAACCACAAACTCACAGCTACAGATACTCAGTTTAGCACACTCAACACTCCACATTTCCTTCCTCTTTTTCCAGCATGTTATCTTTGAGGGCCCGACCAAAACACTAACAGCAGAGCTCTGCAGGGGCAACTTCAACGTCCAGTTCTTCCCAAGCTACCACTAAATCCCCTACCTGACCTCATTGTTCGTCTAAAGCATAAGCCCCAGTAGGCCTCCTGTCTTACTGCCTCAATCTGATATCCTAGTTCTACCTTCTTTCTTTGCTGGCCTCCCTCCTTTTCTCACTTTTCCACGGTTTTACAGAACCTGTTCCTTTTCTTTCAAAGAATTTTTCCTTCCCTTCTCCTCACCTGACCTGAACATGGTATACCCCTGAACTCTTTCCAATAGTCTATCTGTAGCTTCAAGGCCAGGATAAGGGTCTTATCATCCTAGCAATCCACTGCCACTTTCAGATCTATTTTCACTCCATTCCCATTCCTATTACACCTGCTATCTAACCAACAAGAGGACTTCAGTTCAGTTCAGTTCAGTCGCTCAGTCATCTCCGACTCTCTGCAACCCCAAGAATCACAGCATGCCAGGCCTCCCCGTCCATCACCAATTCCCGGAGTTCACTCATACTCATGTCCATCGAGTCGGTGATGCCATCCAGCCATCTCATCCTCTGTCGTCCCCTTCTCCTCCTGCCCCCAGTCCCTCCCAGCATCAGGGTTACAGTTTCTCAATTCTCTCTTTTCCCTGATCTCTCTTCTTTTCCTATCCCTCTCACTGTATCACTTCCCTCACAACTCAGCCTGAACACAGCACTGGAAATGACTGTGCCTGCTTCTACCTTAACGAATCCCAGCTTCTCAGGTGAGCTGCAATCACCTGGCATTAATGAACTGTCTTGGTATGCTGACCAACACATTGATTATTTCTGCCACCGCAGAGTCTGAGTCCTCTCCAAAGGCAGGTTTGCTGTGTCCCCACTATGCCTTGCACTTTCAGCTAATAACTTGGACACCTCAGAAAAAATTTCATTGTCTTCTGTGTTCTTACTTCAATTAATAGCATCTTTTTCCTCTCTGTACCTTTACCCCACAGTTCAATGGCCAAGTGTTCCCAC
This sequence comes from Aepyceros melampus, assembly GCA_006408695.1. NCBI lineage: Eukaryota > Metazoa > Chordata > Mammalia > Artiodactyla > Bovidae > Aepyceros > Aepyceros melampus. The sequence goes on from SJXQ01003453.1 coordinate 27,965, forward strand.
CCTAGCCCTTCACCTCCAGCCTGCTGACAACCTAGCAGAGAAAGCCAGTAGGTCAGATACTTCTTCAAATCCCACCTAAGATTTTCTATCTTACTGGGAGTAAAAATCTTACTTCTCTACCCTTATGGCCTATTATTCACTCAGCTCCAACCACAGTGGCCTCCCAGGCATTTCCAGAACACTCCAAGTCTATCATCTTTGCAAGAGATCTGCTTCCTCAAGTCTGTGCTCAAATGACATCCTGATGGTTTTTCCCAACCTAGTCTGCCTGTGTCTACCCCTCACCAGAAGGTCAGCTCCTCAAGGGTTAGAATGGGTGTCTGCTATACACAGTGTTACACCCCACTGGCTGGCACTCAGTACAGGTTCAATGGAGAAATTACCCACTAGCTCATTTACTCACTAGAGAGCTCCCTGTCAGCAAGACTAATGACCCTTATCATCCCAGCCCAGGGTCTGGGACAGAGCTTGTACTCAAATTTCAAATTAAGATATTAATAATACTCAAAGGAATAAAAGGAAGAAGAAGAAAATAAGAAAGGGAGTTTAATTTACAAATGTCATAAACTCTGTCCTCTTTTTAAAAATGTTTCTGATATAGTCACACCTAATTTAGAAATGGGGCTTCCCTGGTGGCTCAGATGGTAAAGCGCTGCCTGCAATGCGAGAGACCCGGGTTCAATTCCTGGGTCGGGAAGATCCCCTGGAGAAGGAAATGGCAATCCACTCCAGCACTCTTGCCGGGAAAATCCCATGGATGGAAGAGCCTGACAGGCTACAGTCCATGGGGTCTCGAAGATTCGGACACAACTAAGTGACTTCACTTTCACTTTCAATTTAGAAATAATGCCATCAAGTATTATCCTTTCTAAAGCAGTGACAAATTTCTTTATTTAAGATTTTAGAACATGTTCTGAGACTCAATCCCAAATGACTGTTTGAACATACAAGTATGTTTTCCCGTTGCATGAATATCCTCCTCACCTCTAATGTTGGTTTCTCACTGTAGTCATTTTAAGAATGGCAGTATTATTAGAACTATAAGCATCTTGTCATAATACATAAACAATTTTAATATTCTTCTGCCATAAAGTAAGACTTTAAATAAAATTACTGAAATTTTTTTTAATGGTTAAGTATAATTCGTAACTGAAAAGAAATCCTTACTTTATGTAGTTGAAATCAGCCTTTAGGTTGAGAGAAGTACTACTGGTACTCTTTTTCAACTCATGGATAGCATTCTGCCACTCCTGTACAGCAGCCCAATCAGCAACTGAAATGTAGCACTCACATGCTTTATTTCCCAAATAATTTATAACCTCAGGAGAACAATCGGTTGGTTTGGACAGCACAGTCTTTCTGGATTCACCTAAGTGAAAACATTTCATAAAACAGAGAGACGGCAAGAGAGATCCAAAGCAGTTATAAATATTTCAACGAGCAGAGACATATAAAAATGTATAGTAAGATTATGAGTACAAATTATTTGACTATAATTGTTTGTTTAAACTTGGAATGCTCACCATTCAAAGAATGCTTGGGGCTGGCACTATTACGCCCAGTGTTAGCCAATGTGAGAACGGATTTGTCGAAGCTGGAGATGCAGCAATCGACACCTGTCATGGCACACAGGTGCTCCTGGTATTCCACAGAGGCCTTTTCAAACCTTCAACAAAGTTCAAACAGTCTTATTTTTTAATTATCCACATATTTCATTTCTAAAAACACTGGAAAGAATGAGTTATTCAACAAATTGAATGGACACAATAAGTTGATTATTTTGTGTGGGCCTGAGCAGGCACAAAATTAAGACTTCTTACTCATAAAAAAATGAAAATAAATCCAAAGATCATTAAATGTTTAAGAAAGGAGAAGGTATAAACTAATAAAAAATATCGGTAAGTATCTGATCTCAATGTGTGCAGAGACTCAATAGAAAAATAAACACTAAAACACATGAAAGTTAACAGATCTAATGACACCATAATTTGAAACTTTTGGGCATCACAACAAAAACAAACAAAAAAAAATGAATATTAAAAACAAATTACCGATCAAGAAGATAGACAGCATCAATAATCCTGGTGTACAATAAAATCTCACAGATCAGTAACCAAAAAACCAAGAGGCCATAAAGACATCATCTATGTTTTCAATAATCACAAATGGTCAGTAACATATGGGGAAACCTCTACTGTTAATTAGTAATAAATAAATTTATATTAAAACAAGCATTTTCATTAATATGATGGCAGAGTTCTTGTTTCTCAGTGGCCCTCTATATACACAAAGGAGAAGGGAAAAGGTTATTTTTATTGTTAGGGTAAATTAGAAATAGTATGTATCATAAACCTAATGGTCTGTAGCCTTTCTTCTATTAATAGTAAATCAACTTTCAGGAATGCATTCAAAGAAAACAATCACAAACATGAGCAAAGAATTAAGTGCTGTGGTGCATTACAATTAGTAAAAAGAAAATCCCAAATAATTTTGCAGTCCAACAATAAGGAATGTTAAATTATGGTGCACTCAAAAAAAAAAAGTGTTAAAAATCACATTGTAGAAAATTTAACAGGGAAAAAAAAATTTTTTTAATATTGCTAAGTAGAAAAAGCAAAATCATGGGACCAGCAGAAACACTGCTATTTCTGTGAAAAGAGGATAGAAAACTGGATATAAAAGAAATAGAAAGGCATTACAACAAAAGAGTTACCACTAAGAGATGGAATTATGAACCCTTCTTTTATTTTCCCTACATTTTCCATATTTGATAAAACTCAAACATATACAGAGGAATCCAAGGTATGCAAAGAGTTTGCATATAGGAATCAAGTAAGTTTAGGGCTAAAAAGTGAGAACTCTGGCCATAAAGGGGAATTTGTATCAGATTCTGACATGAAAAGTTATCAATTAAGAATCAACATTAAATGTAATTAACATTTAATTACAGAGTCAGCCAGTAACACAAAAAAACTTACTCCTATCACCCATTTCCTTCCTTCTAACTTACCTCCCTTCAGCCTGTTGGGCCACTGAATTAATCCAGAGAAGATTTTTTCCAACAACCGAAGATGACCAGACAGCAATTCCTTGTATAGCTTCAGGACAATGAAGTTCACACAATGCTTCTACCACCATCATGATAGTTACTTCCAATTCATTTCCCTGAAAGTGGCCATTCAAAAAAAAGCAAAGATGTCAATACCTTCAAAATTCAAATTTCTACTAAATTTACAGCTACTGATCACAATCTAAAGCCTATTTAAAGTCAAATGTATTTAACAATTCCTTTTACAATGATGAAATTACATTTTTAGAATTTCCTAAATGTTATGTATACTGTAGATACGAGGGGGAGGGGGTGCTGATGGACTGTAATAAATAGCACTTGGGTGTTAATCTTTACAAAATAAAAAAAAACTTTACCATTTCAGCTGTGGCATCTTTAGGAGTAATACAGGAAGTAAATACAAAGCAAAAATCTAAATAACCATGAATCAAAGAATGCCTAATTTTATGTTTTTGCATATTGCCTATTGATATTAACTAGTAAACATTTGCAATTTTTGGATTCTATTTATTTTGCAACCCCACCTACAAGTCAGCACTTTTCCCACATATATAATGTTATCAATATTATATTTTTACATATTATAAATTATACTTTCCTACTGCCCCTGGATGTGGCCAGCGTTTTACCAACGAGGATCATTTGGCTTCCATAAACATAAACATGAGATGACACTGAAATTTGGTCCAGCACGTAATGACAGTGTCATTGTGGCTGATCAGATCCCAATACCAACAAGATTCTTGAAAAACTGTGAAGAAGTGGGTTTGTTTAATGAGTTGGCAAGTCCATTTGAGAATGAGTTCAAGAAAGCCTCGGAAGATGACATTAAAAAGATGCCTCTAGATTTATCTCCTCTTGCAACACCTATCATAAGAAGCAAAATTGAGGAGCCATCTGTTGTAGAAACAACTCACCAGGATAGTCCTTTACCTCACCCAGAGTCTACTACCAGTGATGAGAAGGAAGTACCATTGGCACAAACTGCACAGCCCACATCAGCTATCGTTTGTCCAGCATCTTTACAAGTTCCCAATGTGCTGCTTACAAGTTCTGACTCAAGTGTCATTATTCAGCAGGCAGTACCTTCACCAACGTCAAGTACTGTAATCACCCAGGCACCGTCCTCCAACAGGCCAATTGTTCCTGTACCAGGCCCATTTCCTCTCCTGTTACATCTTCCTAATGGACAAACCCTGCCTGTTGCGATTCCTGCATCAATCACAAGTTCTAATGTGCATGTTTCAGCTGCAGTCCCACTTGTTCGACCAGTCACCATGGTGCCTAGTGTTCCAGGAATTCCAGGTCCTTCCTCTCCTCAACCAGTGCAGTCAGAAGCAAAAATGGAGAAGGCAATGGCACCCCATTCCAGTACTCTTGCCTGGAAAATCCCATGGACGGAGGAGCCTGGAAGGCTACAGTCCATGGGGTCACTGAGGGTCGGACATGACTAAGGGACTTCACTTTCAATTTTCACTTTTATGCATTGGAGAAGGAAATGGCAACCCACTCCAGTGTTCTTGCCTGGAGAATCCCAGGGACGGGGGAGCCTGGTGGGCTGCCGTCTATGGGGTCGCACAGAGTCGGACACGACAAGCGACTCAGCAGCAGCATACACTATATAAGTGATTACAAGTGATTATAAAAGTTTTCTTATATACATCAATTTCTAGAAGTTCCAATCTATAAGCATAAGTAATGAATATTTTCACATATTCTAAGTAAAAAACATAAATAGGCAACTTTGGAAGTTACTGCTTGTATAAAAATATTGGATGAAAAGCTTTAAAAATCAATGGAACCTTTAACTTATTTTATCCACAGATTGTGTGCTCAGTCGCATCTGACTCTTAGCAGCCCCATGGACTGGAGCCTCAGACTCCTCTGTCCATGGGATTTCCCAGGCAAGAATACTGGAGTGGGTTGCCGTTTCCTACTCCAGAGGATCTTCCCAACCCAGGGATCAAACCCCAGTCTCTTGCATTTCCTGCACTGGCAGGCAGATTCTTTACCACCAGTACCAACTGGGAAGCCCCTATCCATAGATTAGATCATGGCAAAGGAATTACCTCCAAGTTTTTCTAATTAACAGATTTAACTAACTCCACACACACCACTTTACCTGAGACGGATTTGTCTTCATTTCTGTAAGCAAATCGAAGCCATGTCTCACTGTCACAGCAGGCTGGCCTGCCAACAATCCAACCCTCATGATGGAGAGTCGGATCCGAGTCAGCCAGTCTTGACAAGTTTGGCGATTGGTATAGAAAAAAGTCCTAATGACCTTTAGAAGAGAAAAAAGAGCTCAGGACTGGTTCAAATTACAGGCAAAAACATCTGAAATACACATAAAGCATATACACAAGTCTACTGTGATTTCAGCTCTGCCCACACTGCCAGGTTTGACCACAAAACTGCTGTAAATCAACATCCAGCCCACTGAAACCAACCTTGGGAGGCGATGTTAATGCATTGGCACATCCTTCATATGCATTATACATTAACTTCTCTAGGTTTTCCAGATACTGCAGAAGCAGCACAAGTCTAAGCTGATTGCTACCGTGGCCTTCGTCATTGTCTGCAGTTGTCCACTGACTAACATCTTGATCAGGGTTTAATGTGTGAGCTGCAAGACTTCTAATGATACCTACAACCAAAGACAACATTTCACATTTAAAAGGAGTCTTCAAAGTTCTAGAAGTTCTTGGAGATAATTTCACATTTAGCAAGTATCCTCTGCATATCCGTCACTTAAAAACAAAACTCCCAACAAGATCTTTTCATTTTAGAAGAAAAAAATGTCTTCTCCACACAAATCCTCTAAGTTTGTGAACAAACACATATGATACAATTATTTCAGTTCAGTTGCTGAGTCATGTCCAACTCTGTGTGAACCCATGGACTGCAGCACACCAGGCCTCCCTGTCCATACCAACTCTCAGAGTTTACTCAAACTCATATTCATTGAAGTGGTGATGCCATCCAACCATCTCATCTTCTGTCACCCCCTTCAATCTTTCCCAGCATCAGGGTCTTTTCAAATAAGTCAGTTCTTTGCATCAGGTAGCCAACGTATTAGAATTTCAGCGTCAACATGAGTCTTTCCAATGAATATTCAGGACTGATTTCCTTTAGGATAGACTGGTTGGATCTCCTTGCCCTCCAAGAAGCAAGCATCTTTTAATTTCATGGCTGCAATCACCATCTGCAGTGATTTTGGAGCCCCAAAAATAAAGTCCGTCTCTGCTTCCACTGTTTCCCGATCTATTTGCCATGAAGTGATGGGACCAGATGCCATGAGCTTAGTTTTCTGAATGTTGAGCTTGAAGCCAACTTTTTCACTCTCCTCTTTCACTTTCATCAAGAGGCTCTTTAGTTCTTCTTCACTTTCTGCTATTACAGTGGTGTCATCTGCGTATCTGAGGTTATTGATATTTTTCCTGGCAATCTTGATTCCAGCTTATGCGGTAGTTTGAGCATTCATTCTCTGGCATTGCCTTTCTTTGGAATTGGAATAAAAACTGACCTTTTCCAGTCCTGTGGCCACTGCTGAGTTTCCCAAATTTGCTAGCAACTTTGTGAACAAACACACATGACACAATTATTTAATAAAAGCTTATTCTAACAAACATATCTAGATTAACTGATAAAAGTACTAAAGGAAAGAATTGTGTACTCTCAAAGTTCTATTTTATTGAAGATAAAAAAATCCATATTTCTTAACGCAAGCTTGAAAGCAAATCTGAAAATCTGAAAGCAAATTGCAAATCTGAAACAGTGCAGAGTCAATTACCTTCAATTGTTTGGAAGGTATCCTGAGCTCTGCCGAGTGGGGTCCTCAGCTTAGAAAGGACAGTGAACTGCGCTGCTTCCCAAATAGCCCACTGCCAGAGGACAGCATCTGTCTTTAGAAGATTGCGGGGAATCGTTGACTGGTCACGTTTATCCAGTCTCTGGCAGCTATAGAACAATCTTTCTAACCAATTGTCCTTCCTGGAAAATGTGGTTTCATATTTAATGACAACTTCATTTGAAGAAAAAACAGACAATAACAAAAAAACAAATTGCAAGGGAAATGGGAATATGGGACTTTTCCCCTACTTCAAAAAGGCAAACCAGCAAAACTGGGAAGCATTATATCCCCACCTCTCATTTTAAGGTCTTTTACGGCTGAAATAGAGTAGGGTACAGTGTAGATAGATTATTAAGGTAAAAAAGCTCATGACAAGTTTGGTCATCAGGATAAAATATTCCCTGCAAGTAAAAGTCTCCAGAATGTAAAAGTCTCCAGAATGTCTACACCCTCAGGCCCCTCCCCAAAGCACGGGTGACTAGGACACATCAGTTGCATGCCAACCGCATTTCACCTCCACTACCCACTGTGAAGCTCATTTTCTCTCTTCAGGTGCCATCTTCGAAGCAATTCCTCCTACTATTGAAAACTTAAAACAATTCAACTGAAAAGAATATTACTTTCTATTCTGCCACTCCTGATGTATTTTCTCCTCTAAACTGGGCACAGGGTTAAGATATTCAAATATATTTAAAGTACTTTTCCCAGATGAAAGAGTCAAAGAAAGGTCTTACCCTATTCTATGAGAGTTTCCATACAAAATAAAACTAATAACATCAGAGAAATCTTGTGGGTGGAATGTGTTACTTGGTGCTTTACTCATGTGACTTCTTAATGCTAAAGAAATTTCTTGAATTTCTGTGTGATTGTTATTGCTGTAGACGAAAATAAAGTCACTGTTAAACAGAATCCTTTAATTAAAAGGTTACCTCCTGCTGTAAATGAAATACTTCCTTGTTAACTAAATCTAACCGTAAAAACGGATAAAATTAAGACATTAAAAATAAAGGTTACTACAACTTTGAAATTTAAAGTTCTTAAATCGCCAAAATTAACCCAATTAAAAACTATAAAAGAATGCAATTTAGTTTTTCAAATAATAACTACTGAGAAACACATTTTGGCACTTTAAGTATTATTCTGTAGCAATCACCATAAGCTTTATAAAAATTACAAATTTTTGTTATTTTCTTCTAGACCTGCATGATTTGATCCTTTGCCATCTCTTCAATCATTGAGAAGTACCACAAAAGATGTGATATTAATTCACTGAGACAATTTGTCTTTTTCTAAACTAAACCATTGTGGGATGTCTTTGTATTGATACAACTGTTATACCTCAAGACAACATCTAAAGGGATTGACTTCAATAGCTTTCCAAATGCTTGTCGAATACGAGTTCCACTATGGACTAGCTGAACACGGCAAACATCAACACACCTACAAAAAAAAATGAAACAGATGATACAAGTGTGGCAATATTTCCAAGTTATTAGGGCCAGGGTCAAAAGAGTGGATCTAATTTAATCCATACCTCTGTAAAAGATCATCTGGTAAGGAAGAGGACAGTGCGTGTAGACTGCTGCATGCTTGCAGACAGATATTCACATCTTCGACAAGAGCTGTTAAAAATTTAAAAACACTTTCAACTTGGGAGAAGGCAATGGCACCCCACTCCAGTACTCTTGCCTGGAAAATCCCATGGGCGGAGGAGCCTGCTAGGCTGCAGTCCATGGGGTCGCTAAGAGTTGGACACGACTGAGCGACTTCACTTTTACTTCTCACTTTCATGCATTGGAGAAGGAAATGGCAACCCACTCCAGTGTTCTTGCCTGGAGAATCTCAGGGACGGGGGAGCCTGGTGGGCTACCGTCTATGGGGTCGCACAGAGTCGGACACGACTGAGCGACTTAGCAGCAGCAGCAGCAGCTTGCCAGAAGAAATTATATGCCGGTACATCATAAATTTCTGAACACAGTCACTTCAATAAACAGTGAGTGACTACTATGGATGAGGGGTTGTTCCTGCCTGGAACCCTCTCTCACTGGCAGTAGTAACATTTGGGAAAATGATAACACTCAACAAAAATCTACTTAGGGTGACTAGTCTTCACCCAAACCTTTCTCTGAAGGAAATTTTAAAAGTACATGGAATGTATAAACAATCACATAAGCTTAAAAATGTTAACAATCACTTTAAAACAACTTTTTTTCACATATTAAGACTGGCAAAAAAATTAAGACAGATTACACCTTTGTCATTAAAATGGGGATGAGACATTTCCACTCATGAAAGGCACTCAAGTGACTATCTTTCTCTCATTATCAAAGATCTCTTTTAAGCACTGATTAACAAAAATTAAATAATCACAGAATCTTACTGTTGGCTAAAAGGCCTTTGCAAAATTTATGGAAAGATGGAAGAGAGAATAAAGGTGCATATGTTTCAGACTTCTTCATTAAAACAGCCACTTCCAAAGCCCAGGTCATTAACAGTTTCCTGAAACACAAAATACACAGTTGATTTCACATTAATAAAAACTAAAAACAGAAAAACAACTTGGAAAATCTATTCTTTTTACATTAATTTTCTTTTGGTTTTTTTAATACTTCAAGAAATAAGAAACAAATATTAAAACTATAGAAATTCCTCGGACAAAACTGTCTTTTAAGAAAATCTCCCCAAACTAGCATAAATTGTAGCAAAAAAAATTCTAAAATCTCTATAAATACATTCATCTACAAAATACTGCAGGAAGGAAAGGTTTCATGTAATTGTTTCAGGAAATAAGAAATGCTAAATAATGAAACAAAATTTAAAGTGTTTCATAATGAAGAAGCTGCTGCTCTATCCCAAATGATAAGTCTTCATTTCTTTTTCTTAAATTAACCAAAAGCTAGAAACATTATAAAATATTAGTTACCTTGGTCCTGGTTAAGATTATCTTTCTTAAGCAATATTCCCAGGAGATTTAAGATAATTGAGAAATGTTTTTTTGTAGCTGTAGTTACAGTACTAATAACGGCACCATCAAACAAGGACGGGGATGATGAACTAAGACTACTAGATATAAAGTGGTCATGCCTAGAAGACAAAATTTGGATCATCTTGTCATATCTAATTTTAAAAAAAAGCAACTCCAAAGTTAAATCAACACATTTTTTTTCACATTGTAAACTCTAAAGGGTCCATCTTCCCTTTAAAAAACAAACTTTCTTTTTTTTTTAAACAGACAATTCTTAAGAAGTATATGTAAACACATTACCTGGTACAATGAGAATACAGCGTGTAGAGCACTGCATACTGAATGGCAGGGAAATGAACGGCCAGGTCACCGTGCACAATCATCAGATTCTTACTCAGAAGTGCGAACACAGTCGGAGACAGGGCCCACATCTGATGATGGACCAAAGAAAGTAAATGTTTGGCTCCTCCAGGACATACATGACCATACAAAATGTTTATCTTTCAAAATGTCTGCACATTTTTAAAAATTAAAACAACAGATTTAAATTTGGAAATAAGCTAGTACACTAAACCTGGGATCAGCAAATACTTCTTGAGAAGATAAGAGAGTAAATACCTCAGCCTCTGCAGGTTATGTGACACCTCTGTTACAATGTCCAACTCCTCAACTTTGCCACTGCAGTGAGAAAAGTTACAGACAAAAAATAGGAATCAAAGTGGCTATGTTCCAATAAAAAGTCTTTACAAAAAGAGGTGATGTTTGGTGATGGTTGCACAATTCTGTGAACATACTAAAAATCACTGAATTGTACACTTTAAATGGGTACTGTACAGTATGTGAATTATATCTCAATAATTAAAAGAAAAAAAAAAGAAAGGAAAAAAAAAGCAGTGGGCAGCTAGATTTGGTCCATGAACCGTAATTTGCTGATCCCTGGTCTAAACAAAAGCCCCTGCACTCTTCAGTGTAGTAGGTCGTGTTCCTCAGTTTTCCATATACCATAAATGGCAAGTTGCTCTCTCCAGTGGGAAAAAAGGGCAAATCCTGCCACTCTAAGCCTTTACCATTCTTCCCTTTCTTTCCATTGCTAAGATACTCCTTTCACCTGACCACTCTTGTCCCCACTTCCTCTCACTTTCAGAGTGTAGAATATAAACCTCAAATTTGAACACAATGTGAATTTCTCAACAATCAAATTTTAGAATGCGAAAGAGGAGTCAGCTGCAGCCCAGCAGGGAGGGAAAGAGCAGTCACTGCAGGGGACACAGGCCACCTGATCTAATATGGACAGCATGCAAATACAAATATCAAATCTTGAGTTTTCCCTCCCTTCTCTCTTAGAAACACTAACCCCTTAATTATATTCCATTACTTTTCATTGTAAACAATGCTTTTCAATTCTGCTAAGTACCACAGGAGGGAGAAATATACCCCGATAGCTCAGTTGGTAAAGAATCCACCTGCAATGCAGGAGACCCCGGTTCGATTTCTGGGTCAGGAATATCCGCTGGAGAAGGGATAGGCTACCCACTCCAGTATTCTTGGTCTTCCCTTGTGGCTCAGCTGGTAAAGAATCCGCCTGCAATGTGGGAGACCTGGGTTCGATCCCTGGGTTGAGAAAATCCCCTGGAGAAGGGAAAGGCTACCCACCCCAGTATTCTGGCCTGGAGAATTCTATGGACTGTATAATTCCATGGGGTTGCAAAGAGTTGGACACCACTGAGTGACTTTCACTTCACTCACGCACAGCAATTATTATAAATCAAAAGCAGTCACTTCAGATTTCTTAAAAGGAATAAAATCTTTCTTCTTCTTCCAAAATAATATGTGAATGTTCCCAAAGAAAAGTGGGTAGTCAAAAACTAAGGGACATATGGAAGCACTAACTCTAGTGGGAAAAGGAAAAGAGTACCAGGGGAAGAAAGGGTTGCATTTTAGAACTACACAATCTTATCCTGTGGAAAATGCTGACAAGTTTACTAAAAGCATGCTAGAGTAAATGAAGAGAGCATTAAAATACAATTTCAGAAAATAAAAATGATATAAAAAACTTATCAAGGAAGGCAAGAGATAAATAAAATAGCATGAAAATATTCCTGTCAATTTTAATTATCCAAGCATGTCCAAAATATGGCCGTTTGTTCTGTGTGATGCTGTAAACACACCACCTTGATAGGTAATGAAACATGTTAACATGCAATGAGGAGAGGCTCAAATGTGGATAAAACAAAGCCATTACAAGTAAATACTCACCCCAATTAGTGAGTTTTTAGCATTTCCAATTGTAGTCAGAGCACTAAGGTCAAATATAACTACAAACTTTGCATTGTCTACATTGAAAACATGATTCTTAAAAGCCTCATGTTTTATTTCAGAACAGGCATCAGGAAGTTGTAGACTATGTAGCAGATTGTTTAGGGCACAAGTCATTTCTCCCAAAATTAATTTATAGGCAGTCTCTAAAACAGGAATATTCTTCAGACTGAGCACTGCTTGATAAACAGCATGGGCTACAGCAACAACCTTAAAAAGAGAATTCAGGAAAGTAATAATTAAATGGAGAGTATATTACTATCTGCAAAATGATGATACAAATCAGTTTAAGATGATAAATTCACTGTCTAAAACACCAAAGACTTTAATTTTTCAAAAAGAAATTTAGGAAACCTACACAGTATCAGTAAGCTATTTAAATATAATCTATAAAGCTTTATTATCAAAAAAAGTATTATCTAAAAATGACAATGTGAAATTTCTTAAAAGGCCTTCTGTTTTTTAGGCCAGTATCAGAACAAATACAAGCAGCAATTTATAGAGACAGGTTTTCCTACATCTACTTAGAAAGACTATATTGGCTTTGACTGGGAGTCAGTTAGGAAGCTAACAATAAACTTCTATTTATGACATATACATGAAATTTTAATAAAACAAATTTAATGGAAACAAATGATGGAAATCTGAGAAAATATCATTCATCAAGGTATAGAGTATGAAAATCAACAAATATTAAGTGAATTATAATAATTCTAATATTCTAAATCAAATATTTATCATTTTAATTTCACTTATGTACCTACTAAGTAATGAACATGAGTCAAACTTTTCAATGACCTAAGTTAGCAAAAGCCTGATCAGTGAATCACTTACCTCTTTTTCTTTATGATAACGCAAAAATAGTAGTTTAGATGATGGTATAAACAGCTTTTCTACAAATGATGATGGCAGTTTTGTATTTATCTGTTCAACAATCTAAAAGAATAAAGTAAGAAATGAGCTATCAATTCACAAAAGAACATAGAGGAACCTTAAATACATACTCCTAAAAGAGAAAAACCAATATGAAAAGCTACATATTATATAATTCTGATACTCTGGAAAAGGCAAAACTATGGAGACAGTAAAAGGATCAGTGGTTGCCAGGTAGTAGAGGGGAGAAAATAGGTGGAACAGGAGGGATTTTCAGGGCAGTAAAACCCTCCTGTATGATACTACAATGGTGAACACATGGCATAACACATTTGTCAAAAACCACAGAATGGACAATACAGAGACTGAATTCTATGGACTTTAGTTAATCATAATGTGTCAGTCTGGCTCCTCAGTTGTAATAAAAGTACCACACTAAAAGAAAGTATTAATAATAACAAGAGGGAACTATTGGGGAAAGAGGCTGTAGGAGAACTCTGTACATTCTGCTTTTCTGTTAACATAAAAACTGCTCTGAAAAGTAATCTATGAAAGAAAAAATTAATATATCTAAGTTATATTCTTAGTCCTTAACATTGTGACATTAAACGTTTAGCTATCTAAATAGGATAGATGTAATTACACTTAAGGATAAATTTTTACATTGGCAAAGGGAAGTACAACTATGGCAGCAATGTTCAGTAGAATGTCATCTAGAATTTGTTCTGAAATAATCCAGTTGGGAATGGAGGGATGGCAAGGAGGAGGCAGAGAGTAGGAGGCCTAGATGAAACCAGATGGGCCATGTGTTTCTAATTACAGAAACCGAGTATTATGTATGCAGAGATTCATTATACTATTTACTTTTTAAAAATATGCTTCAAAATTCCATAATAAAAGGTGAAGAAGGGGAATATTTATGATTAAGAAAAGAAAAACTATCAAAGAAGCTTTCACCTGTTTCAGCAACAAAACATAACAGGGTCTTTCAAAATAAGTATCAAGTACCTCTTCTACACAAAATTTATCAGGAGTGCTAGATAAGTCTCATGTGAAGCATGCTACTTCATCAAAAACAAGAAAAAAGAGTGAAGCTACACTAAGATAAGATCTCAAACAATAAAAGTAAACAGATACAAGAGCAAAAGCAAACTAGATTCTAAAAGACTAATACAAAAAAATTTTTAAAAGCCCCACAGGCAAACAAGGGCTTAATTTCTTCCACATCAATTTACACTTAGCAACCTGAATAAACATATTGAAAACCAACAAAAAAGATTCACATACCAATGTGAGTAAATTCAAGACTGAGATGATATAATCTGTACCACAAGTCTGGCAATTCTCCAGTTGATCTAATCCATATGTAATAACCATGTCACAATGTATAGTCATGCTAGGATCCAAGCTGCCGAGCAAAACACCAACACACTCATTAGCAGCTGTCAACACAGCCTCAGAAAAAAACACTTGGTTTGCAGCCGTCACACATCTCATTACTCTGTACAGAACCTGCAAATGGGGAAAACAAGCAGCTTTTTAAAAAAATTCATATTCTTCCACAGAGCAAGAAAATATTTTCTTTCTAATGCAGTTTCAATGGAAAATTAACTGCCTGCCTTGTCAGTAGTCTCAATATTCCAGTTCTCAATGGTTGGATAATAATAAGGGTATCTCTGGTACAATACACAGAAAAGATCTTGCCTAAGTATCTAAAGTACATGGAATTTGCCATCCTCTATTTCCCTGATACCCAATTCCTACCCCCCAACCAAAGTCACTAAATAGCTGACATTCAAAATCTTTTTAATAATCATAAAACACACCAGAACCTAGTAACAGTATTAAGAACATGGGAATAACCTACCATGAGAATAACTTTCATAATCTAGCACTTGGACTTTTTTATAAAATTAAATATCCAAGATAGTTTAGCTTATGAAAGTTCATGTACTGGCAGCCTCTTTGTAAAGATATTCTCATTCATAACATATAATACCTATGTAAGTATTATGAAAATCTTATCATTTCCAAATGAAAAACTCCACTGTAGTAGTCAATATTAATGTACTAAATTTCTAATAAAAATAACTTAGGAAAAAACAGATACAGAGAAAATTGATACAGAATAATATTTCTCAAATTTTTCTGTAATATTCAACAACTATTACATACAGGGTTTTTTTTTTTAAAACCAACAACAGGTTTAAAAGGCCTCAAACACCATTTTTGGCAAAGACCTAAAAGACTTTCATTAAAGAGTACATTAATATAGAACTATCCTGGAAAATGATACGTGCTTGTCCTTTGTTTTATATCTGAGTTAACTGCTTTTATTTCAACACTGACAAAGTCATCAACCACTCTCCTTTTAGACAATTAAAAAAAAATTAAACTACTTTGCTCAGTTTTAAAATATTAACATGCTGGTTGTAATTATCTTCAAGAGCTGACATGTCTGCTCAAATGTACAATTAACTAAGAATTAAATATGTAATTAATGTCCTATTTTACCTAGCAATGTGTTCAACAAAAGTAAATGCTATTATAAGCCAGAAATTTATTCAACAGTAAAGTTTTAATCATTTAGGTTAGATCTTTTATGACTTTATCACACAACTTTCTCCCTTCTTGTTCAAGCAGAGTACAATGATAGGGGTTCACTTCTCACATCCATTACACTGAACCACTCACTGGACTGTAACACAATGCAGCTGATGTCTGGGGCTGAAATGTAGCAATCTAGCTACCTTTTTTTAATTGGTCTCAGGCTATTACATATTTTAGACTCTATGTCTTTATATCCTTTGATGTCAAGCTAGCAAACTGTTTCAAGTAAATGCTATTATAAGCCAGAAATTTATTCAACAGTAAAGTTTTAATCATTTAGGTTAGATCTTTTATGACTTTATCACACAACTTTCTCCCTTCTTGTTCAAGCAGAGTACAATGATAGGGGTTCACTTCTCACATCCATTACACTGAACCACTCACTGGACTGTAACACAATGCAGCTGATGTCTGGGGCTGAAATGTAGCAATCTAGCTACCTTTTTTTAATTGGTCTCAGGCTATTACATATTTTAGACTCTATGTCTTTATATCCTTTGATGTCAAGCTAGCAAACTGTTTCATCCTGTCATGCTTAGTGAAAATTACTTTTCAAAGCCTTATTTATAGTGAGAAGTATGTTGAAAAATTTCTTAGTATGTTGAAAAACTAAAAGGAGACACAATAATTTTAAATCAAAACTTTAAATTATTAAAAAACTACAGAATGTTTTTAAAGTTATATATGAAAAACCAGAATAAATGGACCTACAGAGAATCTCCTAAAAGTTCACAGCATTTAAAAATACACAGTGGACTTTTCATCATGGGGTGAAGGGGAATGAAATATAGAATTTCCTACCTTTCTGGCTATTTAAGAAAGTAGTCAGACACATAGATACATGCTAAACAAATGAGAGATTAATAACGTATTTCACTAGGTAAAGAGAACCATTTAAAATAAAAAGCAATTATTATTGAATGATACTTAAGACTACTAAAACTTACATCTGTTACATATGCCTCAGTAATTGGAGGACCTCGAATTGGGCTGAAACGTTCCCCAATGCTCCTCACCACAGTGCTGAATACCCGGAGAAGCGCTGCCAGCTTTGGTAAAGACACTGATGGAGGAGGAACATCTTCATCCACTGACTCCCCAGAGGCTACATGGCTGAGGTCCTGGATGTGAATTCACAGCATTCTTATTTAAGGACATTGTTTTTAAAACAAACAAAAAGCAACTCCCAATTTTTAAATCAGTTAACTTTATAAGATTTTTACAAATGAAGAGGAATTTTGGCCTATGAGAGAAAAGGAAACACGAATCTAAATATAAAAGTAGACTTTACTTCTCCAATTATTTAAAAAGCAAATATTAACCTCAATAGATTCTTTGAGGAACTCCAACAGTAAGATGAGCCAATATCATGCACATGAAGAGGAAGGGGGATGCGGGAGTTTAGAAGAGGCTGGTTCAAAAAATTGTAAGAATTTGTAATACCTAATCTACAGATTTAAAAGTCAGTTGAGGAAATTAGATATATAACTCTAAGGAAAAGATTAGCAAAAAATGCAGTATTAGAACCATTATACCCACATATAATTAAGCACCAAAATAACTGAAGAAAACTAGATCTCTAGGGATAGCAAAGGGAAGTCTCTACAAAAAAGAATGGGTGGCTTATGAGAAGCAGGTCAGCTTTAAAGCCGTGCTAGGAAGCAAGACATCCTAGCTGTGGGGGTAAAGAAACACATGGAAACAAAATATTCTCTCATTTTCTCTGAAAGAGAGAAAACATATTGGTATAATCACAAGTAGTGATTAAGCGTTTGCCAGAAAGCAAAGGCATAAAGAAAAGACGGAGCTAAATCCTCATGGACGCCCTGACCGCCGAGTCAGAGTCATGGTGGCTGCCAACCGAGAGACAAACTCAAAGACGGCAGCTTTAAATCGTGACAGTGGCCAGGAAATCTGAGAACCAGTAATGGACACGTGACTTACAAGTGTCATACTCAAAAGGTGACCGAAGCCAAGCCTTGTCCTCTGAAGCACAAGCCAAGATTGCCAACACAAGTAAGAGGAAAAGCCTTTTTCATCATCAATTCACAATATCAATTCACCTCTTCCATAATAAAAGATAAAAGTAGACTACAACTGAAGAAAATGTTTTTGGAAAATCACCAGCCACCAAAATTATTTCAAGCTTTGGGAAATTAGGCCTGCAATCTTTCCAGTAATTCTGCTGGCACCTAAAAGCATCTGAAGCAGTGGTCTCATAATTTTTGCTTAAATGTCAGGTGACCAGAATTATTTTAAAATAAATCTAGCATTTCTTTAGATTTTTGTTTTTGCTTTTTTTCTTAACTGAAATTTTAGGAAATAACTTAGTTTTTTATATACTCACCTCAGCATATGCCTCCATGTCCTCTAGAAACTGACCAAGAAGAGTGGTAGAAAATGCAAGGTCAGCTACCCAGAATGGCTCCAAACTCTGCAACCACCCTAGGAAGCACATAAGAAATTTTCAAAGAGTAGGAAAAAAATCTAGGTCCAAATTAAAAAATATTTAATGAGACTTTTAAAAGGCTTTCAATTTGTTCACTCTTGAAACAAGCCCTGTATCATAAAATTAGTACTATAAACTGTTTGTTTGTTTTTTTTTGCTGTGCCACATGGCTTGTGGGATCTTAGCTCCCACATCAAGAATCAAACCACTCTCCCATCCCTCTGTGGAAGTGCAGAGCTCTAACCACTGGACAACCAGGGAAATCCCCATGAACTATTAAATATACTAATGATTAACAGCTACCTCTTTTAATGCTGCAGAAATAAAAATGCTACAGAAATTAAAATCTAATCTGTCCTTTTTTTTAAGTAGACTTAACATCCATACTGTCACTACACATATGGCTGAGACTATACTGCCCCAATCTAAGACCACACTGGTTTTCTCCTCCAGGGCCACAACTGGCCACTGAAAGTGTACCTTCATCTCCGGGGGAGAAATGGGACCACTCGCCAGTGGAACTGAGAACTATTCTTACCTGTGTATCTTAACTTCAGAACTTTATTGTACCAAACAAGCTATGAAAAACTACAGCACCTGGAACAAGTTCAAGTGAGTCCTACTAGTCATTCATTTAACTTGGAAAAAAAGGTGGCTTTTTCCCACAATTTATGACAATCATCCAAATTAATCCATTTGTTTGACTGTTTAATCACTAGAAAAACAAAAAAAATCATAAATATCCAGGCTGTTCCTTCCATTCACCCTTCAGAGTACTGCCACTATGGTATCTCTTCCAACCAACACATGCAACAAATGACTTGGGGTAAGTCATAGGTGCAACACTACAATCTGCATTTACTCTCTACTGACTACAAAAGTACACATTTTTCCTTTGAAAAGATAAAGGTAGCTAACAAGTAATCTTCACCAAAATATTCTCTGAAGTAATTATTTTTCTTCTATTATAAAAAAAAAAAATAGTATTTACAGCTGGTCTTTGAAGAACCAACACTCCTTCCCGCAATATTTAAATAACTGGTATATCCTGAGTGACTCACCAGACACCTGTTGTGTAAGTGAAGGTTTCTGTGTATGATCTATATGCCATCCAACTAATATATCAACTGTATCCTGGATGGAGACAAAGAAAAGGGGACTAATCATTTTGAGGTCTTATTGCTATTCCACCTGTGGACCATATAAGAGTAAGAGATTCTAGAACATCTTATGTCCTACCTACTTGACATCATACTAACTTAAGAGGCAGGTGGAAGGGACAGGACAGGAGAATAATGGACCTTCGTTCGTGACATTGATGAAATATTTAAGTATCTTAAGGCATTAGTGTTGGCAAGTACAGATGGTATTTTTTATAAAACTGCATTACCATATCATTCAACCCTGGCCCTTAAAACTGATTATACTGAAAGGAGCAGAAACTTTGTTTTCTATCTAATTTCTCAAGTCCTCATATACGCAGCCAATCCTTCACCCCATCATATGAAAAGAGGGGGTCAGTGAACTCACCCTAAAATTGGTGCTGAAAATATGAGGGTAACATCGAGCTACCAAAAGAATGCACTTAACACACTTGCAAAGTAATTCTGGTGTATCCACATTTTCAAGAATGGACTGCAGGCTGGTCATTACAAGCTGAAAAATAAAAGT
This sequence comes from Aepyceros melampus, assembly GCA_006408695.1. Taxonomy (NCBI): domain Eukaryota; kingdom Metazoa; phylum Chordata; class Mammalia; order Artiodactyla; family Bovidae; genus Aepyceros; species Aepyceros melampus. The sequence goes on from SJXQ01003453.1 coordinate 47,772, forward strand.
CACAACCATAAACATTTAATAAAATAGGGAGAAAACAAGCAAATTAGGTTCATTATTTAATAGTGACATAGCCAAAACCCAAAACTGACTATGACATCAGAGAAAATAAACTCTTAGTTTTAGTTTCCAAAAAATTTGAAAACATTTCAATCCACTAAGATATTAAAGGCTGAAAAAAAATACTGTTTTTCCCTTCTTTAACATCTGTTAACATATTTCTAAGTAACATGTTTACTGTGTTCCTAAGTGCTTTCTTCAATATTACAGGTGTGATTAAAATTTTAAGAATAAAAACTAAGATGTATGATTTAAAAATTCAAAAGATAGAGCAAATGTTGTATAGTTTATGCTTTAAGATATAAACACTTGCTTCAAACTGGAATACTTTAGAGAAGATCAGCATGGCTCCAACACAAGAATGACATATCATGTTACCACTATACATGTGTACATATATATTACATAAACATATGGCATACAACTTATAGAATATTCTGCAGCTGAATTTTTTGTTAAAACCCATTCTTTCCCCAAAACAAAGGCTCTTCTCTACAAAAGAATGTTATAAATATAGAAAAAATACTAGAATGAGAAAACCACCATTTTGCAACAGCTAGTACTATAAGCTATACAATGCACAGCATATGAATGAATGCTAAAATCAAGTGAAATATTATGAAAAACAGGATATTCAGAAGGTCTCATGGCATTATGTACAGATTACTGACTAATTACAAAGGGAGAAAAACAAGCTTCACAACAGAAAAATCTGGTTGGTCTTCACCTTAACTAAGCAATGAAACTCTTCATCTAAGAGGTATGTGAACCTCAAGTTATGTACCTGCTAGCGTGACACAAAGCTAAGTATGAACCCATGAAGTATTCATGACCAAACTGTGTGAACTGAATCTAACCAGGAAGGAATAATCAGACAAGCCCAAGATGTAGAACATTCTCTACAAAAGAAGGGGGACCAAAAAAGTGCAGCAAATTGTTACGCTTAAGAAAGATTAAAGAGGCACACCACCATCTTCAAGAGATTAAAGATTCATCAAAAACATGAATCTTGATGGAATCCTGGGTAAGATAAGACATCTCAGTGGCAATAGCATGATTTGAACATGGATTTTATTATGAACAGAACTAATTTTCTTAGGTATGATTATAATATTGTTGTTATCTAAAAGATCAGCCTTAATCTCTGGAGATATATATGTATGCTCAAGTATCACAGGGTAAACCATCATGATGTAATTTATTTTCAAATGCTTCAACAAAAATATCATGTCTGTGTGTGCATGTGTGTAAAAACAACTGGAGTAAAATATTAATAAGTGACAAATCTAGGTAAAAGATATATGGGTGTTTACTGTACTAGCCAATCTGTTTTCCTGTGGATTTAAATTTTTTCAAAATAAATAACAGGGGAAACATCCACTATATAAACTGTATGCAGAAGAAGTCAAATTTGGTGTTATGCTGGTTAGTTACAAATAATTTTCTAAATCTTTCCCCAAATTCTTTTTATAACCTCTACAATTAAGGGAAAATAAAAATTTTAAGACAGAATAGATTTCTCACATTTTTTTTTTTTACTAATTGGCCAAAATAAAACATAAAATCAACTTTTTAGGAAAAGTAAAAATAAAGATATCAGATATTACAAAACCATCAAATTCTAAATATTTAAAGAAAAAAAATTTAATTATAACTTGGCTCAAAATTAAATTGGGAATCATCTTTTAATAACTCAGACACACAATTATTTTATATAACTTGGAATAATAATTTTTAACATATTATCAAACCTAAAAAAAACCCAAAGTAAGTTTTGATGTTTAATTTTTATCTCCCTCAAAAAATGTGAAGCCCCCTTTGACCTGGCTTTCCTCATGCAGCTCCAGGGTCTAAATCTGTAAATGATTCTAGCACTAGGCAAATTCAAAAGAAAGCTTCTAAAAAGCAAAGACATAAAATTTTAAGTAACTTATTTTAAATCTACCTATAAAGTGTATTCTTTATATTCTTTACTCAAATTCAGAAAGAGGAATTTTATTTACATGTTCTATCAGTAGATAACCCCTACCCTAAGATTCTTTTCTTCAAGCACTCCACCAAAGACGTGTTAAAGACACCACTCTTCCCAAGCACATCATCATCCCCCATCCTCCATATTCTTACCTGCATTACAGATGAAAAGGCTTTCTTTTCTCCTACAGTCTCTAGTGCTTTGTAGGTGGCACATAAGTAGAGGAGTTTAACTTCATCTTTTGCAGATGAGCTAAATTTACTAAAAATCCATTTGAAGATCTTCTCAGCCTCATAGCTCAGAGATGCACAAAGAAGGCCAAGACAACAAGCTCCCTCCTGTCTCAACTCCTGAAGCAATTTGCTACTGTGATTATTTTAATGCAAACAAAACAAAACAAACAAAATACACAAGAGGCTTAAGCTTTCAAAGATGACAAGAATAACATATCTTACAATAGAATGTGTTAAATGATTTAATTTTTATTCAGACTACACAAAAGGTTTAAGTTTTATCCATTCCAAGTATTCTATCTTCTCTCTCCTGTAGTACATTTGTTAAAACTTTAGCTTTTATTTTAGAATCAATTATTTACAAATAGTAAAGAAAGATTTAAATATACTAAAATTCAGATTTCAAATTCCATCTCAAACTATACTAACTGATTCTTAGAAAAAGGCAGCAACAAATGATCAGATAAAGTGAAGTCACTCAGTCGTGTCCGACTCTTTGCAACCCTGTGGACTGTAGCGTGCCAGGCTCCTCCGTCCATGGGATTCTCCAGGCAAGAATACTGGAGTGGGTTGCCATTTCCTTCTCCAGGGGGTTTTCCCAAGCCAGGGATTGGATAAAACTACTATACAAATAATTATATACCTTATAATATTCAGTATCTGAGGACTATAAAATAGGGAACAGTAATAGTTAAATATAATAAACTTAGAAGATTAACACTGATTTAAGTATTATATTAATGAGTATACAAAATAAAACCATCCAAAAGCAGTAAGATTCATGACGTACTGAGATGAGTTTTGGATGCTTTCCAACACTGCAAGTCTTTGGGAATCACCATACGAAGAAATGACTGCACACCTCTGGGGAACCCCAGCAGCCCTGGAGACTAGATGGCTTGAATCCATTGTTGCCCAAGGACACACCCTTTCACCTCTACTCTCTAAGCAGTTTCAAAATGCTCTAGCTTACAAAAGTTAATTGGATGCATTCACACTTACATTCAGAGTTTATGTCATTCTACAAGTCAGTGCTCAATTATTTAGTCATGTTGACAAATTAAAATAAAGAATAGCTCTCCCTTTCAAGTGGGTTCCGTTTGTGTGTGTATGTGCTCATTTGCTAAGTCCTGTCTAACTCTTTGCACCCGGACAGACTGTAACCTACCTGGATTCTATTTCAGTGGTAATTAAGGTTTAAATACTTTAACACTAAAAAAGATGGCAAGAGAACCCAGTGAAACATTAAATATGTTATCAACGAATTCAATAAGTTTATCTTCCTGTATACTTTTTAAATTTCTCTTGATTACTTACCTTTCATTAAGCACATCATGTACAGCAGCCAAGATATTATCCAATTGCTTAACCAGCACCTTAAAAAAATTAATAAAAACTTCAGATTTCTATACTTTTAAGAATAACATTATGTACTTTTTCTTACTTCTGTTTCCCTCCAAATTGTAACTGGACCACACCTTACTTTTCTTATTATTCCCAGGTCCCAATTATATCAGGAGGGTCCTAAGTTTCCTTTCAGATTCTGAAAGAAATTTATCCATAGGAAATATACAGCCATGATCATCAATGAGGGAAAAAACCAACAACTCTTTTATTTACTCTGAAATGCATTTTTAAAACAAAAAGTGAACTGATGGATAGAAGAAGTCTGAGACATATATGATAAAGTCATAAAGTGGTCAAGTGTTAATGACAGAATTTAGATGCTATGATATTCACTGTAAAATTCTTTCAAGTTACTGTGTATTTGAAATATTTCATAATAAAATCAGGCAGGGGGCCTGGAGGAAACCTGATTTGAACCAAATGTCATTTGACTCACTACACCATTTTCATTAACTGCCTCCTGTTCTGTATCATGTTCTTAACAGTAGGAGACTTAGTTGTAGGGCAAAGAAATTTGTAACTGCTCCTATACTTATTCTTTTTTTCTAGCCGGGCCAAGTAGCTTGCAGAATCTCAGTTCCCTAACCAGGGACTAAACTCAGGTCATCAAGGCAATGAAAGCCCAGAATCCTAACCATTAGGCCACCAGGGAACTCCCTCCTGTATTTTTAAAGAGTTTTTCCATTTATTTAGCCCTGGCCAAACTTACCCATGAGCAAATTATGTACCTCCTACTCCAGTTTCACTTATGAAAACAGAGAGATATTCTGTCCCAGAATACAGGATAAAAAAGTTCCAAGGACAATAGAATAAACACGTAAAAGGTCAAAAATACTTTATCACAGAAGGCACCAACACGGATCCAACATTTGTGGCTAAATTACACATTAGGGGCATTAAGTTCAAAATGATTATAATATAGGCCAAATAATCTGGAATTCCCTATTATTTTTCCTTAGAAGCAAACCTTTTTCCTTCTTAAACTACTTCAGATAACGTTATCTAGTGTACTAAGGATATGCAAAACTGATCAATATTTCCAAACATACTATACTGACCAGCTTATTTTCTGGTTGCTGAATAAATTCTTTCAACTGCTTTACAGTAGCCAGTCTTCGGTCTCTGTCATCTTCCCGGGTGATCCTCCGAAGAAGATTCGACAGTCGAGACTCATCAGAATAAGACATCGATCGCTCTGTGAACATAAACATTGGGGATGAATCAACACAGAAACTTAATAGCGCATATATTCTAAAGTATATTAACAATCACGGTCCACCAGACAATTAAAACAAAGCTCAATGAATATAAGCCCTATAACATTTTTTTTTTAACTATTTATTTTTAGCTGTGCTGGGTCTCTGTTGCCACAGGGGCTTTTTCTCTAGGTTCAGAGAGCAGAGGTGACTCTCGAACCGTGGTGTGTGGGCTTCTCATTACAGCGGCCTCTCGGTGTGAAGCTTGGGCTCTAAGGGCACAAGTTTCAGTCACTGTGGCATGCGGGCTCCACATGGGCTCAGTACTTGCAGCTCCCAGGCTCTAGAGCACAGGCGCACAGCTGTGATGCAAGGGCTTAGCTGCTCCGCAGCACGTGGAACCTTCCCAGACCAAGGATCAAATCCATGTCTCCTGCACTAGCAGGTGGATTCTTTACCACTGAGCCGCCAGGGAAGCCCAGCCGTAACACGTTCATCACTGTAAACCCAGCCCCAGCAGACTACCAGGCACACAGGAGACCCCCTAAAAAGATAAACCTACACAGACACCTCAATCCAGAGAACCAACTGACAGAGAAAAAAGAAAGGCTTAGAAATTATTCTCTTCAGATCTGTTCTAAACTGTTTTCAACATCCAGGGAAAGAGCACAGCTAAGAAACTTCAATAGGTTTAGAGATAAAGTCACTATCAGCCAGAAAGAGATTACATGCTTCTCTTTCTCACCTAGGTCTCCCACTGGAAGGGAGTCTCTTGTTACATCATCAGTTTCCTAGGACAAAGTTTTGGTGAACTGCAATCACACATTCAGTTCAACAAATGTCTAATTACCACCTACCGTGTGAAAGGCAGGCCGCCACAAGGAAAGTGGCATATCAAAACTTTTCTTCCCTTTTTTAATGACAAGAACAAGCAGGAATGCTCAAACAATGTTGAACACTACTAACCAAGATGGCTTTAAATAAAGTGTTAAATTTTTCTTTTTATATTTTCAACTGTGCAATTCATAATTAATGAATGTACATTAACACAAACTACTTTAAATGGTCCGACAGTTCCATTTCTAAGGAATGAAAGGAAAAGTGATCATAAAAGAAATTGTAACATCTGAGAGAAGGAAGAAGACTTTTTAAAAAGCCTTAGCCTATAGAGTCAGCAAGGATGACTGCTAAAATGTCTTCAGGTTACTAGTCAAGAAATCTAGGCTGTATTTACAATGCTGCCACTAGCAAACTGTACAACTCTGAGCCTGCGAGGAGGAGCTAGACTAAATTAGCTTTAGAGTCACTTCCTAACTCTACCATACCTAACTCTTAAGACTTCAAATACTATTGTAAAGTAATTAGCCTCCAATTAAAATAATAAATTTAAATTAAAAAAAAACTTTAACAATGAAAAATAAAAAAAAGACTTCAAATACTTTTGAGAGATATTTCAGCCTATGACTTAGTCATTCCACTTTAGAAAAATTTATCTAAAAGAAATCACTTTTTTTTTTAAAGCTGCATGCAAAATAAAAAAAGCTCTATACAAAAATGTTCACCAAGATACATAACACACACACACACACACACACACACACTCCTCACTGGGAAAAAATGGTTATAAAGTAAAGGTCCAAACAGTAATTATATCCAACAAAGAGTATAAATCAGAAATCTTGACTTCTTAATCAGCTTTACCAATAAAATAAATTTCTCTTTCAGAAAAAAGACCATTACCTCTAATGCTATGAATGTTCAAGATACTTAACCCATTCAGTGAGGCTTGTGTTATAAAGCAAGAAGCAGTAACTGTGTGTTTAACTTTAGAAAAGGGCCCAGTCCCTTCACTAGAGTTAAACAGAACTCTAGGGGCCTACCCTCACCCTAGAGTTGAAGGACTTGCTGCAGAAGAGTCTATTATACACTATATGTTCAATATCTACTGTAACCAGGAAAATCCTTTCTTAAAAATCTTCTCCAGTCTCCTAATTTCAAGAGAATTCTTTTTAAAAGTATTAAAAACTTTTCTGGTAGAAATTTATGTTAGGGAATGGTTGAGAGGAAAAAGAATGCAAACAATTATCACCAACACATGTTTCTCAACTCAGTCAGCTGACCAAGTCACAGATGCCCAAGGCACTGCTATGAAACAAGGCATTTAGGAGATGTCTCAGTGGAGGCATGTACGATGGTCCCAGGTCACCCAGTCTTACCCTGTGATTTCCTCATGTCTTTGATGGCTAACGCACGACTGCCATGCTGAATACTGGTAAACTCAGGGCTGGTCACATTGTTAACCCTCAGCTCTTGCCCCAACGACTTCCGACCATAAGTATTTTCCCCAGATCCTCCATTGACACTGTAGCCACCTAAAAACAGCAACATTTACATTATTTCAATGGTTCTTTGTTTCACTCCATCAATTCCTGATAGTTCAGGTCCTTCTGACTCAATCTCCAGCTCAACCAGCCTTTGCTGCTACTCTTTCTCTGTGATGTATGCCTTGATTTCACTTTGTTATCTTCAGTAGAGGATCAGATTTTGTACTTGAAAACTTTTTAGAAGTCCAGAGGAGAGACAGAAGTCAGGAAAGACTTTAGCCTCAGTGATAATACTGTACTTTGGGGGCAAGAAAATTGCACTTATGTATTTTACTGCATGTGTAAAAAGTATATTTAAATTTATAATTAAGGGATAAACTTTCAAAAAAATGTTTCAAGAACAGCACTATGTTTAATAACTATATTTTAAACATATTAGAAGAAAAGAAGGGGAGAGAGGGAAAGAAAGGGAAGGAGGAGAAAAAGAATTAGGTAGGGTTAAAACACACACACACACACACACACAAGCATGTCTCTGGCAATAAGAAAATATAGAACATATACCCTTTTCGTCATTCTGTATGTCAGCATGGATTCTGGTATCATCATGCCTTTGCCGAGACACCACAGCTGAATTTGAAGGCTGCAGTCCATAAGAGGAAGACCCACCCCTATCTCTGGATGAAGAGTATTTTAAATTATCTGGGTCGGCTGATGCACTATCAGTTCTGCAAAGAGAGAAGGGTATAAAGTTACATCTTTAAAAAAACATTTTGATAACCCAAATCGTAAATCTTTCTTCTATACAAGCCTCTATCTTCTCATTGCTATTATATGAAAGCACTCCAACCATCTAATAAGAAGTCTTTCAACTAGGAAGAGATTGTCAATGGGTAAAACACCAGCTTTTCAGTCTCTTCTACTAACTAAAGATTCATTCAGAAATATGAATAACTTCCAGAAATAGGGTGGCCAACTCAACACCTAAACTTGTTTTAGCACTGAAAGTTCCATGCCCTATGAACCCCCTGAGTCCCAGGAAAACTGAAGTAGCTGGTCACCATGGTGGTCTGGAGTTCTTTCCACATAACTTGATAAAAGAATAGTTGTTTCTAAATCGACTTCTCTCATAAGAAGGTTAACCAGTGGAAAATTACTCTTCTCAGTCATAAAAATAAAAAACACTGGCAACATATCAGGCAGGAACAAAGTGTTACCAAATTATTTTTAAACTCCTGCCTAACGGCAATGTGGCACTCTGTCTCTCTCACCTAAATTCGTAACTTGATTATTTGGTGGCAAAACAGATTACAGCATGAAATCTCAAAGCATGCTCAGTCAGGTATTAGGAAAGAACACAGCTGAAAAATAAGATTATTTTAATGTATAGTAATACTAAGGACTTCATTATTAACAGATATTCTTTATATAAGCAATATCTATTAATAAAGACTGAGTCAATTTTTTAAAATCTATTAAAATTATAAAAAGTAAGGAAAATAAAAGCAAGGTATCCAAGGAATCCAATAAAGTTGAAGGTTGCAGTCCATAATCTATTTAAAATTCAAATGCTACCTAGAATAATCCCAGATATCTGGATATTAACAAACAAGTGGCACAGCCCCAAGGTAAAATCAGTATGCTTATCTAAGGATCATCTCCATGCCACAATGGCCCTATCAGTAAAATAGGAAGCTAACTCTGTAATTTCTCATGAACCTTATTCTTTCTTCAATCAACTATCAAGAAATACGGTATCATGGCAACATATGAAAAGTATGAAGAAAAATGCTCCTCTAATACTGAATATTTCTTTGGAGAGGAACGACCTTCTTGGGGAAAAAACATAAATCATTCTTATGGTACTTACTAAAACACCTCTGCACCATAATTTTTGGTGACATTATCTGGGGACATTAAGGACACTGGCAAGAGCAGAAACTTAGCTGTTTCTCAATCCCATTCCCCTCCCCATGTATAAAAAAGGACACAGTGTCTGCGTATTTTATCTAGAGTTTATCATCCTTTCCTTGTCCCCACCCACAAGAATACTAAATATGAAGAAGTTGCATAGGCTCAGACATCCTGATCTGAACCTACTGCAACCATTGTTACTATAGAATTAGACAAACAGGTTCAATTAAAATTGGACACCTCCATGGCACACAAGTCTAAATTATTCCTAAAGGCTCTGAATCTGAAACTTGATAAAAATTCTTAACACTAGCATACTAACTAAACATATAACTAAGGTTCCATAATGCAGTATATTCTTCAAACATTCAGAGTTCACTCAACAAAGCTTAGAACTTCCAACATATGAAAAAATAAAATCTATGCAATTGTTTTTAAATGTATGAGGATATTTTCTAAGTGTAGTAAGTCTACAAGCATTTAAATGCCTTTAACACTAAATGAAGCATAAGAACTCCTTAAAACTTACATAACGACCTGCCCCATGTATCGAAAAGTAGCATACTCAATGAGCACCTATAATAAACTATAACATACCATTTCTAAAAGGGAATTGAAAAATAAGAGAATCTATAAGCTTTAATGATTTGGGCAGACTTTAAACTTGTCTGTATGTATGGCACCTAACACAATCTGGAAAAGGAAACTGTTAGCAAATGAATTAATAAAACAATTCTGAAACATCAAGATAATTAAAGTCTTATCAATATTTAAATAAATATTAAAATACTCTGGATTTCTAGTGTCCATTATGCTTAATAAAGATTACATATACTACTCTTACTATGAAGAGTTAAATATTTGTATCTTTTTCTGGTGATATAGCAGTAAACACAAAGTAATAGAGAATATGGGTTAAAAAAAGATCTAGGCTCAAATCTCAGCTCCAGCACTGGAAAGGTACATGTAACCTTGCACAAGGAAGTTAACTTCCAAGCCTCTGATGTCTGCTACATAAAATGGGGATAATACCTATAGATTATGTGATGTTTTTATAAAGCTTATGAAAGATAACAAGTTCTTAAATACTTAGCTTACAAGGTACACTCCAAGTCAGTAGGTCCGTAATACTAAATATACTCGAGCTTTCCAGTGTAACAGATAAATATTAATCATTAATGAACATATGAATACAATCAAAACAACTTTTTATACTCAGTATACAATAAACGATTTTAACTTCTTCATTGAAAAAATTAAGCAATCTACTGCTACCAAGAAATCCATTTCTACTTAGGAATCATACAAAACCAAACAAACAAACAAAAAAAACAGAACAAATCTCCCAATTTTAGAAATAAAATCTCATTAGTATATACACAAGAGTATATACACAAATAAACAGAGACTTTTCTCCCCAGAATTTGAGTTTTTGGAAATATAATGAAAAATTCACTAGAGTAGAACTACTATCTCAGAAATGTCTAAAAACTCCCTGGTTTCCAAGTTCTTTTAATATAAACCAATCAATCTACTTCTAACCAGAATGCAAGTTATAGATATTCTGAACCCAAAGACACAAAATGGTTCAGCATTTATATGAAATCTTTCTTTCTGTAAGATCTAGACAGCTTAGTTCTCAAAAAGTCAATATCAGACAGTTAGCATCAACAAGATTATCCCAGTCCAATAAATAGAAAACTGTTAAGAATGGAAATAAGCACTTAAAATGAGGCAATCAAAGGGCACTAAAAAGAAAATGCAGATTGATCTCAAAGAGGCAGGCATAAATGTTAAGCTAGTTGAAAGGGCTGAAAAAACTATCATCTGCCAGAATTAGTATCTCAATTTAGTGATAAAAGAAAATGTTATTTGTTAAGACTAAGTATCCTAGCTAGGACCCAAAAATATCTCCACAGCCCCTTTAACACTTTAAAAATATTATGGAGAGAGAGGGAAAAAAAAGAGATGCATAAATTCCCCAAAATGATTAAACTGAGGTTAAAGCCTGATGTACATGCCACATGAGAGGTAAGTTTCTAAAGCTCATACCTCAAAAATCGCATACTGTATAATATGGAGCCTTTGTGATGTTTTTGCATCAAGTCAATCTGTAAGACAGTAGTTACAATATTAGTGAGGACACTGGGTTAAAACATTTGTTTTCCAAACATGAAGCAAATATCACTCATGGATTAGGTGCGTTTAGTTGCACTATGGCCTTCTAGGGTTCATATGCTGAAGCAAAAACAGTGGAATGCCACTCTCTGCCTTAGAGGACAGAGGCTTGAGGTGGCAGCGAAAAAATTTTTAGAACCAAAGAGAATTTAAATGTTAATTATAACATACAAATCACATGCAAATACAGTTACCACTCATTTTAGTTACCTATTACCAATATACAGATAATGTAATAAATCAGAGAGATTATTCATTTTCACTGACCCCAGCCCTGAGATCTCACATCAACAACCTACCGAGTGTTAGGGCTAGTATGTCACCCCTAAATGTGGTTTTATAGTCCAGTTCGTGTAAGCATCATGAAAAGCAACTAAGGAGGGGAGGAAAATCAGCCTGGAAAGGTGAAGTCAGGGAATTCTCTATCAGAAAACATCTCCATAAAGCACCCCAAAATGACTTGATGCAAACACCACACCTAGAGGTGCCACCCAGAACAAGCATGATACTGCTTCAAGTTGTTTTTAACTAGGCTTATTAAGGGGTTTCACTCGAATGGTGAGCTCTAATTTGCAGTGAGGACCAAGTAGGAAATGAGATCTGCACTAAAGCCAATGAGGTGGGAACGCGTTAATTCTCTGAAGCAGTGGCACTCAAAGACAGAGAGCATCACTATCACAAAGAAGTTGAGAATATGCTGTTTTTCACACTAACAGTTCATACCACCAAAAATTTACCTTTTAAAAACAGATTCAAGGTTATCCCTGTGATGTCTCTTACTCACCTGGATTCAGACATACTTTCAAAAAAGTGTGAGAGACAAGATGAAACTATGCATAACTCTGAGACTTGAGGACGTCACACTTTCACATGAGAGACAATGCTCTGAAATATGAATCTGTGGCTAAAAAATTAAGTTGGGAGGCTCAGGGACTTCATTATATGAAATGCCACAGGAGAAAATAGTAAGTTCAAATTTAATAAAACAGAATTGAACCATCATGCCAAAATTAAAAATTATCATTTGAGTTTACCTCAGTTTTACTATAATGAAATATTAACGGTTAATATTTCTTGATGAAATGTCCTTATGTACTAATAAGAATTAAGTATTAAATACCAAATTTTAATTACCTATTTATGGGTTCTTTAGTAATCCACTTTTAATATCAATCAAACCTTAATTAGTTTTTGCAGTCTCAAAATACAAAAATATATTTAATTACTGTTGTAAAAGTGTAAAGAATTTCACCTTGCCCAAAGAGAGGCCTGAGCTTACCCCTCAACTGCTGGAAGAAGTCTAAACACTTGGAATATAATGCCTAATAAGAGTGTCCCTGTCCACCTGGAAACTTTGGGTCACACCAGAAAGTAAAACTATGGGATTTATGGTGAGGCCTTTGAATCACATGGATCAACTCAACCTTTAGTAGGGCTGAAAACCTAAGTTCATGCATGTGGGCAATTGATCATGGACCCCATGAGAACTCTGGACACCAAGTTTGGGCTGGGCTTCCATGTTTGGTAACATTCCATATGTATTATCACAAATCGATACCAGGAAACAGGGAGAAGCTCTGAGTTTGGAAGTAACTGAGACTCTGCCCTATGTACCTTTACCCTTGGTTGATTTTAATCTGTATCCTTTAGGTGCAATAAATTGCAAGCATGGGTGTAACAGCTTTCAACGAGTCTTTAAGCCCTTCTAGTGAATTATCCAACCCAAGAGTGGTCTAGAGGACCCTCAAATTTGCAACTGCTATCAGAAGTAAGGGTGGTCTTATGGACATCTTCCTTCTAACTCTGTACCTATACTTAAAATCATTGAATATACTCTAATGCAAAATTTAAAAGGTTATAAATTTTGGTTTTATGTAATATCTTTAGCAAAACATAGTTTTCAACTTCAATACAGTTTATATCCCTTCCAAGGAATCTCAAACACCATCTATTTGACAGACCTCTAAACCATATTAACCAAAAAGGACAAAGTAAATAACTACGGGGGTGCCCATTAGAGTTCAGCCTTTCCTTCGTGTGCATCTACGCTCTGTCCTCAGTGTAAACGTTGTTGAATACGCCACTCCTGTGCAGCTCTCTGCCTGCAACTCAGTCTTCATGCTGCCCTTGACTCCCTGACTGGGGTTCTCTGCTTTTCCAAAACAGCTGTCAAACTTTCTGCACCTTTCCCCCAATACCATCGCTGATCAAGATTCCATAAGTGACCTAAAGCAGCACAGCTAATTAGCTACTCACATTTTCTCTGTACCGCTATGAAGGTTTTTAGTAACTTTAATTCCTGTGACTTTCTCTACTTTTCCCAATCCAAGTACCTTCTTTTGAACTTCCTTCTTTAATCAGTTTAGATTTCATGGTCTTTCATTTCAATAACTCTTCCTTTAACTTCCCTTAATATTTCCCTCACACCAACCTGGCAAAATCCTAATCCTGCATAAATCCAATTATCAATTACCCATCATCCATCAGTAAGTACTACATTCCCAGGTTCTTTCATGTTCCACATGCACTATCTGTTCCCCATTCTCTTCAGATTCCAAACACTCTCCTAAACTCCCTACTCCCTCTCTCCTTCCTTCTCTAACATTCTCTCTACTTGACCAAGAGGAAAAATAAAGATATGATAACACACACGCACCCAACTCTAGTACTTTATGGGATTCCACCTATTTCTACCTTCTCGTAACTTTTCAAATAATCTTTCTCCTGTGGACTCTTACCTTTTCCACTAAACTGAATCTTCCTAAACATGTAAAATTTTCTAATATCGCCCACTTAAAAATATAAAAACAAATTAAAAACACACACACACATTAAAAAAAAAAACAGAAAAACTCCATCAATCCCACATCCCTCCAACCAACCAATTTACCTTTGCTCTTTGCAATCAAACAGAATTGTCTCTCCTCCCTATATTATTTCTTTACCTCTATTAGCTCCTCTGTCTACACCAATCCAACTTCTGTTCTATCACTTTTGGCAAAATCAACTAAGACCTCCAGGCTGCTAAAAGCAAGATGTATTTCAGGTTGCTCCTTACTCATCCTTTCAAAGCAGGCTTTCACAAGGCTGCTGAGCAGGGCTGATCAGGCTATAGCCTGCACAAAGGTGCCTTACAGAGGATGAAGTGGGCTGAATGAAAACTTCTTTTTAAAATCCTTACAATAACCCGGGCTCAGATCCTGATAATTCAAAGTAACTAGATTCTTTCCTTCCTTTGGCTTATAGGATGTTATAGTCTGTATTTCTTCCTACCTCTCTACTTTTGCTTTTTCAGGCACCTTTGAAGGCTTACTCAGCCTCTTCTACCAAACCACTAAGCTTTGGAGTTTCTCAAAGCTTGACCACAGGCCTTCTATTCATCTCTTCTGTAAACTATGCTGATGGCAATACTTATCACCTGCATGACATCGATTTCCAAATCTAGGCCGCCATCAAAGATGTACACTCTGAGATCCAGACCTATATACCCAAGTATTTAACAGAACAAAACAAAAAAAGCATTTTTAATGTTCTAATGCCTCAAACACAACAACTGGCTCGTTTCTTCCCAGAACTCCCACTTTAATAAATGTAGGCATTTTTCAACAAATGGCACTATTTGGTCAGACAGACATATTACTTTGGTGCAAAAGAAATTGTAGTTTCACACTGTTGAACTTGGCCATTTGATATTGGAACACATTCTTAAATGTGGTTATGTTATACATCATTTTAAAGCACATTTCTCGCTTTATGATTTTTTGCTAATGACTTATTACTAGCTGTTTCAGCTCAGTTCAGTTGTTCAGTCATGTCTGAGTCTTTGCGACCCCACGGACTGCAGCACACCAGGCTTCCCAGTCCATCAACAACTCCCGGAGCTTGCTCAAACTCATGTCCATCAAGTCGGTGATGCCATCCAATCATCTCATCCTCTGTTATCCCCTTCTCCTCCTCCCTTCAATCTTTCCCAGCATCAGGGTCTTTTCCAATGAGTTAGTACTTCACATCAGATGGCCAAAGTAGACACAAACTAGCTGTTTACATTTATTTTAGACTAGGGAAATGATTTTAGACAAAAAGCAAACCCAAGTGATTTTCTTATTTGAGTTCAAAATGTGTCATAAAGCAGCGGAGGCAACCCAACATCAACAACACATTTGCCCAGGAACTGCTAACGAACATACAGTGCAGTGGTGGTTCAGAAAGTTTTGCAAAGGAGACCAGAGCCTTGAAGATGAAGAGTGCAGTGGCCAGCCACCAGAAGTTGACAAGAACCACTGAGAAGATCATCAAAGCTGATCCTCTTACAACTACAAAAGAAGTTGCCAAAGAACTCAATATCGACCATTCTACGGTCATTTGGCATTTGAAGCAAATTGGAAAGGTGAAAAAGCTCAATAAGTGGGTGTCACATGAGCTGACCAAAGATTTTTTTAAATTGTCATTTTGAAGTGTCATCTTTTATTCTACACAACAACGAACCATTTCTCGATCGGACTGGGATGTGTGATGCAAAGTGGATTTTATATGACAACCAGCAATGACCAGCTTAGTGGTTGAACCTAGAGAAAGCTCCAAAGCATTTTCCAAAGCCAAACATGCGCCAAAAATGTCATGGTCACTGCTTGGTGGTCTGCTGCCAGTATGATCCACTATAGTTTTCTGAATCCCAGCGAAACCATTATATCTGAGAGTACGCTCAGCAAATTGATGAGATGCACCAAATACTGCAACGCCTGCAGCCAGCATTGGTCAACAGAAAGGATCCACTTCTCCACAACATCTGACCGCATGTTGCACAACCAACACTTCAAAAGTTGAACGAACTAGGCTACAAAGTTTTGCCTCATCCACCATCTTCACCTAACCTCTCACCAACCAACTACCACTTTCTTCAAGCATCTCAACATCTTTTTGCAGGGAAAATGTTTCCACAACCAGCAGGAGGCAGAAAATGCTTTCCAAGAGTTCATCAAATCCCAAATTTTTACACTACAGGAATAAACAAACTTATTTCTCACTGGCAAAAACGTGTTGATTGCAATGGTTCCTATTTTCGTAAATAAAGACGTGTCTGAGCCTAGCTATAATGATTTAAAATTCACAGTCTGCAACTGTAATTACATTTACACCTACCTAATAGTATGTTTTCCACTTCTAGTTCTCACCTCTATTCCATTTCCCCCATACTACAAAGACAATTCTAATAAAACACAAAATATTTTGTCCTCCCATTGCCATTTTCATCTTATGATCCTTACTTCCCTTTTCAGCTAACTCTCCACACTCTTGTAATACTTTTACCTTCTTTTACCTGCCCCACTCATCCCATTTTTTCAGTGCCCCGTCACCTTGCTAAGCCTGTCTGCATGGAACAGCCTTCTCCTTGGCCCTCATTAATCTCTCAATGTCCTTTCAGCTTTAGCTTTCCTTTGCAAAGTTTCTGATTCCCCTGAGACTGACTAGGAATCCCTGTTACGTAAGTACTACCCAAAACCTAACAGTTCCTTAACTCTTACACCACTGGAGCAGCAGCTTATTTAACTGTGTTCTGCCAGGAGACTGTAAAGTCCAGAAGGGCAGGAGCCTGTCAGTGTTGCTTATCACCGTATTCCCATTGCCTAGAGAGCAAAAAATTATTTCCTATGACTGCCTCTTCTCATAATCAAGGTCTTTCTCTTTACTCTAGAGTGCAGTCCCCTAACTTAACCCAACACTAATTTTTCTTCAAGATTCAACCTAGAACCCATACTCCCTCTCCCATATGTTCTATTAAAAATCAACAACGTTTTCTTGGTTATTTTCTACAAGAACACTAATTAAGAGTAATAACTCCAAAAGATGAACTAAATAAGATAGTCCCGACCCTCTAAGAATTTACAACCTAGAAAGAAAATAACTGTTAGTATAAATTCCAATTAGGAATATAAAATATTCTCTGATTTGAGGGGAAAAAATCCTATGCTTCAGTACTTTCTTTAACTCTTAGAGCACTCAGAGTATCACACTAGCTTGCACTTGAGTAGTTCTATACTAGCTTCAATTTGTTCACTAGTTTGAAATGTCAGCATTGAAGGTAGATGTATGGTATTATCTGACACCACACACCTTTCATAGGGAAAGGAGAACACCATGATGCTGCAAGGAGAGTGGAGGGAAACTAGAAGACCTTGGATCAAAATCCATCATGATTATTTAAGTAAAACTTTGTCTTGTAATACAAAAAAGAACCCAGTAATAGAAAGGGATGGATTCAGTAATACATTTAAATGAATTCTGAATTTTAAAATCTACTTAATAGGCATATTACAAGTCTCATTTTTGTGCAAAGCATACTATCAAGTGAAAAGACCACTCACAAAACCAGAGAAAATACTTGCAAATCATGTATCTCCTAAGAGTCTAGTATATAAAGAACTCCTATAACTAAGCAAAAAAAAATCAAACTTAAAAATGGGCAAAAGACCTGAATAGATACATGTCTCCAAAGATGTACATATGGCCAATTAGCACTGAAAACTTGCTCAACTTCACTGGCAAATGCGTGCTAAATCACTTCAACTGTGTCTGACTCTTTGTGACCCTACGGGTGGTAGACCACCAGGCTTCTCTGTTGAGATTTCCCAGGCAAGGACATTGGAGTGGGTTGCCATTCCCTTCTCCAGGGCATCTTCCTGATCCAGGGATCGAAACCAAGCCTCTTATGTCTCCTGCATTGGCAAGTGGTTTCTTTTAACACTAGCGCCACCTGGAGGAAAATGCAAATCAAAACCACAGAGAGAAAGCACCCATTAGAAGAGTGAAAAAATTTGTAAATGGTAAATAACTAATGTTGTGAGAGGTGGAAAATTTGGACCCCTCATACATTACTTATGAGAATGTAAAATGCTAGAAACCACTTCAGAAACAGTTTGGCATTTCCTCAAAAAGTTAAACAGAGAAATACCACATGATTCAGCAAATCGACTCCAACTGACTCCCAAGTATATGCCCCAAAGAACTGAAAAACGTTCAAACAAATACTTACACATCAATGTCCACCACAACACTATTTACAGTAGCAAAAAGGCAGAAACTCCAATGCACATCAAACAATGAACGGATAAACAAAATGTGTACATCTATACGATGAAAGATTACTCAGCCATACCTACTACAACATGGATGACCCTTGAAAATGTTATACTAAGTCAAAGAGGTATGACATAAAAGGCTACATATTACATATTCCATTTATATGACATATCCAGAATAGACAAATCCATAAAGAAAGTAGATTTGTGGTTGCAAGGGGCTGGGAAGAGGGGAAAATTGGGAGTTATTGCTTAATTGGTACTGGGTTTCAATCTGGGATGACAAGAAGCTCTGGAACTAGAGAAAGAAACCTACTCATATTGCCTACTCATTTTCAAAAAAAATTTTTAAAGAGTCAAAGCACTCAGTTCAGTCACTCAGTTGTGTCCGACTCTTTATGACCCCATGGACTGCAGCATGCCAGGCTTCCCTGTCCATCACCAACTCCCAGAGCTTGCTCAAACTTATCTCCATCAAGTCAGTGATGCCATCCAACCATCTCATCCTCTGATGTTCCCTTCTCCTCTTGCCTTCAATCTTTTCCAGCACCAGGGTCTTTTCCAATGAGTCAGTTCTTCTCATCAGGTGGCCAAAGTATTGGAGTTTCAGCTTCACCATCAGTCCTTCCAATGAATATTCAGGACTGATTTCCTTTACAATTGACTGCTTTGATCTCCTTGCAGTCCAAGAGACTCTCAAGAGTCTTCTCCAACACCACAGTTCAAAAGCATCAATTTTTGACACAAGCGAAAAATCACTGCTTGAGAGAGAGGCAGGCAATCCACTTCTAATCTATTTTATGTATGTTAAGTATTATGTACTTCATCTGGCATAAATTTGTATCTTACTAGGCATTAAGAATACTGATAGCTATAAAATCTGGTCTGCTTTTAATCTTCAATACAAATATGAATTCAATTCTCAGTATTTAACAAAAAAAATTTTGTTAATGCTAAATAATTGTTCACCTGAAGGCTCTCGAATCTAAAGCACCACATTAATTTGACTTACTCTCCTCAAGTTTATTTTTAACACAAGTTGGTTTACAGCCTTAAATAAAACTCTGCTTCAGCTACCATTTTTGCATTGCTTATCTTCCTCTTTTGCCAGCAAGTCCTGGAAGTACTTTAGAAACATCCCATTCAGCCTGGGAAATTGCCAAGATTGAAAGGAATCTCTTACTTTCCATGACCTCCCTAGTAGAACTGGACAAAAAGACTGAAAAGTCTACAAAGAAACATGTCCCACCCCTTCAACCCCACCCAAACTCCAACTAAATGCCAAACATAACCCCTGAGGATAGAGAAGATTAAGGATCACTGGAGAAGGAAATGGCAGCCCACTCCAGTATTCTTGCCTGGAGAATTCCTATGGACAGAGGAGCCTAGCAAGCTACAGTCCATGGGGTCACAGGAGTCAGACACGACTAAGCGACTACACCACCACCAAGAGATAAACACTAAAGGAATCCTAAAAGGAAAAGTCTTGAAACCAGATTGGGACTCTAATCAATGAAAAGACAGAGTGTTTTATAAGAAATGTGTGAAACCATCTTTAAAAAGTCATGAAAACTGACATTGGGGGAGGGGTGAGCAAAGTATAAACAAATCATCACTTTTTTTTTACAGGTCAAGAAAAATGATGTGGTTGCCAAAAATCACTCATAACATATTAAGAAAACACAGTTACTCAGTCGTATCCAACTTTTTGCAACCCCATGGACTGCAGCACACCAGGCTTCCCTACCCATCACCAACTCCCCGAGTTTACTCAAACTTCTGTCCATTGAGTCAGCGATGCCATCCAACCACCTCATCCTCTGTCATCCCGTTCTCCTCCTGCCTTCAATCTTTACCAGCACCAGGGTCTTTTCCAGTGAGTCAGTACTTCGCATGAGGTGGCCAAAGTATTGGAGTTTCAGCTTCAACATCAGTCCTTCCAATGAATATTCAGGACTGATCTCCTTTAGGATGGACTGGTTGGATCTCCTGGCAGTCCAAGGGACTCTCAAGAGTCTTCTCCAACACCACAGTTCAAAAGCATCAATTCTTCAGCGCTCAGCTTTCTTTATAGTCCAACTCTCACATCCATATATGACTACTGGAAAAACCATAGCCTTGACTAGACAGACCTTTGTTGGCAAAGTAATGTCTCTGCTTTTAAGAAAACATAAATATTATGCAATCAACAAAGGTATTTTTAAGAAAACTATTATCGAGTTAGGCTCTATTGCCATAATGGTATGGTACCCTACAAGTCCTGGGCATAGTCAAGGATTTGGGCAACAAAAGAGCAATATTCTAACATGCACCTCTTAACATGCATCACATATCTCAAATATAGTGGCAAGCATGGAAAAGACTGAATTTCATATTCCACAGATGATTTTCAACAGAGTTATTACCAGAAACATCTTTAGCTTATTCTCAAATTAGACACGTGACCCCTCCCACTCCAATCCTCTTAAAAAATAAATACACCTAAGGGAAACCTAAACTTCTTGGTTTTACTTTTAACTTTACCAACACAACTATACTGAGACAGCAACTGGATTTTTAAATGGACCCTGATTCCTTTCAACATCTCCAGCAACAGCTCTAGGACCTATCGTCTTAGGTATCCTGGGGTAGGAAATACACTATTAACACCAAATTGGTGAAGAAACATATTACCTGTACTCAGTGATAAAATATGTATGGTAAACCCTCCTCCCTAAGCATGGGAACTTCTTTTTCAGAGCTGTTCCTGAAACAGCCACATCCTCTCCTTTGTTGTTCAGTCGCTCAGTTGTGTCCAACTCTTTGTGACCCCATGGACTGCAGCATGCCAGGCTTCCCTGTCCTTCACCAACTCCCAGAGCTTGCTCAAACTCATGTCCATTGAGTCAGTGATGCCATCCAACCATCTCATCCTCTGTCATTCCCTTCTCCTGCCTTCAGTCTTTTCCCAGCATCAGGGTCTTTTCCAATGAGTCAGCTCTTCACATCAGGTGGCCAAAGTATTAGAGCTTCAGTATCAGTCCTTCCAATGAATATTCAGGACTGATTTCCTTTAGGATTGATTGGTTTGATCTCCGTACAGTCCAGGCGACTCTCAAGAGTCTTCTCCAACACCACAGTTTAAAAGCATTAATTCTTCAGTGCTCAGCCTTCTTTATGGTCCAACTCTCACACCCACACCTGTCTACTGGAAAAACCGTAGCTCTGAAAGTCCTTCCAATGAATATTCAGGACTGATTTCCTTTAGGATTGATTGGTTTGATCTCCGTACAGTCCAGGCGACTCTCAAGAGTCTTCTCCAACACCACAGTTTAAAAGCATTAATTCTTCAGTGCTCAGCCTTCTTTATGGTCCAACTCTCACACCCACACCTGTCTACTGGAAAAACCGTAGCTCTGACTAGATGGACCTTTGTCAGTAAAGTCTCTGCTTTGTAATATGCTGTCTAGGTTTGTCTTCTAAGCTGTCTAGCTTTTCTTCCAAGGAGCTAGTGTCTTTTAATTTCATGGTTGCAATCACCATCTGCAGTGATTCTGGAGCCCAAGAAAATTAAGTCTGCCACTGTTTCCCCATCTATTTGCCATGAAGTGATGGGACTGGATGCCATAATCTTAGTGTTCTCAATGCTGAGTTTTAAGTTTATGTTTAAGTATCCTCCCTACATAGTTTTTTGAATGCTAGAGTGTTAAGTTTAAGTATCCTCCCCTACTTAAACATAAACAAAATAGAAGGTCTCAGAGATATATATCAAAAAAACATGGACTCCTAAATCAAATAATTGGAAAAGAAGACACTTTTCACAAAAACCACATTATTCTTTCAACTGTAGAAATATTTACTAAATGAAGTCAGTTTGGGGTAGTTACTGAAACATACTAGTAAGCAGCAATCAAGAGCCAGGAAACACTGCTCCCACTGTGCTCAGCAGGAGCCAGAAATACACTGAGGTATTTAAAGTGGCCATAAGTTTGAGAAAGCTATGAAACAGTTCAAAATCATCACTTAAGCCACTTTAAACTCAAAAGGCCTATACAAACTCAAAAAGCCTATACAAATCCTATCTTTTTCTTCTAGTACATTTTACACTAAACACACATGTATCAGACTGATTTAAGTGTTATAAAATAAAAACCTTACAACAGTAGAAAAAAATCAGTTTTTAGATATGAAGTTCCTTACGAGAGAGCATTGACCCATTCTGAGTAAATTTATAGTGCCATAATTTAAAACAGTACCAAAATTTCATGATAGCGTAATATAGTATGTACATTATATAATGATACAAAATTTCATTAATTCATATCTATTTAGATGATATATATGGTTCTTTTTTTTTTTTTTTTTACATACTTCAAACTATTACACTGGCAGAGTAAACCCTTTTCAGGATTCCCCCAATCCCTTTAAATCCAACATACATACATACTAGAATAGGGGAGAGAAACACAATGCAGCATTCAACTGATGTTCTTACAAAAATTAAATTCCAACTGTAAAATGAAAGTTAAGCAAGCTACAAACTACCTTCTAACCCACCCCATCTGTATTTAATTCCACTGCACCTTCTCTACAATAAATGTGGTCACAAAGATTAGATTATTTTTGCTGGCCCACAATTTCAACTGATATCAAATTCTAAGAGTGTGACTTATAAGATATAGAGAAAAACAACAAATTTAACAATTATATGAGCTTCCAGTCATATATGGAGAAGGAAATGGCAACCCACTCCAGTGTTCTTGCCTGGAGAATCCCAGAGATGGGCGAGCCTCATGGGCTCTATGGGGTCCCACAGAGTCGGACACAACAGAAGCGACTTAGCAGCCAGTCATATATCCTCTGTGAGACTTGACATAAATGCCCTTTGTGAAATTTTTATAAGTAACTACACACACATATACACACTGTGGTACTTAAGAGTATGAGAAGAGAAAAATGAAATTTGAACTTGAGTCTAGGTACATGTGTATTCAGTTCAGTTGCTCAGTCGTGTCTGACTCTTTGCGACCCCATGAATCACAGCACGCCAGGCCTCCCTGTCCATCACCAACTCCCGGAGTTCACTCAGACTCACGTCCATTGAGTCCGTGATGCCATCCAGCCATCTCATCCTCGGTCATCCCTTTCTCCTCCTGCCCCCAATCCCTCCCAGCATCAGGGTCTTTTCCAGTGAGTCAACTCTTCGCATGAGGTGGCCAAAGTACTGGAGCTTCAGTTTTAGTATCATTCCTTCCAAAGAAGTCCCAGGGTTGATCTCCTTGAGAATGGACTGGTTGGATCTCCTTGCAGTCCAAGGGACTCTCAAGAGTCTTCTCCAACACTACACTTCAAAAGCATCAATTCTTCTGCGCTCAACCTTCTTCACAGTCCAACTCTCACATCCATACATGACCACAGGAAAAACCATAGCCTTGACTAGACGGACCTTAGTGGGCAAAGTAATGTCTCTGCTTTTGAGTATACTATCTAGGTTGGTCATAACTTTTCTTCCAAGGAGTAAGCGCCTTTTAATTTCATGGCTGCAGTCACCATCTGCATGTGTGTTACAATTCTACATGTGTGTAGTCAATTCTAAAACTCTAAAAAATTCTACATGTGTGTAGTCAATTCTAAAACTCTTTGAGGAAGAGATAAAAGAGGGACTTTTTAAAATTCCTAATTTGATTCAGATGTGGCAACGTAAGTATCATTTGTACAGTACTTGATAGTTTTGAAAGTAATTTCCCAAACTTTATCTTTAACCCACACAACCCTATTATCTTAGGAAAAGAAGAATTACCTCCTGAGGGACAGCTGGCAATGTCAGTACAAAAGACCTCTATCTTCTCATGCTTAATACACTGCTGTTTTCATGACACCAGCCTCTCAAGACAAATATTTGTAAAGAAAAAAAACTAAAAATGCACACATTCTTAAAAGCAAATATATCTTAGAGAAGAACCTAAAACGCTCTCGTTCTATTTTTAACTCCTCCAATGTAACTGTATTAAAACGAGTGGATTTTTAAATAGACTAAAAGAGGGGGAGAAGTGCACTGTAGTGTAAGCTTTGTATCTTCAATAAGGTTACAGTAAAAACGCAGGGACACTAGCATCATAAAGCTATGCCAGATGGGCCACTTTAGGTAAATAAAAGGACACAATCTTTATTCAGCACAAATTTATCTTTAATTCCAGTATTTTCAAAAAAAGAAACAAGATACCATATATTAAAATGATCTCAATATTTCACATAAGGACAATTAATCATTTCTAACAGTCTAAAGTCTAACTCAAGTCCTACAAAAACAATATAAACGGTGTCTCAAGGTAGATTTCTCTATAAACCAGACTAATAAAGACACTAAATCCCAAGTTTCATTATCTTACTTTTGGGAAACCATTTTCACTTTAACTTTATCAAAAGAATAGAAGGACAGCAAGAAAATCAATCTTTTTTAGAAAAGAAAATACAGGATGTGCTTTCTTTCTGATTAAATATGTATTAAGTCATCTTTATCATACTGTGTGATACTGGTAATCATCTTTGAATCTTTTTAGTCATCTAATCAGAAGCGAGTCCCATTATACAGAGGACAGAAAAAAGTCTGACATCTTTCCTCATATTAATAGATTTTTCTACTTAATTTCTGACAAATAGCAGGAAGTCAACATACAGTGTCATTAGGGCAATGAGTCTGAATTTTCAGCATTAGAATCAAAGCAAAGAGACTAGAAATAAAGTTATATAATTCAGACAAGGGTTCCAGGTCTCATGTTATCAGGAATATAAACTATGAAGACCTTCAAGAAAGGAAATAGCAAGAGTCATGAGTTGTTTCAAAGACCTAAATATTATAAGTTGAAAATTAAAATTCCAATTACACACACAATATACACACATCTTTTAAAATCAGATTAAAATACTAAAAAGAAAAATTTTCAATTTAAATAAGAGGGAAGTTTTTTAATTCAAAGAACTTCAGCAGTAAAAAAATAAAATTGTTGTCACTGCTGTCAAATATGGAGGAAAAACTAAAATATATCACTATATAGACCAAGACATGCTTACTATTGAAGCCTCTTGACTAATCGGCAGGAAGGTATTAATATAGATACCATCTCAAAATAAATATATACTAAATACTAAGCTTAACATTTTTTTAAATCTGCATAAATATACATATAATTCAGCCACTGCAGAGCCTACAATAACTTTCTCAAGGACCTATAAGAGCACTGTCAAGGTTCTTTATTGATTAAAAAAGGTAAAGGAAAAAAAAGTAATGCCTTTCCTAATTAAAAAAAAAAAAGGATATAGCATAATTTAGGAAACTCCATACCAAAAAGCAAATTACAATTCTGATATCAGAAACTCCTTTCTTTTTGGCCTCCAGTCTTGTGGGATCTTAGTTCCCCTACCAGTGATCGAACCCAAGCCCCAACTGTGAAAGAGCTGAGCCCTAACCACTGAATCACCAGGAAATTTCCTGGAAACTCCTCTTTTGAAAAAGATTTTAATAAACACAGAAAGCCTGTAAAAGGTTTTTACATAATAAACATGAGATTCCAGACATACTATGAATAGCAACATTAACTTCCGAAGGAATGATTTCTAACAGGGATACAATCTCCTTTTTTCAAAGGGTGTGAAGATGACTATGAAAGAAACTTGTTGATCTTGGAATTTGGGGTTTCAGTCATTTCCCAATCAGTAGGCACACAAACTGGCAAGAGGTTTGTTTTCTCAGGCATTCTAATGGAAGGCCAAAAGAGGCTCAACCCAGTGCTTAACTTTTTCATGATTAGACTACTTAAATAATGTACAAACAGATAGGGATAAACTGTCAGTGTGTAAACTAACTTGAAATACGTGAGCAGAGACTTCCCTGGTGGTCCAGTGGCTCCTATGGCTATACACTCCCAACGCAGAAGGCCCGTGTTTAATCCCTGATTGGGGTACTAGACTCCACACACAAAAACCAAGATCCAGGACAACCAAACGAATAAACATATTTTTTAAATAAATAAATATGTGAGCAAAGTATTTCTTCAAGATGGATAAAACTCCATGGCCCTAGTTTGATCTGGCCACCTCAGCCTACCAGAACACTGTCCCTTTGAACTTGTTCAATCAACTTAATGAAGTTGCTGCCTCAGGCTGACCAGGCTACTGTATAAGGAACAGTTTCCCTCAAAACATCTCCTACAGTAACAGTGTTCTAAGCCCTGAAGTTAACTCTGAACACAAAAATAAACTTGCAGAATTCCATTTTCACATATTCAGACGAGAAAGAACACTCAGATTTAGAGCGTTTACTATTTATTGATGCACTAATAGGGAAGGAAGGATACAGAGGGAAAACCATTGTGGAGAAGGTACACAAAAAACTCATCCAGTGAGTATTATTAGCGAAGTTATGAGAGAAGGCTGCTGCTTCTCACTGAGGGTTGGCAATCAGGCTGAAACAGCATGAAAACCCCCAGGTCAGGCACTCTGAGAAGAGCAATCTATGCGGCAACTACACACAAGAACAGGATACTCAAAGGCCCTAAATAAGGCAGAAATCAGTCTGGGGAGTGCTTTGGGGCAAGTACACAGAATCAGCAGAGAAAATAACTCACACTCAGCCCTCGGGGATTTAAACTAGTTGGGGGAACGAAAAAAATAAAAAAGATTGAAGTGCCCAGCACAGTTAGCTTTCACTGTAGATTTGTAGCAAGATTTGGAAAGAAGGAGTACAGAGGGCAGAGGCAGGGTAAGGATCTTAAGGGAAGCACAATGCTTACAGTAGAGACAGCACGAGAAACAGTAGGTGCAAGAGGCCACAGAGAGGTTTGTGAACCTGTTACCTCACGGAATAAGTTTAGCCAACAAACTCAGAAGAGCTCCTCTGTGTCCAGGACTCAAATGCCTGAAAAGGTTAACAATAGATCCATCTGAAACTACTTTCACAAAGCTCTTCAGAGATCACAAGTTTGTTTATAGCAAAAAAGGAATAACAGAAATATGTTGAAGTTGATAAGGTTATCAATCTGAAGAAACCATAAGTTGATAATAAATTACAAGATAATATGCAAAGATTTCCTTTCTATAATAACTTTAAGGTAAGATCCACATGTACGTCCTGTTTTGGTTCTGTTTTGGTTTGGTCTGGTGGTGAGGGTGGGACAAGGTGCAGTGGGAGGGGAGGTTATCCAGCTGCAAAGTCACTGTGTATCTGTATCTTGATCAGGGTCACGGTTACACAGGTGTATGCATTCGTGAAATTCACCGAATCTACACACGGATATTTTTCTCAAAAAAGTAACAAGTTAAAAAAAAGAGCTCAAAAAAGAATTCAACTAAGAGAGGAAAAGTACAATCAACTAATATAAGATGGAGCAGAACTAACATAATAAAAACATACATGGTCCAGTGGTTAAGACTCTGCCTTACAATACAGGTGACTAAGACCCCAGGTGCCACAGAGCAAACAGGCCAACGCACCACAGCTAGAGACCCCATACCCTGCAAATACTGAGCCCATGAGCTACAAGCAGACAATCCATGTGCCACAATGAGAGATTACGCATGATGCAAGGAAGATCCTGCATGTCACAACTAAGACTCAGTGCAGCCAAATAAATAAATATATTTTTTTAATGAACACACACCTGAAACTAATATGGTGCATGTCAATCATACCTCAATTTTTTAAAAACCAAGAAAAACACAAATATCGCCATAAAAACTTAAGAGGTTATATTCTACATTAAAAAATTAATAAGCTGGATTATTTCATACAGGAGTTAAATCACAAAACTTCTGCAATCTTCACTGTTAGACCGCTTTCAAGAGAGAATATGTTTTATTTTGTAGTCCCCAACATTAAATGAAAAAATAAATAAATATATTTTTTTAATGTACACACACCTGAAACTAATATGGTGCATGTCAACCATACCTCAATTTTTTAAAAACCAAGAAAAACACAAATATCGCCATAAAAATTTAAGAGGTTATATTCTACATTAAAAAATTAATAAGCTGGATTATTTCATACAGGAGTTAAATCACAAAACGTCTGCAATCTTCACTGTTAGACCGCTTTCAAGAGAGAATATGTTTTATTTTGAGTCCCCAACATTAAATGAATTTAAGAAAACTTTAAGACAACCAAAGACAGGTAACCAAAAAAACAATATGAAAAGATCCCAAACAAATGACAGCTTGTGTGAATCCATAAAGAGAGATTCACTGAAAACTGTCTCAGGGATTTATTTTAGGTTTCATTATTAGGATTGGCAAAGAAATGCAAATAAGCAAGTACCAAGCAATGAAGGCAGGAAAAGTCTAAATTTAAAAGTTGTGAGAACTCAGTGTTCACAAAAAACATCAATCACACTCCATTTTATGTATATGATCATTCTATATAATGTAAATGCCCTAACCTGAACTGAATTGTGAGCAGGTTTAAGTATCACTTTAGTGATCACCCTCAGTCAACACCAAATAACAAATGAGGGGCTTCTGCTTTTGAAAATTCCATATATTGAGCTGAATAGTGTTGTTTGAATTTAAACCATGAATTATAAACACAGTATTCAGGTCCTTAACAGTCTCTGTCTAGTGTTCAACTGCCTCCTACTGTGGTTACACTTAAATCACACACACACACACCAACAATCCTCAATTATGCCACTTCCATGCTGGTAAAACTTCAACGGCTCCCTAAAATCCTTCCGAACACATTTCCAGTATGATTCAAGAGCCACAATACAGCCCCACTCCAGCTCTTAAGCTTCACTTCTTATTTGTATCACATTTCACAAATACCCCATCCTTCTTTCTAACCAATTTGGGAATTTTTTTTTTTTTTTTTTTACCAAGGACAGCCTGCATTTTGCCATTATCTACCATCTTCTATTTGTGAGATCCCCTCCAAATTTACTGTCAAAATAGAAGAGATGAATTTCATGGCCCCACCATCCCCCACTCAACTGTATAGCTTTCCCTCCTCTGACTCCCCAGGTTTTAAACTGTAAATCACATGTAAAAAGAATTATACCAAGAACTGTATCACAATTAATATCCATATAATGCTCTACCTTTTACAAAGCCCTTTCTTATCTCCAATACCAACCAACAACCTCCTTACGACAGTGGCTCTATTAGTTATAAAAATCCCTCCAGCATCTCTATTTTCTGAAGCAGAATATTTTCATTGAATTAGAATATTTCACAGTCTCTGTCTCTTAATATTTAAAAAACCCTTCAGTTATACTCCCATCTTAAAAAAGGACCAAAAAAGAAGAAGGAGAAGGGTTCAAAGATACAATTATTTCATAAGGAATATATTTTATTCTATAATGAAAAAATAAACTTTTCCTCTAAACTAAACACCCATACATAATCTCTGAAGCTTCTTAATGTCCTTGAAAAAATGTAGTACTGAACTGGCAATCTTTAAATTCTGTCCAATTAAAGCTCTATTTATAGTTGTAAAATGTACTTCACTATATTATGCATCTATGGATATCCAACAGTACAGGTTCATAAAAGGCTGAAACAGACAACTCTAGTTTCAAATATCCAGCTTCTCACAATGCCAGACATACTAGTTTCTGGCTTTTGCATCTTCACAGGCCTCTTCCCTATCTTCTGGTCTGTGACAATAGAGAATGAAGGTATTTGTACTGTAAGAACTTCAATCTGTCTACATTTTACCAAAAGTGGAAGCTGTTTTTAATATACAGTTTCATCTTTTTAGAATTGTAGAAAGACTTAAGTTTGAGCACAGTAAGACACCAATATATCTGTTAAATAAAGTCTTAAGACTCCCAAGTGTGGAAGTAAAATTATGTGTTTTGAGTTGACCTGAATGCTTCCTCTTGTTTGTTGAACTAATCTGTATTTGACTCCAATGTCAAATTAATCTTGTCATCTGGAGTATTAAAATGAACAATGTAATTATACATTGAATTTTTTTTTTTCCTGGCTGTACTGCAAGATATGCAGGATCTTAGTTCCCTGACCAGAGATGGAACCCATGCTCCCTGCAGTGGAAGCCCAGAGTCTTAACCACTGAACCACAAGAAAAGTCCTAGATACACTTAATTTTTAAACAAATCATTCTGATCTCTATCTTGACTGGTATACTTAGAAGCTTACTTTCCAAATAAAGTCAAGAAAAGGAGAGACTAGTCAGTGGCAATAAGACCACTCATTTGCCTTATCATTCTTGTTAAAGAAGAGTACAGTAAATGAACCCTATAAGACATGTCAATAAAAAGGCTTTCTGCTAAGATGTATGCTTTTAACAAAGGTGGGCTTGCTCTGTTGCCACATGACACAATTCTACTCAGCCACCTGGAACACTTCCTGTCAACATGTATGAAGTATCATGTGTGGCTATCACTAACTCAACAGTTTCCAGACTGACAAACACTGAAAATAAACCAACCAAAAGTCGCCTTTTTTAAAAGTCTAAATTAAAGGAAAGAGAACCGAAATAATAAGAGGACTGGCACAGAAAGGTAAATAATTTTTTTAAACCAAAATGATTCTGATGAACCATAAGGAATCTGCTTGCATTTGAAGGTGCTAACAGAAACGAACCCCCATTTAAACAAGGGGGAAAACTGACCTCCATTCTCTCAGTTGGAGTCTGTCACCTTTCTAAAGTGAAGAGGGAACAGAATAACAACAACCTCAAATTTAACTCATGAAAATTTATGACTTGGCAAACACCTGAGGTTTTTTTCTTTTTGGCTATTTAACAGAACTAGGCAAGCGTGCAAAGAAATCCAGTTTTGCTATGGTATATTATCAGTACTTTTCTGTTCTTTCTGAAAAAGTCAAGTATTTCCAACATCCTTATCAACTCATGGGCTATCAAGGTGTCTCAGTGGTTTAAAAAAAAAAAAAAAATCCGCCCACCAATACGGGAGACATGGGTTTGTTCCCTGGGTCGGGAAGATCCCTTGGAGAAGGAAATGGCAACCCACCCCAGTATTCTTGCTTGGGAAATCCAACAGACAGAATAGCCTGGCATGGATACAGTCCCTGGGGTCACAAAGGAGTTGGGACTAAACAAGAATTAACTGTAACCTAGGCAGTAAGTTCTGAGACTTTGTAACAGAGTACAGCTTCAAAGAATACACAGCCTACCCAACATACAGCCAAGAAATAAAGTATTTAAAAAAGAAAATATGAATAAAATTAATAACTCATGTATATATTCCATAACTATATAAGCCACCCTGCTTCATATCAGTCGACTGAAGCTAGGTGATCTCAACCCATAGCTGCAACTATGCTACTGCATTTATTCAGAGCCACAGGCTACAATTTATTCTTTTCCAGAAATTCTAGGACTATTTGTGAAGGGCACTTTAGTCCTCTAACGGGATACTATGCACATTCTTTTACACATGCTGACCACAGTACTGAAAAATAATGGAAAATCTGTCAAAGACTTCTCAAATGTCAAATCATACTCATTTATCATGTAGTCAATAGGTGAAAAAAAATTAAATTTACACATTACAACAAGCATATAAAACAACTAAGAATGCCAATTACAGATTTTTTTTAAAAATACCAAACTAGTTAACTGATTTTATGTGAAGCATGCACAAACCCTAAGTGGCAAAATAAGAGTAAAACTATGCTTTCCAAACTTTATCTACTTAACATCTCAATTCTAGGCTCACGTATTAACTTTTAAAGTCACTTGTTCTCAACGGACACAGGATTTGGAAAGGCATATTAAACAGAATAAGATGTGTACCACTCATTAGCCAAAAGATTATTTTTATTTTACTATCAAGTCTTAAGTGTTACATTCTAACATCTTACTAATTTCCAAACACTGCTGGAATTACACATACCATTAAGAAGCAAAAGTCATCCCAACAAAGTGTGTGTCTAACATTTATCTGCCGAGTTCCTGGGTAATCATAACACACGTGTGCGTCAAAGTATGAGAGCACAGTGAATCAACTAACCCTAAAATATTACATACGTTTAGGGAGTTCTTCTAGGCACTGGGCGAAGTTCCAATAGTCTATTACAAGCACTTATTCAGTAAGAGAGGTAAGAATAAATCAGTCCTAAACAAGGTACAACTGCCCCATGATTAATCAGAAAGAGATGAAAATTAATTTTTTTAAAAGTCAATGCTCCTTAAGGAGTTCCCTGGTGGCCTAGTGGTGAGGATTCCGGCTTTCACTGCCCAGGCCCAGGTTCGATGCCTAGTAGGGCAGCTGCAACCAGCGTGAGGAGGCCAAAAAGAAACAGGGAAAAAATTAAAAACTGTCGATTTTCCAAATATCCACTTCCAACTAGGCCCCAAACCTTTCTAAAACCAAAACAAATTCTCTGCTCCTCTAAACGAGTGTCCGCCCAAGTAACTGCCCCTGCACTTCGCTCTTCAGCACCAGGGTCGGTGGGTCCCCATTAACACAGTCACAATCTCGTCTCAGGCTCCACAACTACCCTGTTGTCAGAGTAAAGACTCGGGAGTGGTGGGGTTGTTTTTTTTTTTTTTTTTTAAGATTAACACGTGAGGGGGTCACAATAGAGATCGCTGTTAAGGAAAAATCTTTCACGTGGGGGCTGAGCGGGTGAGGGATCAGCAAAGTTAATGGATAAACAGAAAGGGTCCAATACTCTCAGGATCCCTCAAACTCAACGCCCAACTTGAGGGGAAGGTGGTAAGTCAACCCACCCCCACAACCTGGTCCCCCTTCCTTCACCCTCCTGAACCCAATTCCTAGGCCAGTGGCTTCTGCCGGAGCACCGGGTTCTCGACTCCAGCCCCCGAACTCAAGCGCAGGGAAAGGGGAGGCATTTAGGCCTCGCCTCCCAGCGGCCTTCCTTCCCCGGCCGGGGCGGGAGGGGACCCAGGAAGCCGCGCCCGGCTTTCAGTGGGGGGGCGGGGGTGTGTGGAGGGCCTAGGCCGCGCCTCCCACCCCGGCGGTCCTAGGCCTCGGCCCGCCCGAGGCGGGGCCCGGGGTCGCGGCGGCGGGCTGGGCGCCGGCTCACCTACCTGGGTTGCCAGTCATTCCAGCTCCGCGGGTACTTGGTGCCGCCGCCGCCGCTGCTCAGCCGAGACCCCGGGGCTCTGCGGCTCATTACCTTCCCCGACACGACATGGCCAAGCGCCGCCGCCCGAAGAAGCGCGAGTCGCCGCCCGAACCGGCCGCCGCCGACACTCCGCTCCGGCCCGGGGCTGAGGAGGAGCCGAGCAGCAGCAGCAGGAGGCGGCGGAGGGCGGGGGAGGCGGACGGCCGTTCCGGGTTCCGCCTGAGCCCGCAGCGCAGGACGAGGAGGCGGGAGTGCCGCGGCGCGAGGGAGGCGGAGGAAGGGGAGGCGACTTCTCTTCCAGGGCCGTCCGCGGCCCGCGACGCCCGGGCCCAGGAGGAGGAGGACAGCGAGGAGGAGGCGGTGGCGACGGCGCCCCACGCTCACACAGCCACTGCTTCCCCGCCTCCCGGCTCCGCCCGCCGCGCCGCCGCTGCCGCACGGCATGCTGGGAGAGAGGGGCGGTGCCGGCGCCCGCCGGGCCAAGGCAGAGGGGCGGGGTCAGATCAGAAGGGCGGGGCCTGGGGCGGAGCCGGAGCGGCGAGCCGACTGTCCTCCGGCTTCCTGCGCTAGTCGCCGCTCTCCGCGGACCGCACGGAGGTCCAGCCCCGCCCGGAGGTCCAGCCCCGCCGCGGAGGATCACGGGAGAGGGGATCTCCGCCACCACCCCCACACGCACACCCTCCCACTTACGCCCAGGAAAGCACCTGACCCCCTGAAGGCCGGGCAGTCAGGTGTAAACCCGCCACCAGTCAAGAACCTGCGGTGCCATTGAGGGGATGGGGGGAGCTAGGGGGCGCGCGTGCATACACACACACACGTGCCATGAGGGTTCACGTGTGTCCACGTTCCTCACCTTCTACGGTAAAAAGTGGAAATTTTTTAAAAACGGGTTGATCTCCATCTACCCTGCCTCTACCTGAAATGTGCCCATAAAGTCCTGACACCCTGACCGTTTCTTCTCATTGCAAAAAAACAAAAAAAGTAGGAAAAGCTAATTACTGAGGAGCACCAACCCCGATCCCCTGGAACGTGAAATATGCTCTATCTTCTCATGGTAACACTTGCCCACCTTCCCTGCCAAAAAGAGACTAGGGGTGGCGGGACAGCGTAAGCACTCTCTCCCCCATCGCGACAGTCCTCCGAAAGTCTTCAGTAAATCATTTGATCCGTAATGCGATGCCATGTACAATAAGGAGAAGGCAATGGCACCCCACTCCAGTACTCTTGCCTGGAAAATCCCATGGACGGAGGAGCCTGGTGGGCCGCAGTCCATGAGGTCGCTGAGAGTCGGACACGACTGAGCGACTTCACTTTCACTTTTCACTTTCATGCATTGGAGAAGGAAATGGCAACCCGCTCCAGTGTTCTTGCCTGGAGAATCCCAGGGACTGGGGAGCCTCGTGGGCTGCCGTCTATGGGGTCGCAAGGGGTCGGACACGACTGAAGCGACTTAGCAGCAGCAACAGCAGCAACTAACTCATCCTCTTTCCGCTCCTTCCTTATGCCCACCAATCCCTCATAAAGGTATGATCCTGCCAGTTGTAGAGGATGGAAAGTTAGATTTTCAAATTCACTAAACCCCCCGCCCCCGCCCCGACTCCACCCATCCAGGAAAAAAGAAACTCCTCTGAACTGGGGCTGTTTGACTCAACCTAGAAATTCCCACTAGGTCAGACCTAAGTATGGTCACCCACATGCGTAACAAAAAGGGGTTTTGTTGTTGTTGTTGTTGTTGTTTTTTAATAAAATACCTGTAGGAAAAGAAATACATCTGGAAATTTGCCCTGGGTTCCCCCATACTTGCTTGAGGAAGGATCCCACTGTTGTAAAGGGGGCCCTAGTCAACCCCTGTCCTCAAGGAATTCTGGAAGTAGGGGTCAGAGATATAATCTATTCAATATTATTAGAAATAGCTAAAATTGCTATGTTTGCTCAATCTTCCCTCTCTCCACCATCCTGCAAGCCTGTCTCACAATCTGACTAACAAAGCCCCCTTGCCCAAAGCCTTTTCTTAATTCTAAATTTTGAGGATTCCTTGTACCTGTTTTTCTCAGATTGTTTTCTTTTTGTGCTCCAGGTGAGTTCCCACTCTCCGCCTCTCTGGGACTCTCAGACCCCTGAGCAAATGGCTGATGTAGGCAATTAATCATGTTGATTTCCTTCAACAGTTGATTGCAACAGTGGTGCAGTAACCAAATTTGTCAGTTGTTCAAATTCCAAAATGATTTCCAAAAGACTAATCAGTAATTTTCTAGAACCCTGAGAAAAATTTCAGGAGTCCTCTAACCTTTTCAAGTTACAAAACACCAGCAGAGTAATTCAAGGAAGGGCTCTGGGATCAAATTCCAACTCTGTGTAAAAGCTGGGGCTGGAGCTGGCTGGGGTGTGTGTGGGTGGGGGGGGAGCAGGGGGTGGCTCAAGGCTGAGTGCCCCAGGTTCTCATCTGTAAAATATAGATGATAATATTAGCACTGACCTCTTCAGGCTGTTGAGAGGGTTAATAGCGATCTTGCTTGTAAAGTGCTTTTCATAGTGCCTGCCACTTGGTAAGCAATCAAAAAATGTTAGTTAAAAATGAGATCCTCCACTTCACTGAAGCACATGGCTATTTGGATAATGTATGACCAGTGAAGAATGAGAAAAAAAAAAAAAGTAGCTGGCAGGGTTTGTG
Source organism: Aepyceros melampus (assembly GCA_006408695.1). Classification (NCBI taxonomy): domain Eukaryota; kingdom Metazoa; phylum Chordata; class Mammalia; order Artiodactyla; family Bovidae; genus Aepyceros; species Aepyceros melampus. The sequence continues at coordinate 83,851 of SJXQ01003453.1, forward strand.
CCCAATTGTTCAAACAACTGCTTTTTATTTATCATTTTTTCCCCTACTGTTTACATAGAAATGATTAACCCTCAAAAATAGTGTTGATACAGAGGAGGTGTAAGGACACAAAAGGTGAGTGAGTGTCATTTAGCAGCAACTTCCTGGAAAGCAATTTAAGAGTGTGTATCCAAAGACTTAAAATGAATTCCCTTTCCTCTTAGGAGATTCCTCTCCTAGGATTCTATCCTAAGAAGATATGCGACACTGCAAAGTTATTTTCTTCAAATAAAGATCAGATCATGTGACAATCCTGGTTAAAACACATCAATGGCTTCCCATTCTCTAGATAAAATCTAGACTCATCATTACTAAGAGCCTGTAAAAACTGGCTTCTCCCGCATTGCAAACATCCCAGGGCTGCTCATACCCGTGGACAGGATCCTAATACTGGTTCTAAATTTCTTCTTCATAGTAAAATCCTCTCACCTAGGCTGTACCCCAGTTTAAAAAAATCAGAATCTCTAAATGTAGATTCAGGCATTAATGTTTTTTAGACTTCCCCAGAGGATCTAATATGAACACAAGACTGAGAAACACCGTTTTTGAGCACCTAAGAACTGAAAACGCTATTTGGGGCTCCACCCTCCACCCTTACCTCCCAATATATGTTGGTTATAAAAATTCTAAACCACTGGGAAAGAAAGACTTAAAAGCTCAGTTTTCCCATGATGACTACTTGGATACTTAAAAATACATATACATCAAATATGATCAATGTTCAAAGCTTTCCAAAATTTTTTCTCACTTCTTTTGGTGGTTCGGCTTTTCTGGTTCCATTAGAACTTTTTAATTCTACTCCAAACACAGAGATAATTTCTGTTCCTGAAACACACTGAGCCTCTCCAGTCCAAGAGTTGTTTTTTTTGTTTTTGTTTTTTTTTATTTTTTGTACTTGAGGTTGCCTCTGCCTGGAATGCCTTTCGTAACTTTGCTCCCATTAGAGTTGGAACTAAGGTAAAGAGTGGAGTGCCTCTGGTGCTGAATTTAAGGAGGTACTCACTCTTGAGACTGTCCAAATGCAACCCTGCACTTGGCACAGGCCTGCAAGTAAGTGCCTCCTTAAATCAGGGCACCTAGGCACCTCATTTGTCTCACCCTAGTCCTGTTTCCCTTGGGCCATCTCAGCTCTTTCGAGAGGTTTTCTCTGACCTCCCTCCTCAAAAAAGCAGGCCAGTACCCTATCCAGGTGTGCTCTATCACACACCCCATTTCTTTCCTTGGTAACACCCATCACTATCTGCAAGTATTGAGTTTCTTTGCATATTTATTATCTGTCTCACCCTTAGGGTACAAACTGTATGAGATTCAAGCTCATACCTGTCTCACCTCTACCTCCTCCATCCCCAGCCAACAGCACAGCACTTGACTTAGAGTAAACAGTCAAAAAATAGTTGTTAGTGGAAGGAATGAAATGGACATCAACTAAGATACGGACCAAATTCAGTTCAGTCTCACAGTCATGTCTGACTCTTTGCATGTCTTCAGTCATGCAACCCATGGACTGCAGCACACCAGACTTCCCTCGTCGTAAGTCTCTCAGTCGTGTCCCGACTCTGCGATTCCATGGACTGTAGTCTACCAGAATTCTCTGTTCATGGGATTTTCCAGGCAAGAGTACTGGAGTGGGTTGCCATTTCCTTCTCCAGGGGATCTTCCTGACCCAGGGATTGAACCCAGGTCTCCTGCATTGCAGGCAGACGCTTTACCCTCTGAGCCACCAGGGAAGCCCAATTCCTGGAGCTTCCTCAAACTCATGTCCATAGAGTTAGTGATGCCATCCAACCATCTCATCCTCTGTCATCCACTTCTCCTCCTACTTAAAGGTTGACCTTTCCCAGCATCAGGGTCTTTTCTCATGAGTCAGTTCTTCACATCAGGTGGCCAAAGTATTGGAGTTTCAGCTTCAGCATCCAGTCCTTCCAATGAATACTCAGGGTTGATTTACTTTAAGATTGACTGGTTTGATCTCCTTGCAGTCCAAGGAACTCTCAAGAGTCTTCTCCAACACCACAGTTCAGAAGAATCAATTCTTTGATGTCCAGCTTTCTTTATTGTCCAATTCTCATGTCCATACATGACTACTGGAAAAAACATAGCTTTGACTAGATGGACCTTTGTGGGCAAAGTAATGTCTCTGCTTTTTAATATGCTGTCTAGATTTGTTATAGCTTTTCTTCCAAGGAGTAAGTGTCTTTTAATTTCATGGCTGCAATCACCATCTGCAGTGATTTTGGAGCCCCAAATAATAAAGTCTCTCACTGTTTCCATTACTTCCCCATCTATTTGCCATAATGCTTTGGGACTGATGCTATGATCTTAGTTTTTTGAATGTTGAGTTTTAAGCCAACTTTTTCACTCTCCTCTTTACTTTCATCAAGAGGCTCTTTAGTTCCTGTTCACTTTCTGCCATAAGGGTGGTGTCATTTCCATATCTGAAGTTGTTGATATTTCTCCTGGCAATCTTGATTCCAGCTTGTGCTTCATCCAGGCCGGCATTTCCCATGATGTACTCTGCATAGACGTTAAATAAACAGGGTGACAACATACAGCCCGACGTATTCTTATCCAATTTGGAACCAGTCTGTTGTTCCATGTCCGGTTCTAACTGTTGCTTCTTGAGCTGCATACACATTTCTCAGGAGGCAGGTAAGGTGGTCTGGTATTCCCATCTCTTTAAGAATTTTCCACAGTTTCTTGTGATACACACAGTCAAAGGCTTTGGCATAGTCAATAAAGCAGAAGTAGATGTTTTTCTGGAATTATCTTGCTTTTTCAACGATCCAACAGATGATGGCAATTTGATCTCTGATTCCTTTGCCTTTTCTAAATCCAGCATGAACATCTGGAAGTTCTTAGTTCATATACTATTGAAGCCTAGCTTGAAGAGTTTTGAGCATTACTTTGCTAGTGTGTGAGATGTGTGCAATTGTGTAGTAGTTTGAACATTCTTTGGCATTACCTTTCTTTGGGATTGAAATGAAAACTGACCTTTTCCAGTCCTGTGGCCATTACTGAGTTTCCCAAATTTGCTGGCATATTGAGTGCAGCACTTTAACAGTATTATCTTTTAGGATTTGAATAGCTCAACTGAAATTCCATCACTTTCACTAGTTTTGTTTGTAGTGATGCTTCCTAAGGCCCACTTGACTTCACATTCCAGGATGTCTGTGTGAGTGGTGTGATTGTGGTTAATTATTTAATTATGGGTAGTATAGATGCTTTTTTTTTTCCTATGAGGCCAGTAGAAAAATACAAATTCTTGCCAACTTTTCAAATGGAAGCTTTATTAAATATATTTCATTACGCAGATTAAAAAAAATCAAGACATGTGACATAGTATTTGTGCTTTTACTGTAGTAATATCAGGTTAATTTTTTTCCCCAACATTTTATTTGGATATTTAATCTTAAAATTCAGTTATAAGTCGCAGTTCTCCTTTTCAGTCCTGAGATAACTTCCCCTTCATATATGGGGAAAAGACTCATTTTGCCTCCTCTTTTCTTCTCTCAGTCTCTCATTTAGTATCAATCAGATTCTCAAGGACTTTCATAGATTAGCAAACATATTGACTAAGGGTATTTAAATAGTTTTTGTTTGGTGGTTGGTGACCATGTTGATACTTTATCAGGAAGTTAAAATAACCAAGTAGATCAGTGTCAGTGAGGAGCGATCCCCCAAATTACCATCTATCATGCTGACTGGTAATGGCTTGTATATATGTTGCTAATTTGTGTACAGTAACTTTTGTACATGAATGAAAGTACATATGCAGCCATCCAGTCTTTAGTATATATCATTTTTTGATCCTTTTTTTTTTAAAGTTTAAGTAAGAATGAGAATTCTTACCCATATCTGTCAGAGGGCAGGCAGAATGAAAACCACAGTCACAGAAAACTAACCAAACTGATCACATGGCCCACAGCCTTGTCTAAGTCAATGAAACTATGAGTCATGCCATGTAGGGCCACCCAGGATGGATGGGTCATGGTGGAGAGTTCTGACAAAATGTGATCCAGCAAAGAAGGGAATGACAAAACCCTTCAGCATTCTTGCCTTGAGAACCCCATAAACAGTATGAAAAGGCAAAAAGATAGGACTCTGAAAGGTGAACTCCTCAGGTCAGTAGGTGCCCAATATGCTACTGGAGAAGAGTAGAGAAATAGCTACTGAAAGAATGAAGAAATGGAGCCAAAGCAAAAATAAGGCTCAGTTGTGGATATGACTGGTAATAGAAGTAAAGATATGGACCAAAATTGATTTGAAAAAGTATTGGTCTCAGTTTTACTTATAAAAAGAAAAAAAATTGAGGCATTATCTCTGTGTTCAACAACAGAGAGCATTAGGAGACAGCCCATTCATACTTGTAATTTTCTGCAGTTTATTAGAAGCTCTAATTATGAAACATTTTAATGGATTTGGGAAAATATTATGTGTACATGTTTTAAAAAGAACATGAATTAGAGAAATGGAAATCAAAACTACAATGAGGTATCATCTCATACCCATCAGAATGGCCATCATCAAAAAGCCAACAAGCATCGGCTTCCCTGATGGTCCAGTGATTAAACACCTATGCTTCTACTGCAACAGGCACTAATCAATCCACGGTAGGGAAACTGTGGTCCCACATGTCCCATGGCACAGCCAAAAAAAGTCTATAAACCATATGTGCTGGAAAGGGTGTGGAGAAAAGGGAAACCACCTACACTTGCTTGCCCACCTGTGAGTTGGTATAACCATTATGGAAAAGAGTATGGAGTTTCTTTAAAAAACTAGTGATCCAGCCATCCTAGTGCTGGGCATGTATCTGGAGAAAACCATAATTCAAAAAGATACACACACCCCAATGTTCACTGCGGCACTGTTTACAATAAGACATGAAGGTGACCCCATGTCAATCAGCAGAGGAGTGGATGGAGAAAATGTGGTACGTGTACACAGTAGAATACTACTCAGCCATTAAAAAGAATTAACTAATGCCGTTTGCAGCAACATGAGCGGACCTAGAGATTTTCATACTGAGTGCAGTAAGTCAGGAGAAGGCAATGGCACCCCACTCCAGTACTCTTGCCTGGAAAATCCCATGGACGGAGGAACCTGGTGGGCTGCAGTCCATGGGGTCGCTAAGAGTCGGACATGACTGAGCAACTTCACTTTCACTTCTCACTTTCATGCATTGGAGAAGGAAATGGCAACCCACTCCAGTGTTCTTGCCTGGAGAATCCCAGGGATGGGGAACCTGGTGGGCTACCGTCTGTGGGGTCGCACAGAGTTGGACACGACTGAAGCGACTTAGCAGCAGCAGCAGTAAGTCAGACGAGAGACAGACAAGTGATATGCTACCACTTATACGTGGAATCCAAAAAAAAGAGGGATGCAAATGGACTTATCTACAAAACAGAAACAAATTTGCAAACTTCGAGAACAAGTTTACCAAAGGAGAAAGGATAAATTAGGAATTGGGGGTTGACATGTGCTGCTGCTGCTGCTGCTGCTAAGTCACTTCAGTCATGCTCCCCCGTCCCTGGGATTCTCCAGGCAAGAACACTGGAGTGGGTTGCCATTTCCTTCTCCAGTGCAAGAAAGTGAAAAGTGAAAAGTGAAAGTGAAGTCACTCATCCTGTCCGACTCTTAGCGACCCCATGGACTGGAGCCCACCAGGCTCCTCCACCCATGAGATTTTCCAGGCAAAAGTACTGGAGTGGGATTCCATTGCCTTCTTTGGGTTGACATGTACACACTGCTATATTTAAAATTGATAACCAACAAGGACCTACTGTATAGCACAGGGAACTCTCCTCAAAACTATGTAACAACCTAAATGGGAAAATAATTTGAAAAATAATAGATAAATGTGTAAATAAAATAAATAAAGTGGCAGAACCAAAAAGAAGAGGGAGAATGAGAAGTGGTACATATATATGATGTATAAAAACAAGTGAAATAATGCCATTTGAAGAAACATGAGTGGATGTAGAGATTATCATGATAAGTGAAGTAAGTCAGACAGAGAAAGAAAATATCGTATGATATTTTAAAAAGTAATACAAATAAACTTATTTACAAAACACAAACAGACTCATAGACTTTAAAGACAAACTTATGATCACCAGAAGTTAAAGGTGAGGAGGAAGGATAAATTAGGAGTTTGGGATTAACATATCCCCACTACTATATATAAAACGGGCTTCTCTGGTAGCTCAGCTGGTAAAGAATCCACCTGCAATGCAGGAGATCCGGTTCAATTCCCAGGTTGGGACAATCCCCTGGAGAAGGGATAGGCTCCCCACTCCAGTATTCTTGGGCTTCCCTAGTGTCTCAGACAGTAAAGAATCCACTTGCAATGCAGGAGACTGGATTCGATCCCTGGATTGGGAAGATCCCCTGGAGAAGGGCATGGCAACCCACTCCAGTATTCTTGCCTGGAGAACCCAATGGACAGAGGAGCCTGGTGGGCTACAGTCCATGGTGTCACAAAGAGTCGGACATGACTGAGCAACTAAGCACAGCACATATGTAAAATAGATAATCAACAAGGACCTACTGTGTAGCACAGAGAACTCTATTCAATATTCTGTAATAATCCATATAAGAAAATAATCTGGAAAAAACAGTGAATATATGTATAGCTGAACCACTTGCTGTACACCTGAAACTAACACAACATTGTAAATCAACTATACTCTAATGTAAAATAAAGATCAAATTAAAAATAAAAAATAAATTTAAAAAAGCATGAGATACAAAGGTGAATATGTGCTATGACCTCAAGTCTGTTTAAAAATGCCTCGAGGTGACAGTTTTATAGAAAAAAAAAAAAGGAAGAAAATGTATTAAATTTACTTAATATTGATGTCCTGGGATAAGTGGAATCATAGGTGATTTTCCCCCTACTAAGTACTAGTTTCTAATTAAAATACAGAAGTAGCATTTGAAAGCACAATTTAAAAAAACTAAAGCATTTGATAAATATGTTAAGTGAATGAACAAAGAAAGAATACTCTACTGTGGCAGTGACCCACATAGACTAATTAAATACACTTTGGCCAAAGCATAGAGTCTTAGCTCTAATAACAGTGACCAACTCTAGCTAATATTTATTGAGCATTTATTAAGGTCTAATTTACTGATTTACTTCACAGAATTCTCCAAAACCGTGCTCTGCAGTAATTATCTCTGATGCCAAGAGTAACTGAGCAGCCTGCCCAAAATCACCCAGCTGGTAACACGCGCGGGACTGTCGTAAGAGGGACAGAAGGGACATTTGGTCCCAACTTCACATTCGTCAAGCCCTCAAATTTAGCCCCTTGACGCTATTGCCTAGTGAGGTTATATGCAGAGTCCCAGAAACATAGTGATGAGAAAGAAGCCTGGATTTTAAAAACTGTGTCCCTTTACCAGCCACAGACCTGGAGGTAACCCTTTATAATTGCGTTACATTATTCACTGGCAAATAGGTAAATTCTATTGCATTGTAGTTTCCTCCCCTAGTATTAAAAACAGTCATTTGTAAAAAGAAAGCTCTTAAAACGTACCACAAATTTTGTGTCCTGTTTCCTATTTCTTGATTTTTTTTTAATACACCCAGAAACTCCAAAGCTGTAAGTTGACCTGAACCTTTAATGTCTGAAATATAAGGTATAAGAATTTGAACAGAGGCACAGGATTTTCCTAGACAGATCTTCAAGATTTCCTAGACAGATACTAAAATTTATATCCTGAGTAAACAAAAGATAAACCACTCTCTTTTGTTTCCTATAATCCCCAGACCTGGTGCAGGATTGACTCTGATTTGTCTCCAAAAATCGAGGGACCTCATATTCAAGTAGAAGACAGGAGTACAACAGTGATTTTTAAAACACATCCTTAAAAGCAAAGCCACATCATAAAGACATTAAAGCAGATTTTTTTAAAAAGAAAAGCAGCAACCCTCCTATTTCTGCTTCTAGCTAGGAAAGCTTTGTCACAGGTCAGGCTCCCTCAGTAAGGTCTATTTTTGTAGCCAGTTTTCAAGTTAGTGCTGAAGGAATTTGGCTGGAAAACCTCTTGACACATTTGAAATCTCCACTCAAGCTGCCTCAGCTTGAGGCAAAGCCAAGCTTCTATGAATCAGGGCACAAGACGTGCTGCCCAGTGACTCGCACACACTCCAAACAATAAAATAGGAGGACAGTGATGCCCATCTAAAGCTGTTTGTGAATTGTGGAAAACTTGAGGATGAGGTTCCCACATGCTTGGGTCTGAGGTGCCCAGGAATTTATGTGATGATTCTGAAGGAGCCAGCTTCTTTGCTTATTAAAATTTAAACAATAATAGGCACATATGTGGGCTTCCCAGGTCGCTCAGCTGTAAAGAATCTGCCTGCAATGCAGGAGTTGGAGAGGCAGGTTCCATCCTTGGGTCGGAAAGATCCCCTGGAGGAGGGCATGGCAACCCACTCCGGTATTCTTGCCTGGAGAATCTCACAGACAGAAGAGTTTCAGTCCCTGAGTTGGGAAGATTCCCCCGGAGGAAGAGATGGCAACCTTCTCCAGTATCCTTGCCTGGGAAATTCCATGGACAGAAGAGCCTGGTGGGCTACAGTCCATAGGATCACAAAAAGCTGGACATGATTAAAGCGAGTTAGCATGCACACACGCACACAGGCACAAATGTCAATAAAATGCAGATATGCAAATAAAATACCCCAGCAAGCCATTTCCATCAATTTTTTGGACAGTTATCTTTTTTTTTTTTTTTTGACTCTGCTAGGTCTTTGTAGCTCTGCAGGCTTTTCTCTAGCTGCAGTGCATGGGCTTCGTATTGAGGTGGCTTTTCCCATTGCAGGACACAGGCTCTAGAGTGAGTGGGCTTCAGTAGTTGCAGTTTCTGGGCTCTAGAATACACTGGGCTCAATAGATGTGGGCTTAGCTACTCTGTGACATGTAAGATTTTCCCAGCCCAAGGATGGAATCTGTATCTCCTGCACTGGCAGGCAGATTCTTTACCACTGAGCCACCAGGGAAGCCCTGGACAGTTACCTTTTAACATTTTAAATATATCCTGTGTATATTTCCTTCCTGTACCTCATTCCTCATTACGTGCATGCTCAATCATATCTGACTCTTTGCGACCACATGGACTGTATACAGTCTGCCAGCCTACTTTGTCCATGCTATTTCCCAGGCAAGAATAGTGGAGAGGGTTGTCATTTCCTCCTCCAGAGGATCTTCCTAACCCAAGGATCAAACTTGAGTTTCCTGCAACTCCTGCATTACAGGCAGATTCTTTACCACTGCACCACCTGGGAAGCCCCTCCTGTATCTAATATATGCCTTTTGGAAGAACTGGATTGTAAGGGAACAAAACTTTTTACTTCTAATGCTAATTGACAAGTAATGTCTGGCTAGAGATAGTTTATCCTCCGTTCTCTCGGGCCTTTAGTGGGAGCTCCTACCAATATAGACTTTGGTTTTCCCTCATTTTTAAATCCATGGCTTCGCCTGTCATTTCCTGGTCCCTTATCAACCTTCAGCCTTCCAAACATTTTGGCTAAGGTCAGGGCTCACCAGGATTAGGTTGAAGAGAAAGGATATTAATGTGTGGTGGGGGTTGGAAGAGGAAGTATACAGATGGAAGCTAACTCAGGACAAAGAAGAGTGGCACCTTTAGTATTTGTTATCACTGCCTGGACGTCATCCAAGTCTGATGATGATGGTGGTGATGAGATGATACAACTGATAATAAAAATAGCTGACATTTATTGATCTCTCACTTCTCTCCAAGCCACTGCTAAGGCTGTACAATAACTAATTCATTGTCCATGGAATCCTCAAGATGAGGTTGGTTGCTCTTCTTATTCCCATTTTACAGATGATGAAACAGAGGCTTTCAGTGGACATGACTTGCCCAAAGTAACACAGGTAGTATATAGTAGAGCTGAAGCTTAAATTCACATGCAGTTGCCTATCCCCATGCTCCCCCTATAATTTACTTTAGCCAACAATCAACTTAATCTATCAATTTGTATGAGTACCCATCTTTCAAAAAGCAAACAGATATTGCACATTTAATTCACTATAGTTAAAGAGTTGAGCCTACCAAGTAAGGGAGGGATAAATATTTCCCTGCAGAGCTTCTTGCTGAAATAGAACTCTTTGACCTCTTTAGTGAACTGATATATGTGTCATAACTGAAACTGAAACGATCCCTTCGTCCCATGCCAAGGAGCAAATGAAGGCTTATTCTGGAAGGTCTTTTGTGTTACAGGATTTGAAGGTCACTCAACTTGGCCTGGGTGTTTGGACCATCCCCCAGGCATACCACCTCTCGGGGTACCCTCCTGCTGGGGCCCGGAAGAAGCTTCTCCATAAAAGCAGAACCTGAGGTGGTTTTTGGATGCAAGGGAAGCAGATGGCCGAATATGACATCACCTCTCGTAAGGGAAACAGAAACATGAAAATAATAGGATTGTAGGAAAATAATAGCCTAATCTTAAATTATCAGCTAGTGTTTTGGAAGCGTTTATTCCTAGCAAATATCAGGGATGGAAGAGAGTTAATAAAAGACCAAGTCTGGCCCTGAGCTCCCCAACTGAAACTCAGAAACCACCTTTTCCACTGTTTCGTTAAAATAATGATTACTTACAGAGAATTTTAATTGTATTTATTTCAAACTGCCAGCATTCCTCAAACACTAGGAGATAAATATTATCAAATCCTGATTTTTACATAGGAGGAAACTGTACTCGAAAGCTTAGTGAGTAATTGCCCCCTGCCACTCAGGTGGTAAATAGCAGAACCTGGTTTTCAATCCTGGGCTATTTGATGTCAAAGATATCCCGTACCTGAAAACCACTTGAGGGGTGTATAATGGGGAAATGTTTTTCTGACCATTCCATAAAGTACCGAAATAATGTGCCTCAAAGGACACTATCAACAGAGTGAAAGGGAGAAAATATTTGCAAATCGTGCATCTGAAATGGAGTTAAAATCCAGAATATATAAAGATCTCCTACAGCTCAACAACACAAACAAGTCAATTAAATGGGCAAAGGGGGCTTCCCTGGTGGCTCAGTGGTAAAGAATCTGCCCGCCAATGCAGGAGACATGGGTTTGATTCCTGGTCTAGGAAGATCCCACATGCCGTGGTGCAACTAAGCCCATGTGCCACAACTACTGAGCCTGTGCTCTCTAGAGCCCGAGAACCACAACTACTAAAGCCTGTGTACCCTAAAGCCCATGCTCTGCAACAAGAGAAGCCACCGCAATGAGAAGGCCATGCACCGCAACTAGAGAGTAGCCCCTGCTCGCTGCAGCTAGAGAAAAGCACGTGCAGCAATGAAGACCCAGCACGGCCAAAAATAGGTAAGTAAATACATTTTTTTTTTAATGAGCAAAGGACTTGAATAGACATTTCTCCAAAGAAGATGTACAAATGGCCAATAAACACATGAACAGTTGTTCAACATCACTAATCGTTGGGAAAGTTCAAAACAAAACCACAATAAGATACCACTTTATACCCTTTAAGACAGTCATTATAAATGAACAAGCAGAAACCAGCAAGTGTTGGTGAGGATGTGGAGAAAATAGAAGCTTTGTGTGTTGCTGGTGGGCATGTAAAATAGTGCAATCACTGTGAAAAACAGCATGGAAATTCCTTAGAAAATTTAAACATAAAATTACCATATGATTCATCCATTCTACTTCTGGGTACATGCCCCAGAGAATTGAAAGCAGGGACTCAAGCAGGTTTTTCCCAACCCATGCCAGAGCAGCGTTACTCACATAGCCAAAGATAGAAGCAATCCAAGTTTCCACTGATGGATGAATGGATAAATAAAATGTGGTATATCCATACAATGGAATATTATTCACCCTTAAAAAGAAAGTCTGACATATGCTACAATATAGGTGTTTGCAGACATTATACTAGGTGAAATAACCTAACACAAAAAAATGAATACTGTGTGATCCTACTTACATGAGGAACTTAGAGTAATCAAATGCGTATGGACAGAAAGCAGAATGGTGGGTGCCAGGGCCTGGGAGTAGGGGAGAATAGGGAGTGACTCTCGAAAAGGTGCAAAGTTTCAGTTTGGGAGGATGACAAGTTTCTGGAGATTGATGGTGTGAATGTAGTGTGAATGTAGTTCACGCCACAGAACTCTGCACACAAATGGTGGATTTTATGTTATGTGTATTTTATCTCAAGCTAAAAATAATAAAAAAAAAGAAAGAAAGAAAGAAAGAAAAATAAGACATAGGAACTATTACTGTTCTGTACTTAATAATTCTGTCTTCCTAACATTAACAGGAAGCAAAAGTAACAATCTCTCACTTAAAAAAATTAAATTATTCTTAAAGTAATGAATTAAGGAATTTTTCTTATGTGTCACTTATAGAAATAATTTTTTAAAATAATAATTTTTAAAAATATTGTTAGCACTAGTTGTATCAGAATAGAATTTCAGACATTTTGGAAGACAGAACAGGTGAATGAGTGCTAGTTTGTACTGACATTGTCCAGCATGGTAGCCATTAGCCACTTGGGGCTATTGAGCACTTGAACTGTGTCTGATTCCCCTTGATATATGATGTAAATAAAATATACATCAGTTTTCAAAGGCTTATTACCAAAAGGGAGTGTAAACTATCCTCATTAATAACTTTTACATTAATTATAAGAAGTGATTGCAGTTTGGATATATTGGGTTAAATAAACTTTATTTTTAAAATTAATTTCACTTATCTCTCTTTACCTCTTTTTTTTGGTTTTGTTTCAGTTTGCTTTTGTTTGTTTTGTATGTGCTGTGCAGCTTGTGGGATCTTAGTTCCTTGCGTGTGTACATGCTCAGTTGCCTCTGACTCTTTGTGACCCCATGGACTGTAGCCCACCAGGTTCCTCTGTCCATGAGATTTTCCAGGCAAGAATACTGGAGTGGGTTTGCTTTCTTTCTCCAGGGAATCTTTCCAACCCAAAGATAGAACCTGTATCTCTTGTGCACACGAATTCTTTATCGCCTGGGGAGCAAGGATCAAACCTGGGCCCTGAGCAGTGAAATTGTGGAATCCTAACCACTAGAATTCTCTCTCTACTTTTAAAATATGGCTACTAGAAAATTTGAAATTATATATGTGGCTCAAATTATATTTCTATTGGACAGAACTGTGCTAGGCAAAGGATAAGAATGTGTTTTTATTGAGCATTGTCTAAGGGATGCTGACACTATATCTGGGCACCTCTAGAAGTACAAGCTATCCCTGGGGCCTTGGCAGCTCATTTGCAGTCTCTGCTGAGAATTACCTCCCAGGGTCTCCTCACTGGACCTAGCCTTTCTAACCTCCATGGTCCAAATCAACTCTTGCATGCAACTTATCTTTACCTTAAGACCTGCTGCTGCTGCTGCAGCTGCTTCTGCTTCTAAGTTGCTTCAGTCGTGTCCAGCTCTGTGCGACCCCATAGACGGCAGCCCAGCGGGCTCCCCTGTCACTGGAATTCTCCAGGCAAGAACGCTGGAGTGGGTTGCCATTTCCTTCTCCAATGCATGAAAGTGAAAAGTGAAAGTTAAGTCGCTCAGTCGTGTCTGACTCTTAGCGACCCATGGACTGCAGCCTACCAGGCTCCTCAGTCCATGGGATTTTCCAGGCAAGATTACTGGAGTGGGGTGCCATTGCCTTCTCCGTTAAGACCTGAAGGAACTCTTTTTCTGACCCTCTAGAATTATCTTAACCACTCCTGTTGTCACTTAAGTGTATTAAGTCTTAACTCCCCAACCAAGCCAATGTGGGTAGTTTGTGGTGAGGAAATTTTGGTGAGGAAACACCCAACAAGCATCCTGTGCCTTCTCCTAGGATGTAGACATCCTAGTAGACGTCACAACAGACATCGGCAATCAATCACGGCACTATAACCAAACATTAAGAATCAATCATAGCATATATTCTCTCCAAGCCCATTCAAGGGCTTATTTTTTAATACAGAACTTTTTATTTTTTAATACAGAACTCTAGGCAGCTACTACCCACTGATCAAAGCTGTCATGAGAGAAAAAAATCTATTTGCCATCCCTATAATAGTCACCTGCTGCTGCTGCTGCTAAGTTGCTTCAGTCATGTCTGACTCTGTGTGACCCCATAGACGGCAGCCCACCAGGCTCCCTTCGTCCCTGGGATTCTCCAGGCAAGAACACAGGAGTGGGTTGCCATTTCCTTCTCCAATGCATGAAAGTGAAAAGTGAAAGTGAAGTCGCTCAGTCGTGTCCGACCCCTCAGCGACCCCACGGACTGCAGCCTTCCAGGCTCCGCCGTCCATGGGATTTTCCAGGCAAGAGTACTGGAGTGGGGTGCCATTGCCTTCTCCATAATAGTCACGTAGTGAACTGAACTGTCAGAGTAAATTCAGCAAAGAAGCATATGTTTAAACCTTTTCTCTCTTTGCATCATAAGCTATATAACAACAAACTGAGGCCAATAAGAGGATTTTATTAATAGTGTGTCCAAGCATGTTATTGTTGCCTGATACCAGGTGTTTGAGTAATTCCTATATTCCGGGGAAGTTGTAAAGCACGTTGTCTATTTTCTTTGAGATAGTTTTTAGCAGGTTCCATCATTCCCTCTCCAAGTACATACAGAGCAAAAGGTATTGGCATTATATAACAAGTCAGGTTCTCCAAAAGTGAGTTTCATGGAACACTAGTTCTGTAATTCTGTAGGATGCTAATAAATATTCAATGAAGAATTAATTATCTAGTCAAGTAGGTGAGACGCACTGGGTTTAGAAAATGTTAAAATGACTTATTGTGATTCTCCCCAATTTTTTGATATAGAGTCCCATTTTATACCTTGAAAACTATGTTCTAAGACACATATTTTTAAGAAATACTATCCCAAAGGTTAGTGCTGATGCTGTGCTTTTGAAAATGGTAGGGGCAGGTGGTAGGGAGGAATACTGATGGTAGGAACCACTGTAGTCTCTCCTTTATTTTCAAATTTGTTTCTTCAAATCCAAGCATTTGTTGCCACCATTTATCTAGTTAACAGGTGATAGATAAATCATTATGTTTATTTAGCATGGAATATCAATAAACCTGATTCAACCCCTTGAATCTGCTGATGAGAAAACTAAGACTCAGAGAGCTTAGGTGCCAATAGCCAAGGTCACCAAGCACATCAGTTCAGTTGCTCAGTCGTGTCCGACTCTTTGTGACCCCATGAATCACAGCTTGCCAGGCCTCCCTGTCCGTCACCAACTCCCGGAGTTCACTTAAACTCACGCCCATCGAGTCAGTGAAGCCATCCAGCCATCTCATCCTCTGTCGTCCCCTTCTCCTCCTGCCCCCAATCCCTCCCAGCATCAGAGTCTTTTCCAATGAGTCAACTCTTCGCATGAGGTGGCCAAAGTACTGGAGTTTCAGCTTTAGCATCATTCCTTCCAAAGAAATCCCAGGGCCGATCTCCTTCAGAAAGGACTGGTTAGATCTCCTTGCAGTCCAAGAGACCCTCAAGAGTCTTCTCCAACACCACAGTTCAAAAGCATCAATTCTTCGGTGCTCAGCCTTCTTCACAGTCCAACTCTCACGTCCATACATGACCACTGGAAAAACCATAGCCTTGACTAAATGGAACTTTGTCAGCAAAGTAATGTCTCTGCTTTTGAATATGCTATCTAGGTAGGTCATAACTTTTCTTCCAAGGAGTAAGCGTCTTTTAATTTCAAGCACATCAATGTCTAACAAATTAGGAAGCTTTTAAAAAAAGGCAAACTATGAAGTGGCCCAGAACTATCACCTCCATAATCTCCTGTACATTAGACTACCCTCATCCTTCATTTATTTACCTGCAAGAGAAAATTAAATTGGGGGGAGAGTCATGAAGTCATACTCCATTCACCCAACAGAAATAGAGGAGAGATTTATTACAGCAAACAGCAGGAGAGTCTCTTGAGCTCTCTTAGCCTTCCTGAGGAAACCCAGCAAAGTGAGCTTAGAGTTCTTAACACTAATGATGATACCTGTCAAAGAACTTCTCTGACTTGATTTCTAGAGCTCTGGACTTAAGTTTACTGTTCTAAATGCATAGTGTCCTCAAAAGTGGGCCCTGTGACAAGTGAATGTTAATGGTTGAAGTTGGCCTCTCAATGGGGACCTTTACAGAATCTGACAACTCAGTAGACCTCTACTTGGGGCTTAATTTCAAGACTGTCACTAATAAGATCAAAGAGACCACATGGCATGTGTCCCCCACACTCAATGGCTTCTACTCTTTCACAGCCCAAACATCTTTGTCTCTGGCAAATGTCGTTGGCACTGACCTTGGCTTGGTCAGGTTTTCTCAACGTTAGCACTGTTAGCATTTGGGGCCAGATAATTATCTGTTGTGGGTGCTGTCCTGGGTTCTATAGGATGTTTAGCAACTTCCCTGGCTTCTACTCACTAAATACCAGTGGTATCCCCTAACTTGTAACAATCAAAAATATGTCCAACAAAAGCCCCTTGGGAGCAAAATTGCCCCTGGCTGAGATCCACAGCTAGATGAACTCAGTGAAGATGACAAGCACTTTCAACAGAGAGTCAGTTTCCACTCGATGATGAGCTTTTCAGGCAAGGACTCAGGAAGCATATGTTAATAATTTTTTCTCTCTCTCCTTGGCACGTAGTAGGTATTCACTCACCAACTCACTGCACAAATATTTATTAAGCACCCATTATGTGCTAAGCATTCTTGCAGGAGATAAGGATACAGCACTGAACATCAAGTAATCCATGGCCTCACAGAATTTATATTTTAGAGGAGGTAAGATAGATGATAAAAATACAAATTAAAGTATAAATAAATATATGAAGTAATTTTAGTCACTAAGAGCTTTGAAGAAAAAAAGAGATAAACATGAAAGAAGGCTGCCTTAAACCAGAGTAGTCTATCAGTTGGAATTATATTGGTAACAGGATCCAAAATAACCGTGCCTTCAACAAAATAAAGTTTATTTCTCTTTCAAGTAGAAGTTCAGAAGCAAGTAATCCAGAACTCTTATGACAGGTCTGCTCCATGAAGTCCTCAGTGATCCAGGCTGCGTCTATTCTATCCCTCTGCTGTGCTTGGCCTCCATTTCCAAGGTTACCTCCTGGCTGAGGTGGCTGCTCCAGCTCCAGCCATCAGGTCATGTTCCAGTCAGGAGAATGCATAAATGGGAAGAAAAAGAAGCTAAAAGTATGTACCAATTATTTTTCAAGGATGGTTCTTGGATATTGCCACATAATATTTCTGCTTATACTGCACTGGACAGAACTTGGTCATATAGCTAGAGCCAGTTTTTTTTTTTTCTTTTTTGGCTATGTTGCCTGTGGGCTAACCAGGGATCAAACCTGTGTCCCCTGCTTTGGAAGAATAGAGTCTTAACCACTGGACCACCAAGGAAGTCCCCCATATTTTTCATAACTACACACAAACACATGTATACAGAGATGAGTGTACAGCCACACCTCCCTTTTGAGATGAGGAAAAAGGCTAAATAAGTGGATTGGGTTAATAAAAAAAGATCTTATAGGTTGAAAAAATTGCAAGGCATAAAAGTTCTATTGGCTTTGGTCACAAAATCAGCCTATTTTAATCTGGACCTCTTTCACTTTAAGAAAATAGTAAATCCAGGTTAATATTTATTCCAATTCTGAGTCATCCTTGGTTTCACTTTCTAAATCATTCAGTAGTGGGTCTGGTGAGATCTTAAGAAACTGGAGGGTGGGGTGGAGAGGGAGAAAGAAACAGCTGGTTTATAGGGAGGCTTCCTGGGAGTAGCTGTTAGACAAGGTAGTAACTAATAACAGGATGAACAGAATATGTCCAGAATACATCCAGATGTTAATTAAAATGTTTCTTCCTCCCTTACTCACTCTGTAGGGCCCCTTGAGGTGCTCTTTGAATTTATTTCCTTTCCTCCGGTCACTGTCCCTTCCCTAATTGAAATGGGCGGGGCCGGGGGGAGGGGAGTATCACCCGAGAACCAGAAAACAAGATCACCTCTGGACCCGGTTCAGTAAATCATTGATCTAGAAGTCAGAAAGTTTCAGACACACGCTTCAGATTGTGTTTTTTGTACCCCAGGCCAGTGCTTGTCACATTTTAATGTGCTTATGAGTAATTTGAGATCTTGTTAAAGCGCAGACTGATTCAGCAGGTCTGGACTGGGGCCTGAGACCCTGCATTTCTAACAAGCCTCCCCGCATAGCCCCCCACCCTGTGATGGCTAGTCTGGAGACCTCACTCTTGAGCAGCGAGGTCCCAGATAGAGCAGTGGTTTTCAAACTCGCCTGCCCATTTGAATTACCTAGAGGATCTATAAGAACTCCGGATGCCTGAGCCTTATGGCCAGCTTCTGACTGAATTAGTGTGGGTGAAGCCTGGGGATGATTGGGATTTTCAAAGCTTCCCAAGAGGTGCTAGTATGAAGCACATTTGGGGAATCACTGCCTTAGACTAGAGCCGTAGTTCTCACACTTTAGAGCGCATCAGGGTCAACTAGAGGATTTGTTAGGTCATACAGATTGCTGGACCCCACCCTGCATGGTTTCAGTGGGTCTGGGTGGGGCAGGACAGAGAATCTGCTTTTCTAATGAAGTGCTTTTTAATTTTTTTTAAACTTTTTATTTTGTATTGGGAGAAGGAAATGGCAACCCACTCCAGTATTCTTGCCTGGAGAATCCAAGGGACAGAGGAGCCTAGTGGGCTGCCGTCTATGGGGTCGCACAGAGTCGGACACAACTGAAGCGACTTAGCAGCAGTAGCAGCAGCATAGCAGATTAACAAACAATGTTGTCATAGTTTCAGGTGAACAGAGAAGGAACTCAGTCATACATATACATGTATCCATTCTCCCCAAAATTCCCCTCCCATACAGGCTGCCACATAACATTGAACAGAGTTCCACGGCTGTGCAGTAGGTCCTTGCTGGTTACTCATTTTAAATACAGCAGTGTGTACTTATCCATCCCAAACTCCCTAACTCTCCCTCCCCCCCAGCAACTATAAGCTTGTTTTCAAAGTCTGTGAGTCTATTTCGCAAGTTCATTTGTATCATTTATTTTTAGATTCCACATATAAGGGATGTCATACAACATTTCTCCTCCTTTCTCTGACTTACTTCATTCAGTATGATGGTCACTAGGTCCATTCATGTTTTTGCAAACGCCCTTATTTCATTCTTTTTAATGGCTGAATAATACTCCATCTAATGAAGTGCTTTTGATGCTGTTGGTCTGAAGATTTCACTTTGAGAGGTACCATCTGTGGGCTAGGGAAGAGGAGAAGGAACACAGAGCGATGTCACTAAGGGGAGGCATTAATCTTCACTTAAGCAAGCACCTAGGGAAGCATAAATTACTGGTGCTTGGAAGTTGCCTTGACTGTCCTCTCACCACCTGGAGAGGACTGACCGCCGATTACATCCAGCCTATGGCCCCTACTTTATGGCACAAGACTTGCCAGCTCTCCCACTCCATGCTGACGACCCCTTTTGCCATGGTTCAGACCAGTAGTCACCCTTCTAGAATAGAGAGGGTGGTGGCCTCGTCCTCAGAGGGGTGATGCTCTGGGGAGGACTAATGCTGCACTTGGACAAGCTGCAGGTCACCCACCGAGGCTGGACAGAGGTAGAACATCCACCCTTGCCTCAGGAAAAGCCCATGATTCCATTTCAGAGATGCTTTAGCAGCCCTGGTTCTTATGCAAACAGTGGAAGACCTCAGTTATAACCACAGGAATGCTGAGATGTGGTGGAACAAAAGAGAATTCCCTTATGGGTAGCAGATAAGAACGTTCAATGACCAAGACTGTCTCCCCTAAACACTGAGCTCCTAAATCCAAAGAGTTATTTTCCATATTTAATATTTTCTCCAGCTTTTTAAATTAAAAAAGAAGGATGGAAAAAGCATGCTATAGATTTATAACAAGCTCAAGATAGAGCAGGGGTAAGACCGAGCCGCTCTTTTAAAATATTCACTTTTATTTTTCCAAAGAAAATTTCTTTACTTACCTATGTATTTTCTTTCAAGGATGTTTTCATAGTCAGCAGTCTGAGTTAAGTCCGTGTGTGCTGAGTTGCTAAGTTGTGTACGACTCTTTGTAACCCCATGGACTTAGGCCCCCAGGCTCCTCTGTCCATGGGATTTCCCAGGCAAGAATACCGGAATGGGTTGCCATTTCCTTCTCCAGGGGATGTATTAGCTCTCTTGGCTTTATTTACTACTTAATTGCAAGTATCGGAGAAGGAAATGGCAACCCATTCCAGTGTTCTTGCCTGGAGAATCCCAGGGACAGGGGAACCTAGTGGGCTGCTGTCTATGGGGTCGCACAGAGTCGGACACAACTGAAGCAACTTAGCAGCAGCAGCAGCAGCAAGTTTGTTTAATCCTTAGAAGAAAATAGCCCTAGAGATGTGGGAAGGAAAGTATCATTTATTAAGCATCTACTATGTTTTAGGGACTCCACAGACCTTTTTGTGTTTATTAACTCATGTAGTAGAAAGCTCTGCTATCACTGGGATTATAATTGCCTGGAATTTTTTGGAAAAAAATAATTTTAAGCAAACTAAAAATAAAGCATTCTTTATAACAGAGAAAATAACATAGACCTTAAAGAAGCATGTAGAACTCTGAATCTATGTGGGCCATTAAGCCACAAAAACTTTCTGGACCTTGTATGAAAAGTGAAAGTGAAATCGCTCAGTCGTGTCCGACTCTTTGCGACCCCATGGACTGTAGCCTATCAGGCTCCTTCATCCATGGGATTCTCCAGGCAATAGTGCTGGAGTGGCTTGCCATTTCCTTCTCCAGGGGAGAGGAATCGAACCTGGGTCTCCCACATTGCAGGCAGACGCTTTACCATCTGAGCCATCTTGTATGGTGACCATTAAAATTCCTGCTGAGAGCTCTTTTTTTTTTTTTTCCTGCAAGATCTTAGTTCCCCCATCAGGGAGGAACCTGTACCCCCTGCAGTAGAAACATGGAGTCTTAACCACTGGACTAGGGAATCCTGAGAGCTACTTGTTTAATCATATCACAAATAAAGTTTTAGCAGTCACTTCCAATGGGTTTTCAAGGCTTTGGGTTCCCCTAGAATTAGTGGGTGGTATGGTTTATTTTTGCCTGCTGGCAGAAACTTTAAGTAAGTTCCCTGCATGTGAACCTTCAAGTTGTAAGCTTTCAAAGATGTGAACGTGAGTCACTGCTTTTTTTTTTTTTTAAGAGGGTAGATAGAATTGAATCCAGCAAGGAACCAGAAACTGGGCCATGGTGTGAGTGAAACTGCAGCTTGCCCTCCGTCTCTTCTTGCTAAAAATTCTTCAGTTCTACCGTCTCCCACTTCCTCTCCCTCCTCCAGTCAGTAACTCTTCCTGCCTGTTCTCTTGACGCCAGCCCCTGGATGTCAGCTCCTGTGCTGTAATACTTTTCAATGTACTGTAAGATTAAAAATGTTTTATTTTCTGTGTTTGGTTTTTTATGTATTACTTGCATGAAAAGTATTATAAACCTATCATAAGCACCAAAGTATAGTACTATGCAGTCGATTGTGTTAGTTGGGTACGTAGGCTAACTTTGTTGGACTTAACAAACAAATTGGACTTACAAATGTGCTCTTGGAATGAAACTTGTTTGTGTGTAGGGGACTCACTGTAATGTATATATTTCTTTGTTACTCTGCTATATGTTGACCACAAATTATATAGCAAAATGAAGCCGTGTATTAGGCAAAGGATTTTTTCCCCCTCCAAAATACTGTATTAAACATTGACCTTGAATGTGCAAGTGCAAATGTAGCAGTCCCCATTGCTGGAAGTACTGTGGTCAGAGGCAGTGGATGATAAGATGCAGAGATGCCCGAATGTTCCACTTGACCTTGCTCACCTCTGCTCTGCCCCCAGCCCTGTACCACCAGATGCTCGGTAGGGGCACCACACAGGTGCAGCTTGCCAGAGGGCCTTCCCTCAGCTGTCCTATTTGGTGCTTGGCTGCCCAGTTGGACTGGCTGGTGCCTTCTCTGATCCTGTGGCTTCCCTCCTGGACTGTCCTTTCCCCACTCCTTTTAGCAGTCTGTAAGAGTTAATTCGTGGGATAAACCTCTCATCCCATCATCCATAGGGTTCTGTGTTGAACCTTGGACTAGACCACAAAGGCCCAGGTGAAGAATGAAGGAAACTACTGAAGGCCCCTGAGGCAAAGATGGACTAGATCTATGAGTGGGGCTCTTTTGACTGCAGCGAGGGTTCAAGGCCCTTGGGCTTCTCCACGGAGCAGGGTGCTGTGCAGAAAAAATTGCCTTCAGACTATTTCCCAAGTCTGCCCTGCCGCTGGTGCCCTGTGCCCTCCTGATTCACTGACCAGGGGTCACTATGACTTTGCCCCTCAGTCTTGACAAGAAGGCTTCCCTTGTGGCTTAGCTGGTAAAGAATCCACCTGCAATGCAGGAGACCTGGGTTCAGTCCCTGGGTTGGGAAGATCCTGTGGAGAAGGGAAAGGCTACCCACTCCAGTATTCTGGCCTGGAGAATTCCATGGACTGTGTGTATAGTCCATGGGGTTACAAAGAGTTGGACATGACTGAGAAACTTTCACTTGTTTAAATATATAAATATTCTCACTTTGGGGCTTCTCTGGTGTCTCAGAAGGTAAAGAATCTGCCTGCCATGCGGTATACCCAGGTTCGATTCCTGAGTCGGGAAAATCCCCTAGAGAAGGAAATGGCAACCCACTCTAGTACTCTTGCCTGGAAAATCCCATGGACAGAGGAGCCTGATAGGCTACAGTCCATGGGGTTTAAAACAGTCAGACATGACTGAGTGACTTCACTTTCTTTATTCTCACTTCACTTGACAAGAAGAGTTGGTGTTTGCATCCAACAAATAGAAGGACTGATGTGCAAGGGAGAAGATTCTAGTTCTTTATGGCAGTGGTGTTTATATGCAGCTGCTTTGTGGCAGTCACAGGAATAGGTTAAATGAGGTGGCTTTTAAAACAAGAATACAGGAAATCTGCCTTCCAGCAGGATATATATACCGCACTCTGGGAAGGAGCACGTGTAATTGGCCAAAAGAGGTATTAATGGTTACATTTCAGAACCCACTGGGGGGCTTTAAAAATATCCAGGCTCTCCACTGCAGACCATTTAAATTCAGTTTCTGGGGGTGAGGCTCAGACATCTTGGTGGAGGTTTTATTTTCTTTTTTAGTCTAAAGTGATTCCCAAGAGTAGCCAGGATTGAGAATCCATTCAACCACAGTGAAGAGGTTGCAAAAGGGGACCTATGGGCCATATCTGATCAAGGATGTATTATCTTTCAGAAATTTGGATTTGTTGTTAATATTGAAACAGGTAAATTGCAAATACAAACCTAAATTTCCAGCTTCTTTCCTTTGAGATCCCAGAAGTGGGGCCATAGTCCCTGCTAACCCCTAGTGTCTTGCCCAGTCTGTTTCACTCATTCTATTATCTCCCTGTCCACTGTAGACACTGAATTTGGGAACCTCACAGGGATTAAGGGCAGGTGTCAGTAAACTATAGCCCTTGGGCTAAATCTGGCTTGCTGCCTGTTTTTGTATGGCCTGTAAGCTAAGAATGGTTTCTATGTTTTGAAATTGCTGGGAGAAAAAGTGAAAGGGGAATATTTCATGACACATGAAAAATTATATAAAATTCAAATGTCAGTGCCATATTAGAACATGGATCATGGCCATGCTTATTTGCTAATGTGTTGTATGAGGTTACTTTTGTGCTGCAACAGCAGACTGTGTGGTCACAAATCCTGTGACCTTTATCTACTACCTGTCACTTGTTACAGAACCAGTTTGCTGATTAAGAGAGTAAGATTTAGAATCAAAGAAAGCTAGATTTGGACTCTGTTTCTATTATCAGCTATCGGAGAGAAATTGGGTAAATTCCATCCCTTCTTGGTAAAATGCAGAGAAGAAATCTTAGCCTGCGAGTCACCGTGATGGTGTTGCTTAGATGACTATGTTCAGCTCCCAGCCTAGTGCTGAGAAAGTTCAAATACATTGTATCCAACAGAAGAGGAAGACTGAAAATCATCCTCTTTGAGAGTGATAGTGTTTTTCATTGACTAACAGAAAAAGATCCAGGGGTCCTTACGTATTTTAAAAGAAAGCTCGTTGCTATTCTAAAGATTACATTACTATGTCATTAAAGTCACTTTGCAACAATTTAAATGGAGTTGTTATTCTACATTAGATATCTTTTAAATGTAAAAATGTTTATCAAATGCAAAATTACCTTTTTACTAGACACTGCTGATTATTGGCTTTGTTACCATATGAAAACCTTGGAAATAATTAACATTTAGCATGAATAATGATTCAGTTTGTTCAGAAACTGAACTGTCCATACTGACTGAAAATTGTCTTTTCTGTGATATCACTTTATGTGTTACATTGGAAGTTTGTTAATTATCCAGAAGCTGATATTGTTGATTTCCAAAAAGAAAAAAGAAGCAGAATCTTCTTCTGTTTGATGAAACTTGACCAAATCAAAGACTTGGTTATAAATATTTATCATTTAATTAAATCATCAGAACTGATCATGCATTTAAAATACTCATAACTTAACATTTACCATTTTAAAATACACAATCTATGGCATTAAGTACTATTCGCAGTGTTGCACAGCTGTAACCACTATCGAGTTCCAGAACTTTTTCATCACCCCCACAAAGAAACCTCATATCCACCAAGCAGTCACTCCCAGTTCTCTACCTCACCCCAGTTCTTAGCAACCACTAACATGCTCCCTCTCAATGAATTTGCCTATTCTGGATATTTCATTTATGTGACCTGGTGTGCCTGGCTTCTTTCACTTAGCATAGCATTTTCAAGGTTTATCTGAGCTGCACTATAGCATGGACCAGGACTTCCCTGATAGCTCAGTTGGTAAAGAATCCACCTGCAATGCAGGAGATCCTGGTATGAGTCCTGGGTCAGGAAGATCCGCTAGAGAAGGGATAGGCTACCCACTCTAGTATTCTTGGGCTTCCCTTGTGGCTCAACTGGTAATGAATTGCCTGCGATGCAGGAGACCTGGGTTCAATCCCTGGGTTGGGAAGACCCCTGGAGAAGGGAAAGGCTAGCCACTCCACTATTCAGGCCTGGAGAATTCCGTGTATAGCTCATGGAGTGGCAAAGAGTTGGACACCACTGAGCCACTTTCACTTTTCATAACATGTATCGGTTCTATGTTTCTTTTTGTGGCGGAATAAAATTCTATTGTATGGGACTTCCCTGGTGGTCCAGTGGTTAAGAATTCCCCTGCCAATCCAGGAGACGCAGATTCGATCCCTGGTCCTGGAAGAACCCCATGCTGTGGGACAACTAGGTCCACACGCTGCAGCTACTAAGCTCACCTGCCCTAGAACCCAAGCTCTGCAGCAAGAGAACCACTGCAGTGAGAAGCCCACGTGCCTCAGCTAGAGAGTAGCCCCTGCTCCCTGCAACCAGAAAAGCCTGTGCATAGCAATGAAGACCCAGCACAGCCAAAAATAAAAAGATAAATAAATAAAACTTTTTAAAAAATTACACTTAAAAATTGTACAGGAGGTAGTGACCTAAAACATCCCAAAGAAAAAGAAATGCAAGAATGCAAAGTGATTGAGGAGGCTTTACAAATAGCTGAGGAAAGAAGAGAAGTGAAAGGCAAGGAAGAAAGGGAAAGATATACCCAACTGAAAGCAGAATTCCAGAGAACAGCAAGGAGAGATAAGAAGGCCTTCTTAAATGAACAATGCAAAGAAATAGAGAAAAACAATAGAATGGGAAATACTAGTGATCTCTTCAAAAAAATTACAGATATAAAGGGAACATTTCATGCAAGGATGGGCACGATAAAGGACAGAAACAGTAAGGCTCTAACAGAAGCAGAAGAGATTAAGAAGAGGTGGCAAGAATACAGAGAAGAACTATACAAAAAAGGTCTTAATGATTTACATAACCATGATGCTGTGGTCACTTACCTTGAGCCAAACATTGTGGAGTGTGACATCAAGGGGACCTTGCTGCTGCTGCTAAGTCACTTCAGTCATGTCCAATGTATGGGACTTCCCTGGTGGTCCAGTGGTTAAGAATTCCCCTGCCAATCAGGAGACGCAGATTCGATCCCTGGTCCTGGAAGAACCCCATGCTGTGGGACAACTAGGTCCACACGCTGCAGCTACTAAGCTCACCTGCCCTAGAACCCAAGCTCTGCAGCAAGAGAACCACTGCAGTGAGAAGCCCACGTGCCTCAGCTAGAGAGTAGCCCCTGCTCCCTGCAACCAGAAAAGCCTGTGCATAGCAATGAAGACCCAGCACAGCCAAAAATAAAAAGATAAATAAATAAAACTTTTTAAAAAATTACACTTAAAAATTGTACAGGAGGTAGTGACCTAAAACATCCCAAAGAAAAAGAAATGCAAGAATGCAAAGTGATTGAGGAGGCTTTACAAATAGCTGAGGAAAGAAGAGAAGTGAAAGGCAAGGAAGAAAGGGAAAGATATACCCAACTGAAAGCAGAATTCCAGAGAACAGCAAGGAGAGATAAGAAGGCCTTCTTAAATGAACAATGCAAAGAAATAGAGAAAAACAATAGAATGGGAAATACTAGTGATCTCTTCAAAAAAATTACAGATATAAAGGGAACATTTCATGCAAGGATGGGCACGATAAAGGACAGAAACAGTAAGGCTCTAACAGAAGCAGAAGAGATTAAGAAGAGGTGGCAAGAATACAGAGAAGAACTATACAAAAAAGGTCTTAATGATTTACATAACCATGATGCTGTGGTCACTTACCTTGAGCCAAACATTGTGGAGTGTGACATCAAGGGGACCTTGCTGCTGCTGCTAAGTCACTTCAGTCATGTCCAACTCTGCGACCCCATAGACGGCAGCCCACCAGGCTCCGCCATCCCTGGGATTCTCCAGGCAAGAACACTGGAGTGGGTTGCCATTTCCTTCTCCAATGCATGGAAGTGAAAAGTGAAAGTGAAGTCGCTCAGTCGTGTCCGACTCTTCACGACCCCATGGACTGCAGCCTACCAGGCTCCTCCAGCCATGGGATTTTCCAGGCAAGAGTACTGGAGTGGGGTGCCATTGCCTTCATCACTTCCACTAGCTTCATTTTATTGATGCTTCCCAAAAGGAAGCATCAATACAAATGAAGCTAGTGGAGGTGATGAATTCCAGCTGAGCTATTTCAAATCCTAAAAGATGATGCTGTGAAAGTGCTGCACTCAATATGCCAGCAAATTTGGAAAACTCAGCAGTGGCCACAGGACTGGAAAAGGTCAGTTTTCATTCAAACCCCAAAGTGGGGTAATGTCAAAGAATGTTCAGACTACCATACAAAGTATGGTACTACTTTGTATGTACAACTACACATGCTAGTAAGGTTATGTTGAAAATCCTTCAAGCTAGGCTTCACTAGTATATGAACCAAGAACTTCCAGTTGTACAACCTGAGTTTAGAAAAGGCAGAGGAACCAAAGATCAGATTGCTAACATTTGCTGGATCATGGAGAAAGCAAGGGAGTTCCAGAAACATATCTACTTCTGCTTCATTGACTACACTAAAGCCTTTGACTGGTTCACTACAAGCTGAAGCCTTTGACTATGGATCACAACAAGCTGTGGAAAACTCTTAAAGAGATGGGAATACCAGAAAAACCTTACCTATCTCCCGAGAAACCTGTATGTGGGCCAGGAAGCAACAGCTGGAATTGGACATGCTACAACTGACTAGTTTCAAATTGGGAAAGGAATATGACAAGCTGTGTATTGTCACTCTGCTTCTTTAACTTCTGTGCAGAGTACACTATGCTAAATGCTGGGTTGGATGAATCACAAGCTGGAATCAAGATTGTCAGAAGAAATATCAGTAAATTCAGATATGCAGATGACACAACCCTTATGGCAGAAAGCAAAGAGGAACTAAAGAGCCTCTTGAAAGTGAAAGAGGAGAATGAAAAAGCTTGCTTAAAACTCAACATTCAAAAAACTAAGATCATGGCATCTGGTCCCATTACTTCACAGCAAATAGATGGGGTAACAATGGAAACAGTAAGAGACTTCATTTTCTTGGGCTTCAAAATCACTGCAGATGATGGCTGCAGCCATGAAATTAAAAGATGCTTGCTTCTTGGAAGAAAGCTCTGACCAACCTAGACAGCATATTAAAAAGCAGAGACATTATTTTGCCAACAAAGGTCTGTCTAACCAAAGCTATGGTTTTGCCAGTAGTCATGTACAGATGTGAGAGCTGGGCCATAAAGAAGGCTGAGCACCAAAGAACTGATGCTTTCAAACTATGGTGCTAGAGAAGACACTTGAGAGTCCCTTGGGCTGCAAGGAGATCCAACCAGTCCATCCTAAAGGAAATCAATCTTGTATATTCATTAGAAGGATTGATGCTGAAGCTGAAGGTTCAATACTTTGGCCACCTGATGTGAAGAACTGACTCATTGGAAAAGACCCTGACGCTGGGAAAGATTGAAGACAGGAGGAGAAGGGAATGTCAGAGGATGAGTTGGTTGGATGGCATCACTGACTCAATGGACATGAGTTTCAGCAAGCTCCGGGAGTTGGTGAAGGACAGGAAGTCTGGCATGCTCGAAGAGTCCGACATGACTCAATGACTGAACTGAACTGAAGATCATAGCATCTGGTCCCATCACTTCATGGTAAATAGAAGGGGAAAAAGTGGAAGCAGTGACAGATTTTCTTTTCTTGGGCTCCATAATCACTGCAGATGGTGACTGCAGCCATGAAATTAAAAGATGGTTGCTCCTTGGAAGGAAAGCTATGACAAAACTAGACAGTCCATTAAATAACAGAGACATCACTTTACTTACTAAGGTCCACATAGTTAAAGTTAAGGTTTTTCCAGCAGTCATATACAAATGTGAGAGTTGGACTGTAAAGAAGGCTGAGTGCATAAGAACTGATGCTTTTGAATTGTGTTGCTAGAGAAGACTATTGAGTGTCCCTTGGACTGCAAGGAGATGAAGCTAGTCAATCCTAAAGGAAATCAACCTTGAAAATTCATTGCAAGGACTGTTGCTGAAGTTGAGATACCAATATTTTAATCACCTGATGGGAAGAGCTGACTCACTGGGGAAAATAAACCCTGATGCTGAGAACGATTGAAGGCAAAAGGAGAAGCAGGCAGAGAGGATGAGATTGTTAGATAGCTTCACTGATTCAATGGACATGAATCTGAACAAATTCCGGGAGAAAGTAGAGGACAGAGGAGCCTGGCATGCTACAATTCATGAGGCTGCAAAGAGTCGGACACAACTTAGCAACTGAACAACAACAATATCATTTAAAAAATATTTCAGTATTTGGATATCCCATGTTTTGTTTATTCATTCATCTACTGATAGATATTTGGGTTGTTTCCACTTTAGAGCTAGTGTGAATAGTGCTGTGATTAACATTCATGTAACATATTTTTGTTGGAAAACCTGTCAGAGTTCTACTATCAAGACCCTTTCAGACAGTGCTAAGTGTCTGAAAGAAAATGGGCTAGATGAACAGTAAAAGGACTGAGACCTGGATTAAAAAGAGTCTTGATAATGCATTTGTTTGCTTGCATAATGCTGTCTCACCTCCTTGAATGCAAAGGCCATGAGGGCCGGGACTGTAGGTGTGTTCACTGGTACACCTTGAGAGAGTAAATACACAGACTGTGCCCGGACCACATATAAAAATAGAACTCAGACTCACAGTCTGCAGCAACCAGCCAAGAAGCCAACCCATGATTGCCAATAACCAGTCCAGGAAACCATTCTGCCATCTCTAAGTCAGACTTGCAGGAAGTCAGACCACTCTCTTCAGCAACCAGCCCAGAAGCCAAATAATAAGCCCTGCAACCATCAGCTCCCCATACCCAGGACTTGATTTGTAACTGACAGCTTCCCTAAGTCTTGTTCCCACTTCTAACTAGAGGGACCAACTACAGAAAGTTAACCATGCAAGCCTAACCAGTTACACAAGGACGTGTTTCTAGTTAGCCCGTCGCAACTTTCCTATGCCAACAGCCTCCGATGGGACACACCTGGATCCTTCTCCCAACCTCTCCTCTTCTTTTTCAACTGTAAAGCGTTCCGACTCCTCTGCCTACCCTTGAGTCTCTGCCAAAAGGTAAATGATAGGGGCTGACTCCCTTGCTCTAGCAGGCTCTGAATAATGGCTTCTTCATGGTTCCTTCGGATGGTCTTTATCTGTTTCCACAGCCTCCTTCCAGGGCCTGGCACACAAAGGGGCCTGGTCAGTGACTGTGGATGGTGTGAACACACGTTGCTGAGGACAGGCCTGTGCTTTCACAGTCCCTGCCAGGGCCCTCAAGCTCACAGCACACTCTGTGGTCTCATCCCAGCCCCCCTCTCTCTTTAGAACTCCAGACCTGTTTGCACAGCAGCTGACAGGCTGTGTCTGCCTAGACATCCACAGGTCCTGGGACTCAGCATGTCCCACATCTGCTGGTCCCTCCTCTCTTCCTTCTATACCTCTTCACCTGGTGTCATCACCCAGGTTCCCCCCAGTGCCCCGCCTGGAACCTGGGAGTCAGCCTACCGCATCCTTCTCATTCTCCCCAGCCTATTCAGTTCACTTCAGTCACTTAGTCATGTCTGACTCTGCGACCCCATGGACTGCAGCACACCAGGCTTCCCTGTCCATCACCAGCTCCTGGAACTTGCTCAGACTCATATCCAATGAGTTGGTGATGCCATCCAACCATCTCATCCTCTGTCATCCCCTTCTCCTTTTGGATTCAATCTTCCCCAGCATCAGGGTCTTTTCTAAGCAGTCAGTTCTTCACATCAGGTGGCCAAAGTATCGGAGCTTCAGCTTCAGCATCAGTCCTTCCAATGAATACTCAGGGTTGATTTCCTTTAGGATGGACTGGTTATAACCCATCAGTAAGTCCTGCTGGTTCTGCTCCAGAATGCCTGGTGAATCCACACGTTCTTCCAGCTCTACTACTGGTCAGGCCCTCGTTGCAGCAACAGCCCCAAACTGGTCTAGCTGCCCTCATCCTGGTCTCCTCCAAAACAGCCAGGGGACACTCCCCTGAACAGCCTATTTCTGATCAGGAGACCCACACACACACCAGGTCACCCTCAGGCTAGAGTCTAAACCTAAAAGAAGGGAATTTGCTGGCTGTCCAGTAGTTAAGACTCTGTGCTCTCAATGCAGGTGGCACAGGTTGATCCCCAGTCATGGAACCAAGATCCCACATGCCCTGTGGCATGGCATAGCCAAAATAAATAAACCTAAGAGAAGGCTCTTTCTGGAGGCTCCCAGACCTGGTCCCTGCCCACCTTCCCAGTTTTAGGTCTGGTCTAGCCTATACTCTAACAATGGGCATGGCAGGTGATGGCACTCTCTGCCCTCCCTGTCCCCCTCTCTCCCCTCACTTATTTGGCAGGTGGCTTCTCTTTTTCAAGCCTCAGGAAGCCACTGCCTCAATGCTGAAGCCTTGTCTTGACTGCCCTGATACTCTCCTGTTATCTGATAGATTATTCTGGGCTCATTACCCTAGGATGAGATTTTCTGGTCAGTCCCCTTCCCCACCTCCATGTGTAAATTCCTTGAGGACACAAAATGTAGTTTTAACCTTTGTCATCTTAGAACCTGGCACTTGGCAGGTATCAGAATGTAAATATTTGTTGAGCAAATAAATGTTTGTGCAAGAACTGTATCAAAGTTGGATTACCCAACTGACTTTAGGGCTAGTGAAAGAGGGGGAACTCCCCAAATTATTTGGAAAGATTTTTGACGTGTGATAGTTGAATAAAAACAATGAAGTCATTATTCTGAGAAAATAGAGGAAATGAAAATTTTGTTGGACTTCCTTACATGCCTCTTGCTGTCTAGGATTTTCTCATTTTCCAACTTTATTTTATTTCATTTTCTTTTAGTTTTGTTGAGATATAATTGACATACAGCACTGCACAAGTTTAAGGTATACAGCATCATGAAATGATTATCACGATAAGCTTAATGAACATCCATCATTCCATATAGAGACAAAATGAAAGGAATAGGGGGAAAAAGTATCTTTTCCTTGTGATGAGAACTCAGGATTTACTCCCTTAACTTCCATATATAACATAGCAGCATTAATTATATTTACCATGTTGTCCATCATTCCCCTAATACTTACCTTACAACTGTCAAGGTTTTTTATTTATTTATTTAGGTTTCTATTATTATTAGGCTTATCTGGGGCTCAGATGGTAAGAAATTTACCTACAAAGCAGGAGACCTGGTTTCAATCCCTGGGTTGGGAAGATCCCCTGGAGAAGCAAATGGCAATCCACTCCAGTATTCTTGCCTGGAGAATTCCATGTGTGCATGAAGCAACTTAGAAGCAGAAGCAGCAGCAGCAGCAGGTCTTAAGGTAAAGATAAGTTGCATGCAAGAGTTGATTTGGACCATGGAGGTTAGAAAGGCTAGGTCCAGTGAGGAGACCCTGGGAGGTAATTCTCAGCAGAGACTGCAAATGAGCTGCCAAGGCCCCAGGGATAGCTTGTACTTCTAGAGGTGCCCAGATATAGTGTCAGCATCCCTTAGACAATGCTCAATGCTTATTATTATTATTATGTTCTCAATTGCATTTGTAATACTTGACATTTGAATCTTGCTTCTGAATATGTTTTAGGAATATTGAGAATGTGAACCATTATATAATTCGTTATTACCTTTTTAAAAATTAGGATCCACAGGAAAGATTTCTTTCATAGTTCTTCCTTTCCTTCCAAACACAATCTTAACCCCTACTGTGCAGATATATATTTTTTTTTATTAATTAATTTTTGGTTGCACTGAGTCTTCATTGTCACTCAGGGGCGTCCTCTTCGTTGCAGGGTGGGGGCGTCTCATTGGGGTGCCTTCTCTTGTTGCAGAGCACAGGCTCCAGGGCGTGAAGGCTCAGTAGCTGTGGTGCATGGGCTAAGTTGCTCCGAGGCCTGTGGCATCTTCCCGGAGCAGAGACTGAAACTGTGTCCCCTGCATGGGCATGCAGAGTCCTCTCCACTGGACCGCCAGGGAAGACTCAGCTATATGTTTTTCAGTCTCGTGTCTCCCTCTTTGTCTAGCTCCCATGAAGAGCCACACTGTATCTGTGGACCATATTTTATAATCATGCAATACTTTTCTAGCTACTAACTTCTCTGACTGTTATTTAACCTTTCTTCTTCCTTTTTTATCTTTACTTTTAATTTTTTCCTTTTGGCTGCACTAGGTCTTGTTGCAGCACTTGGGCTTTCTCTAGCTGCAGACTATGAGTGGGTTCCAGAGGGTGCAGGCTCAGTAGATGCAATGTGCTGGCTTAGTTGCCCCTCAGCATGT
This sequence comes from Aepyceros melampus, assembly GCA_006408695.1. Taxonomy (NCBI): domain Eukaryota; kingdom Metazoa; phylum Chordata; class Mammalia; order Artiodactyla; family Bovidae; genus Aepyceros; species Aepyceros melampus. The sequence goes on from SJXQ01003453.1 coordinate 117,257, forward strand.
GGGATCTCAGTTCCCAATCAGCGATCAAACTTGATCTTCCTGCATTGGAAGGTGGGTTCTCCACCACTGGACCACCACGCAAGGCTGTACCGTTACTTTTCAAGCTTACCTGTTACCATAGTTGTTCCTGGTTTTTTAGTCAACAGACTAATTTTTTTAAATCACAGTTTTAGAAGAATTGAGCAGAGAGAACACAGAGTTCCTATATATTCTCTCTCTCAAGTTTCACTTATTATTAACAACTGGCATTGGTATAATACATTTGTTTCGACTGATGACCCCACTGTTGTGTTGTGCAGTTGCTTGGTCATAGCCAACTCTTTTTGACCTCATGGACTGCAGTACACCAGGCTTTCCTGTCCTTCACTGTCTCCCAGAGTTTGCTCAAACTCATGTCCATTGAGTCAGTGATGCCATCCAACCATCTCATCCTCTGTCATCCCCTTCTCCTCCTGCCTTCAATCTTTCCCAGCATCAGGGTCTTTTCCAGTGAGTCAGCTCTTTGCAAAAGGTGACTGAAGTATTGGACCTTCAGCTTCATCATCAGTCCATCCAATGAATACTCAGGGTTAATTTCCTTTAGGATTGACTGGTTTGATGTCCTTGCAGTCCAAAGGACTCTCAACAGTCTTCTCCAGCCCCACAGTTCCAAAGGATCAATTCTTAGGTGCTCAGCCTTCTTTATGGTCCAACTCTCACATCTGTACATGACTACTGGAAAAACCATAGCTTTGATTATACAGACCTTTGTTGGCAAAGTGATGTCTCTGTTGTTTAATATGCTATCTAGGTTTGTCACAGCTTTTCTTCCAAGCAACAAGTGTCTTTTAATTTCATGGCTGTAGTTACCTTCCACAATAATTTTGGAGCCCCCAAAAATAAAGTTTATCACTTTTTCCATTTTCTCAACTATTTGTCATAAGTGATGGGATCAAATGTCATGATCTTAGTTTTCTGCATTTTGAGTTTTAAGGCAGCTTTTTCACTTTCCTCTTTCACCTTTATCAAGAGGCTCTTTAGTTCCCCTTTGCTTTCTGCCATAAGGGTGGTGTCATCTGCGTAGATTATTAATCATCTGTCATCTGTGAAGTTATTAATATTTCTCCCAGCAATCTTGATTCCAGCTTGTACTTCATCCAGCCTGACATTTCACATGATGTACTCCACATCATGTGAATAAGCCGAGTGACAATATACAGCCTTGACATACTTCTTTCCCAGTTTTGAACCAGCCCATTGTTCCATGTCTGATTCTAACTGCTGCTTCTTGACCTGGATACAGGTTTCTCAGGAGGTAGGTGAGGTGGTCTGGTATTTCCATCTCTTTCAGAATTTTCCACAGTTTGTTGTTATCCACATAGTCAAATGTTTTAGCGTAGTCAATGAAGCAGATGTTTTTCTGGAATTCCTTTGTTTTTTTCTAAGATCCAAAGAAAGGCAATGCCAAAGAATGCTCAAACTACCGCACAATTGCACTCATCTCACATGCTAGTAAAGTAATGCTCAAAATTCTCCAAGCCAGATTTCAGCAATACATGAACCGTGAATTCCCTGATGTTCAAGCTGGTTTTAGAAAAGGCAGAGGAACCAGAGATCAAATTGTCAACATCCGCTGGATCATGGAAAAAGCAAGAGAGTTCCAGAAAAACATCTATTTCTGCTTTATTGACTATGGCAAAGCCTTTGACTGTGTGGATCACAATCAACTGTGGAAAATTCTGAAAGAGATGGGAATACCAGACCACCTGACCTGCCTCTTGAGAAATCTATATGCAGGTCAGGAAGCAACAGTTAGAACTGGACATGGAACAACAGATTGGTTCCAAATAGGAAAAGGAGTACGTCAAGGCTGTACATTGTCACCCTGCTTATTTAACTTCTATGCAGAGTACATCATGAGAAACGCTGGACTGGAAGAAACACAAGCTGGAATCAAGATTGCTGGGAGAAATATCAATAACCTCAGATATGCAGATGACACCACCCTTATGGCAGAAAGTGAGGAGGAGCTAAAAAGCCTCTTGTTGAAAGTGATCTGTATGCAGGTCAGGAAGCAACAGTTAGAACTGGACATGGAACAACAGACTGGTTCCAAATAGGAAAAGGAGTACGTCAAGGCTGTATATTGTCACCCTGCTTATTTAACTTATATGCAGAGTACATCATGAGAAATGCTGGACTGGAAGAAACACAAGCTGGAATCAAGATTGCTGGGAGAAATATCAATAATCTCAGATATGCAGATGACACCACCCTTATGGCAGAAAGTGAGGAGGAGCTAAAAAGCCTCTTGTTGAAAGTGAAAGAGGAGAGTGAAAAAGTTGGCTTAAAGCTCAACATTCAGAAAACGAAGATCATGGCATCTGGCCCCATCACTTCATGGGAAATAGATGGGGAAACAGTAGAAACAGTGTCAGACTTTGTTTTTTTGGGCTCCAAAATCACTGCAGATGGTGACTGCAGCCATGAAATTAAAAGGCGCTTACTCCTTGGAAGAAAAGTTATGACCAGCCTAAATAGTATATTCAAAAGCAGAGACATTACTTTGCCAACTAAGGTCCGTCTAGTTAAGGCTGTGGTTTTTCCTGTGGTCATATATGGATGTGAGAGTTGGACTGTGAAGAAGGCAGAGCGCCGAAGAATTGATGCTTTTGAACTGTGGTGTTTGAGAAGACTCTTGAGAGTTCCTTAGACTGCAAGGGATCCAACCAGTCCATTCTGAAGGAGATTGGCCCTGGGATTTCTTTGGAAGGAATGATGCTAAAACTGAAGCTCCAGTACTTTGGCCACCTTATGCGAAGAGTTGACTCATCGGAAAAGACCCTGATGTTGGGAGGGATTGGGGGCAGGAGGAGACGGGGACGACAGAGGATGAGATGGCTGGATGGCATCACGGACTCAATGGACATGAGTCTGAGTGAACTCCAGGAGTTGATGATGGACAGGGAGGCCTGGCGTACTGCGATTCATGGGGTCACAAAGAGTCGGACATGACTGAGCAACTGAACTGAACTGAAAGATCCAACGGATGTTGGCAATTTGATCTCTGGTTCCTCTGCCTTTTCTAAATCTAGCTTGTACAACTGGAAGTTCTTGGTTCACGTACTGTTGAAGCCTATGTTGAATGATTTTTAGCTTTATGTTGCTAGCCTGCAAAATGAGTGCAATTGCATAGTAGTTTGAACATTCTTTGGCATTGCCCTTCTTTGGGATTGGAATGAAAACAAACCTTTTCCATTCCTGTGGCCACTGCTGAGTTTTCCAAATTTGCTGGCATATTGAGTGCAGCACTTTCACAGCATCATCTTTTAGGATTTGAAACAGCTCAGCTGGAATTCCATCACCTCCACTAACTTTCCTCATGGTGATGTTTCCTAAGGCCCACTTGACTTCACTTTCCAGGATGACTCCATATTGATACGTTATTTTAAACTTATTAACCAAGCTCATAGCATGCTTCTTGTTGCTTTAGTCGCTAAGTCGTGTCTGACTCTTTTGTGACCCTGCGGACTGTAGCCTGCCAGGCTCCTCTGTCCATGAGATTTCCCAGGCAAGAATACTGGAGTGAGTTGCCATTTCCTTCTCCAGGAGATCTTGCCAATCCAGGATTGAATCTGCTTATCTTGCATTGGCAGGCAGATTCTTTATCTATGAGCCACCAGAGAAGCCCTCATAACTTATATTAGAGTTCACTCTTTGAAGTATACAGTTTTATCCATTTTACCAAATGTATAACATCATGAATCCATCATTTCAGAATCACAGAGAAGAATTTCACTGCTCTAAAAATCCCTGGTGCTTCCCGCTGCCCCTCACCCCCACCTCTGCACTTTGCTGTTACTTTTGTTTCTCTTTTGAATTATGTAAGAAAGAGGACAGAAGGGAATCATAATCACTTTATCCTATCTTCTCATTATAGAAATTTTCAAACAGCCCTAAATGTGGAATAAATGAACATCAGTATACCTTCCATCTGGATTCAACAATCATTAACATTTTGTCACTTTTATTCTCTATTATTTATTTATTTTATTTCACACATTTTTTCTGAACCATTTGCAAGTAAGTTGCAGACAGAGGACTGTTGAACTCTAAATACTTCAGCATGCTTCTACAGTAATAAAGACATTCTCCTATACAACCTTAATGCCATTATCATAGCCAAGGAAATTAACTATAATTCTATATTGTCATCTAATAGTCACTTCACATTCAAATTCCCCAGGTGTCTTCAAAATGCCTTTTATGACTGCTTTGTTTTCTCAAACCAGGATGCCATTAAATTTCATGTTTGCCCTCTAATATTGTATCTTTAGTCATTTTTTATTCAGAATTATCAATTCATCTCCTTCCATCTTTTTTTTTTTTTTTGGACATTCACTATGGAAAAATTTATGTAGAATACACATAGCATAAAATTTTCCATCTTAATCATTATTTTATTTTATTTGGCCGTGTCTTGCAGCATGCAGGATCTTAGTTCCCTGACCTGGGATCAAGCATGGAGTCTTAACCACTGGACTGCCAGGGAGCTGCCTTAACCATTTCTAACTGTACTATTCTTGATCCTATATGAAGAAAACCCTAAACACTTCACACACACACACACACACACACACACACACAAACTATTAGAAGTAATAGACAAATTCAGTGAAGTTTCAGAATAAAACATGAAAAACTCAGTAGCGTTTCTTCACACTAACAATGAACTTTCTGAAACAAATAACATTGACTTTTAAAAGCTCAAGCCAATTGTCTTCAAATATATCCTCCACCTTCTGAATTTGCTTGTTTCTTCCTAATGGTAATTTCCTCCATCGTCTTTCTGACAGACTGGAAGTTAGTTCTAGAGGCTTGATCAAATTCAGGCTAATTGTTTTGGGACAAGAACACTTCAGAGATGGTATGTCCATCAGAGGGCATGACCTCAGGAGGACACGCAGCTGTACATGCTGTCTCATGTGTGTGTGTTAGTTGCTCAGTCATGTCCAACTCTGCGATCCCATGCCAGGTTCCTCTGTCCATGGGATTTTCCAGGCAAGAAATACTGGAGAGTGCCGCCATTCCCTTCTCTAGGAGATCTTCCTGACCCAGGGATCAAACCGTGTCTCCTGCACTGCAGGTGGATTCTTTACCGTCTGAGTCACCAGGGAAGCCCATGCTGTAACATGGGAAGGACTCAATCCAGCCTTGAGGTGAATGAAATCTCTGCTTCTCGAATCTCACCTAAGGGTCTTCAAGTTTATGTCTCTACAGTCTCTATAGCTGTCTCTAGCAAGTTTCACGCTGAATTTTCTCTCAGCCACTGTGTCCTGCCTTTAAAAATAACTTTAATCTTTAGCAGCCAAGGATGGAAAGGAAATGAGCTGTAAATGCTCTCCTCTACCCCACTCTGCTCTTCCATATTCAGAGGACTGCTTTAATCTCAAGATGCATTTTTATCCTTTACTTTTTGATCACTAAATGGATATGACTTTTTTGCTTTGATTTTATTATGTTGGTGCATTTTCCTTCCAAAGGTGTTGTAGTAGGCAATTTCAGAAAAGTTCAAAAAGGCATCTTAAGATCTGGCCCCAGTTTCACTCATTATCTCTGATTCATTAATCAGAAATGTAGTAGTCTAAATTGACTTAAAATTGCAGAAGGAAGGACAAACGGAAAACACTCAGATACTTCTGAAGACGTTTGCAAAAATTGGAGTAGGGGGCTGTTAATAAAGATTACAAAAATAGCTGCTGTTTACTCAATACCTGCCACATGCCTGCTGCCTGGGGTTCTTGTCCAACATATTTTCTGATTCTCTGACTCCAGCTGGGTGTCCAACAATTCAATTCCCTTCCTGGAGTTAGGTCTGATCCCACAAGCTCGGTGCCACAAGACTGCCTACACTTCAAACAGCAGCCTCAAGACCAGGGCCACCCATACTTCTGACCAATGGCTACAAATGTGGGGGTTCTCTCAACTGCCCCCTCAAGTTCAGTAATTTGCTAGAATGGCTCACAGAACTTGAAATCGTGTAACTCAGATTGGACTTGAACCCACAATCTTTTAACTGAGATCACACACCTGGTTTCAGGACTTAATAAAGCTCAGGTTCTAGACATCTCATTGCAGAAAGTATTCAGTAAAAGACAAAGTAACAGGTAAGAAATCGACTTATTTAGAGAGAAACACACTCCACAGAGACAATGAGGGCCATCTCAGAAGGCAAGAGTGGAACCAGGGGGTGGGGTTGCCAGTTTTTACGGGGGAGGGTAATTTCATAGGCTGTTGAGGAGAAGGATTGTTCCAACTATTTTGAGGAAGCGGTTGGAGGTTTCTAAGAATTGGGTCATCACCTACTTTTTGAACTTTGATGGTCTACCTCAGAACTGTCATGGTACTGGTGAGTGTGTTACTTAGCTTATGATAATGTGTTACAAAAAGCGAATAATAAGGTTCAAAGTCCACTAGGAATCTTCCACCATCTTGGATCTAGTTAATTCTAACCAGTTCTTGTCATGTCCTGTGGCTCTGTCATTCTTTTAAAGCTTGTACCCTGCCCCCTTCCCTCCTGTTTCAGTCTCAGGAATATACTTCATTATATTTACCAATTTATTGTTAAAGATAAAACTCAGGGATGCGTGGCAGAGAAGCCCAGGCAAGGTGTGACGGGCGGGCAGCACAGAGCTTCCACACCCTTTTTGGGAAAGTCACCCTTTCAGCGCCAACCCAGGAACTCTAGGAACTCAATCTCATTGGAAAAGTTTTTATACAGCTCACCCCCAGCTCCTCCTCCCCTCCCTGAGGTCAGTTGTTCCATCATTAAGTCATATCTGACTCTTTGTGTCCCCATGGACTGCAGCACGCCATGCTCCCTGTCCTTCACTATCTACTGAAGTTTGCTCAAACTCATATCCGCTGAGTCAGTGATGCCACCCAGCCATCTCATCCTCTGTCGTCCTCCTTCTCCTCCTGCCTTCAATCTTTCCCAGCATCAGGGTCTTTTCTGATGAGTTGGCTCTTTGCATCAGGTGGCCAAAGTATTGGAATTTCAGTTTTAGCATCAGTCCTTCCAGTGAATATTCAGGGTTGATTTCCTTTAGGATTGACTTGGTTTGATCTCCTTGCAGTCCAAGGGACTTTCAACAGTCTTCTTCAGCACCACATTTAAAAGCATCAATCCTTTAGCATTCAGCCTTCTTTATGGTCCAATCCTCACATCTGTACATGACTACTGTAGACCATAACTTTGACTATATGGACCTTTTCAGCAAAGTGATGTCTTTGTTTTTTAATATGATGTCTGCAGGTCAGTAGGTGGGGCTAAAAGTTCTTACCCTCTAATCAAAGATAGTCAGCCCTCATATAGTATCTTTGGTTCAGAACACTTGAATTCAACCAACTGAAAATCAAAATTATTTTTTTAAACATCTGCAAAGACCCAGGAAGCAAACCTTGAATTTGCTGGGTTCTGGCAACTATTTACATATCACTTACATTGTATTTACAACTACTTATATAGCATTTACATTGTATTAGTTATTATAAGTAATCTAGAGACAATTTAAAGTATAAGAGAGGATGTGTATAGGTTATATGCAAATACTACACCATTTTAAATGAGGGACTTGAGCATCTGTGGATTTTGGTATCTGAAGGGGTCCTGGAACCATCCCCCATGGATACTGTGGGTTGACTGTGTTAGTTGTTTTGGGTAACCAACCCCACCTTGAGGCTATATAAGGCCTCATCCTAAATCATCTCATTAGCATACCCTAAGATATGAAGAAAAGACTCCTACCACTCAAGATATTACAAGGATATTAGAACCCTGGACAAAGATCCAATGCATTCCTTGGATGTCACACTAGTACATACTTTCTGATTATCTGCTCTATGCCAGAGACTAGGTAAAAGGCTGGAGGTACAGTGGACACTGGCAGAGCGGGGAACAAGAAAGGCATGGTTCCTCTCTTTGCTGATCTTGATGTTTAGTTCAGGAAACAGATAACTAAATAGGCAATTACGTTTCAAGTTTATAAGTGTTATTGAGGGAAAGACAGGAAAGAGGGCAAGACACAACCATTCAAAGAATGACCCGGCCATTAAAGATACAGCGAAAACTGGTTAGAACCTACAAGGCCCAAGATGGCGGAAGATTTGACTTCCAGTAGACCTTGAGCCTCATTATATGCTCATTGTACAACATTAGCATGTAATAAACAGGTGCTGTGGCAGCTTCAAGATTGACCATAAGAGACTAGAAAGTGGGCTGTGGCCCAATTTCTGAAAATAGTTGGAATAACTCTCCCACTATGAAATCACCCAGCCCATAAAAACTAATCACCCCAGCACCCTGGGGCCACTCTTGCCTCTGAGATGGACCTCATTCTGCCTATTAATGTGTAGCTCTCTAAATAAACCTGTTTTCACTTTACCATGGCTTATTCTTGAATTCTTTCGTGTGCGAAGCCTACGACCCTCCCTTGGAGGCCCGCCCCAGAGACTCATTGGAGACCTGGAACACGACCATCCTCTTGCGCCCCATTTTCCTGCAACAATATGAAGAAGATACAAAGAGTGTTGGAGTACAGAGGAAAGGGATAAGGGTAAGGACAGAGCCCTTTATACTACACTGACTCTGAAAACAGAACTTCACACACAGAAGAATGAAGGTGGATCCTTATTTAATACCATATAAAAATTAACACAAGATGGATTAAAGATCTAAATGTAAGGATTAACATTATAAAACTCTTAGAAAGACACATAGAACAAAAGTTTCATGACATCAGATTGGTTTCTTGGATATGACACCAAGAAGCCACAGGTGGAAAAAGGAAACGTAATAAATTGGGCTTGCTGAAAATTAAAAATTTGTGTGTGTCAAAAGACACTGTCAACAGAGTGAAAAGATAATTCACAGAATGGGAGGAAATATTTGCAAACATATATCTGATAAAGGATTCACATCCAGAATACGTAGAGAACTCGTAAAACTTAACAACAAAATAGCCAAATTAAAAAATGGACAAAGGACCTGAACAGATATTTTTCCAAAGATGATATATACATGGCAAGTACATGAAAAGATGTTCAACATTACTAACTCTTAGGGAAATGCAAGTCAAATCTCAATGAGATACTACCTCATGGCAATGGCTATTACCAGAAAACAAACAAAAACTGAAAAAAAAAAAACCAAACCCAAGTGTTGGTGGGGATGTAGAGAAGGTACTATACTTGTGGATTGATGGTGGGAACGCAAAATGGTGGAGTCATTATGGATCACAGTATGGTGGTTCCTCAAAAACAATTAAACATAGAATTACTGTACAAGTCAGAAATTCTGCTTCTGAAATTCTGAATATCAATTCTTTCAAAGAACGGAAAGCAAGGTCTCTAAGTGACATATTGTACATTCACACTATTGTGAATAGCTAAAACATGGACTCAATCCAAATGTCTATCCAAGGGTGAATGGATAAACACAACATGATAAATGTATGCAGTGGAACGTCATTCATCCTTAAAAAGTAAGGAGATCTTGACACATACTACAACATGGTTGAACCTTGAATTCTGAAATGTCAGACACACACACACTAAAACACATACTATATGATTCCACTAACGAGGTACTTAGAGTCGTCAAAGTCATAGAGACAAAATGTAGATTGATGGTTGTCAGGGGTTGGGTGAAGGGAAATGAGGAGCTATGATAAACAGGTATGGATTTTCAGTTTTGCAAGATGAAAAGATTCAAGAATGGATAGATGGTGGTGGTTGTACAACAACGTAAATTTACCACAATTTAAAAAAAGACAACACATATTGGTGAGGATATGGAGAAATTGTAATAGTCAAACTTGCTGTGGGATTCTAAGATAGTGCAGCTAGTTTAGGTATAGTCTGGCAGTTCTAATAAAAGTTAAATGCAGTTACCATGTGACCCAGAAAATCCACTGCTAGATATATGCTCCAAAAAAATTGGAAACATATGTCTACATAAAAACTTGTATGTAGACATACATAAAAACAACATTATTCCTAATAGCCAGAATGTTGGAACAATCCCAATGTCCATCAATTGATGGGTGGATAAACAAATGTGATATATACATGCAAAAGAATATTATTCATCCATAAAAAAATGAAGTATTGATTTATGCTACAACATGGATGAACCTTAAAAGTGTTCATCTAATCCTACTAAGCCTTCCTCGAACCCTTCTGACTTTGCAACCCCATGAACTGCAGCCTGCCAGGCTCCTCTGTCCATGGAATTTTCCAGGCAGGAATACTGGAGTGGGTTGCCACTTCCTCCTCAAGGGGCCTTGGATCATACAAAGTAGCAAATCGAGGCTCTAGCCTGCTCAGACTTAGCAGTTCAGCTTACACAAACAGCTCTATCTCAGGAGCTCTGGAAGGGCAACTGCCCAGGAATAGGACCCTGAAATCAAGTGCACCTCAGCCCCCTCAGTCACCTAGTGTAATACACACAGTCGCTTAACTGGACAGTGTCAGGAGGTCAGTGTCTGCTGCTGTGAGAACAATCTCTGTGGCTTGGCCTGGGCATTTATAAGCAGCCAGAGACCATCGCATAGCACTGGCCTTGTATTATGGTCCCAGTACACACATAAAAAGTATAAACGAAAGAGAAAGTTCACAGGCTTATTTAAGTTATTGCTTCTCATGACTGAATAAAAAGTCAGTATTTTGATACTTTCCATAAATCTTCTGGCTACAGTTATTAATCTCATGCCAGAAATCTCAGTTTTTTCAATTTTAGTCCACAGCCCATGTTGCTGAGGGCTTAATTTATTTTTTGAAGCCTGGAATGATGTTATATTGAGAAAATAGACACAACAGACTGAATCCCAGATATAAACCATTGAAAGAGCCATAGACCCAAACCAAAGGTCAACTAACCCTCATAGAAATTTCTTCCTTTTCCAGAGATGATACTGTTTATTTAATCATCTGATGTTTATTTAATCATCTGATATTTATTTAACCCAATAGGTATCAGGTACTGTACCTCATGTATTCATATATTGCCTTGTTTATATTTGTTAAAGCCTTCAGGTATGAGCAAGAGGATACTTGAGTAGGATGTAGCCATCAGTTTATTGCTGGATAACAAACAATCCCTGAATCTCAGTGGCTTATTATAGCAAACTTTTTTTTTAACCCCTTGCTCATAAGTCTGTGGATTAGCTGAGTTTGGTTAAATCCTGCTTCACACATCTCTTCTGAGACCAGCAGGTTGCTTGAGGCACATTCTTCTATGGAGACGGCAGAGGTTCAAGAGGGCAAGCCCAGCCGTGTAAGCATACATTTCATTGGCCAGTATCCCAGAGGCCCGTTCAAGTCATCTGACCAAGCCCAAAGTTAAGACATGGTGAAGGACACCTTGACCTTCATGAGGCCAAGAGTGTAGATGGATAATTCCACCACAGAACAAGAAATAATTGGGACCAACCTGCCAATATATCTCTGCTGTTGTCGTTGTTCAGTCACTTAGTCATGTCCAACTCTTTGCGATCCCATGGACTGCAGCACACCAGACTTCCCTGTCCTACACCATCTCTTGGAGTTTGCTCAAACTCATGTCTATTGAGTTTGTGATGCCATCCAACTGTTTCATCCTCTGTTGCCCCCTTCTCCCTCTGCCCTCAATCTTTCCCAGTGTCAGGGTCTTTATATCTCTGTATCTCTCTCTCTCTCTCTCTCTCTCTCTCTCTATATATATATATATATATATGTATGTATGTATACATAGATAGATAGATAGGGTCTATAAATCACCATGGCATAGCCACATAGGGACTTTTTCTCTCCCATAGGAAGTCTAGAAGCAGGCAGCAGGCAGCCCATGGCTGGTGAGGCTGTTCAATGATGGTGCCCTCCCAGGGCTTTTCTCTTTCCTCTGCCATCTTCAGCATGTTGGAGTCCGCCTTGATGCATGCATTTCCTGGCTTGGGATATGGCTGCTCCACTTGCAGCCCTACTTCTGCAAGAGCAAGCAGGAAGCAGGTAGGGACAGAGCCTGATCCCATTAGACAAAAGCTTTCCCAGAAACCCTCAGCGTATTAGTCTTCTCTCTCTCTCTCTCTCTCTCTCTCTCTATATATATATATATATATATATATATATGTATACATAGATAGATAGATAGGATCTATATATCACCATGGCATAGCCACATAGGGACTTTTTCTCTCCCATAGAAAGTCTAGAAGCAGGCAGCAGGCAGCCCATGGCTGGTGAGGCTGTTCAATGATGGTGCCCTCCCAGGGCTTTTCTCTTTCCTCTGCCATCTTCAGCATGTTGGAGTCCGCCTTGATGCATGCATTTCCTGGCTTGGGATATGGCTGCTCCACTTGCAGCCCTACTTCTGCAAGAGCAAGCAGGAAGCAGGTAGGGACAGAGCCTGATCCCATTAGACAAAAGCTTTCCCAGAAACCCTCAGCGTATTAGTCATTGACAGAAACTGTGTCACTTCCATCACAGAGATGAGCCTGCTTACAAAGGCACATTGCTGCCCCAGACAAAATTGGGGTCCTTTCAGGAAGAAGAGGTGGCAGACACTGGGTAGGAGTTGCAGTGTCTGCCAGGCTGAGGAAGTGTCCTGAAAACTCTATGAAATAAGCATTATTGCCGTTCCAAAGATGGAGAAATCCTGGCTCAGAAACGTTAACTCATCCAAGTTGCCTCAGCCAGGATATAAGGCTATAATAGGATGAGATTTGGACATAATACATTTATTTCACAGCAAATCACTCCTTCCCACTAAGCTGGGGCCCAATACACTTAGGTTCTTGTCTTTCTGTCTGCCACTAATGCAAATGTGTGACTTTGGATGTATCAGCCAATAAGAGTGAGTCTCAATTTCTGCAGCTTCCCCAAGTCCAGGTGGCAGTAGAAGAACTTTATGAGTTCTTCTTCAAGCTTGAGTAGTCTGTGCTGCTGCTGCTGCTAAGTCACTTTAGCCGTGTCCAACTCTGTGCAACCCCACAGACAGCAGCCCACCAGGCTCCCCCATCCCTGGGATTCTCCAGGCAAGAACACTGGAGTGGGTTGTCGTTTCCTTCTCCAGTGCATGAAAGTGAGAAGTGAAAGTGAAGTCACTGAGTCGTATCCAACTCTCAGCGACTCCATGGACTGCAGTCTACCAGGCTCCTCTATCCATGGGAGTTTCCAGGCAACAGTACTGGAGTGGAGTGCCACTGCCTTCTCTGGTAGTCTGTGCTACTTATTTTTAAAAAATACTTATTTATTAATTTGGTTGCTCCAGGTCTTAGTTGCAGCATGTGGGATCTAGTTTGAACCTGGGTCCTCTGCATTGGGAGTGTGGAGTCTTAGCCACTGGATCACCGGAGAAGTCCTTTATGTGTTACTTCTAAAACAAACGATGAAGATAATAGACCCTTCCTTCCTGCAGTTTGTTCAGTCATTTATTATACACTTGAGATTGAAGAGCAAGTTGATCCATTGTAGTCTATTTCATATTTCAAGTTTTTAAGTTTTCAAGTGTTTCTTCCAGCTCAATTCAATTCCTTGGCAATTTATTGAAAATTAATACTACAGAAAAATTGATGTGTAGATCAATATAGACATCATATTTTCCCCCAGAACATATATACCTAGTAAATTACTTCTCTCTAGTGTTTTGTTTTGGAGAAGGAAATGGCAACCCACTCTAGTGTTCTTGCCAGGAGAATCCCAGGGATGGGGGAGCCTGGTGGGCTGCCGTCTATGGGGTTCACAGAGTCGGATGCCACTGAAATGACTTAGCAGTAGCAGTGTTTTGTTTTTTAAGAATTGTTTGTTTATTCAGTTACGGCTGTGGTGAGTGCAGGAGGGCTTTCTCTAGTTTTGGTGAGTGGGGCTACTCTCGAGTGGCGGGAGTGGGTTTTTCATTCTGGTGGCTTCTCTTGCTGCAGAGCACAGGCTCTAGGCTCTCGGGCTTCAGTAGCTGCGGCACGTGGACTCAGTTATTTCACAGCAGGTGCGATATTCCCAGAACAGTGACTGAACCAGCATCCTCTGCATTGCAAGATGGATTATCTTAACCACCAGACCACAAGGGAAGCCTTTTTAAGTCTTAAAACCACCTCCCCCCAAAATTTAGTGTCTTTTTAGCTACACCAAAAGAAATTAAAATTTACTCATAGTTCCAATCACTCAAAGATAATGAATATGTCTGGAATATTTTCTATATATGTATAGAAATAATTTATTTTTATACATGTACAGAGGAACCTGGTGGACTACAGTCCCTAGGGTCACAAAAAGTCAGACACGACTGAGAAACTGAGCGCATATGATTATATATTATACACATGTATATATGTAAATGCTGCTGCTGCTGCTGCTGCTGCTGCTGCTAAGTCGCTTCAGTCGTGTCCAATTCTGTGCGACCCCATAGACGGCAGCTCACCAGGCTCCCCCGTCCCTGGGATTCTCCAGGCAAGAACACTGGAGTGGGTTGCCATTTCCTTCTCCAATGCATGAAAGTGAAAGGTGAAAGTGAAGTCGCTCAGTCGTGTCCGACTCTTAGCGACCCCATGGACTGCAGACTACCAGGCTCCTCCGTCCGTGGGATTTTCGAGGCAAGAGTACTGGAGTGGGGTGCCATCGCCTTCTCTGATATATGTAAATGGGATAACATTATTTTGGATCTGCTTTGTTTTCAATTCATAAGCATATTTCCATGACAATAAATATACATTATATCATTACTTGCACTGCCTATTAACATGCCTTTAATTTACACGAATATACTCTACAATTTGTTTAGCTGTTGCTGTTGTTTTCAAGTTTTTGATGTTAAAAAGTAATTTCCCATAACGTGATACAAGCAACTGGAGTAATGCAATGTGATGTCAGATAGCACATTGATGAATTCTTAAACATGTAAATAGTTATATATTTATTTGTATGATATATACATTTGTGTGTATAGTATGTGTTTATTATAAACACCAGAACTAGACTTTTGATAGTCATATAATGTTTGATTTTAAAATAAAATGAATTTAACTAAGTGTCCTGGGTCATTTAGAAAATAGTATGCTGGTATGTAGATATAACACAGACCACAAACACAGAGCTTGCATAAGCCAAGTTTAGAAAACACTTCCACAAACAATGCTACGATAAACATCCCTGGGCATCTGTCTCTGTGTGCTTGTTTGATGCTTTCTTTAGGATGAATTCTTAGAATTGCTCAAAAAGTAGGCACATTTTTAAGGCTTTAAATATGTTCTGCCAAACTTTTCTACATAAAGGATGCTCCAACTTACCCTCCCACATTCCACCCCATTTGATAGAAGCTTCAGGAAGGTAGACACTTTGTTCAGTTCTGTAGACCTGATATTTACAGTAGTCTTAGAAAATAACGGATTCTCAATTAAAAAATACACTAGGTAGATGTGTCAAGAACTTTGAAGAGCCTGAGATCTTATTCTACTTGTAATTGAACCTGCCACAGCTTCGTGAATGTGGTGCTGAAAGCTCAGCTTCTCTGTACACTGGTGCCAAGTCAAATTTTGGAGACAGAGTTTTGGGTGAAGTAGGAAAGAGTGGCTTTATTATTTGCCAGGGAAAGGGGGCCACAGTGGGCTGATGCCCTCAAAACCATGTGTCCCAACTTGTGGAAGACAGTGAGAAGTTATATAATAATTGTCCAAAGAGGGCATGATCAGCTCGTGGGCATTCTTCTGATGGGTTGGTGGTGAGGTAAGTGGGAGTCAACATCAGCAACCTTCAAGTCCAGCTGGTTTGGGATCTGCAGGCTTGTGGGCACACACTATCGTTAAGGGTTAAATTCTCCCACCTGGAGGGGGTTTCAGTCTCTGCAAAGTATCGCAAAGATATTGCCCGTTTGTAGCCATTGAAAGGGAAATAGGACCTTGCCCCAGGGCTACTCTTGATGGTTTGTTTCTCCCCTGTTTCACACCCGCTGCCTTCCCTAATTAACAGCTGCTTGAATCTGACCATTGGAACTCAGGGAAGGTCATGGAGGCTGAAGGAAGGCTGCTTCCTGTAATACAAGAAATGGGGGACACAGATAGTCTTTGTACCCGGGAGCCCTACTGGGCCCTGCTTGGTATCTGATGCTGTAAAGCAAACAAGATTCTCAGCTCTGAGACAAAAGGCCTTATCACTCACTGCAATAGCAGTGGTTGGTATACAGTATTCATGCTGGTTCCCCAAGCCCCAGTTCCCCAAGGGTGATTCAAAACGGGGACAGGGGGCCCGCACACACAATAGGATGTGTTGCAGAAAAGAGATCCTGAGCTTAGAGACTGCTTATCATTCACAATGGACAATAAGCCTGCCTGACCCTTTACCTAGATGCAAGTGAAGTCACTCAGTCGTGTCTGACTCTTTGCGACCCCATGGACTGTAGCCTACCAGATTTCTCCATCCATGGGGTTTTCCAGGCAAGAGTACTGGAGTGGGTTGCCATTTCCTTCTCCAGGAGATCTTCCCGACCCAGGGACTGAACCCGGGTCTCCCGCATTGTAGGCAGATGCTTTACCATCTGAGCCACCAGGGAAGTCCAAAGGGAAAGGTTACTTTCTTCCTCTCTTCCTCTCTTCCTCTCCCCCTCCTCCTTCTTCCTCTTCCTCTCCACTTTTGCCTTCCCCTTTCCGGTCTTCATCTCCTCCGTATCCTCCTTCTCTTCCTCTCCTTCTTTCTTAAGGTGCTACCTTCTTTGTACTACATATGTGTGCTCAGTCGCTCAGTCACGTCTGACTCCGGCCAGGCTCCTCTGTCCCTGGGATTTCCCAAGCAAGAATACTGGAGCAGGCTGCCATTTGTCCTCCAGGGGATCTTCCCAACCTAGGGACTGAACCCTCATCTCCTGCATTGGGTAGGCAGATTCTTTACCACTAAGCCACCTGGGAAGTCCTACGTTCTCATACTGGACAGTAAACTAAATTTGCTCTTTGCTCTGTCTCAACCTTCCGAGGCTGTTACAAACATTCTTAAAAAGACACTCTGGAAAAGTTCTGTTCAAAAAACATGCAGGAAAACTAGACCCATGGAGAACTGTCTCCCAACAATATCCGTCCTTCATTTCTATACTGTCCTAGCTTTTGGTAAATTCTTCCATGAGTATGCCACTCCACTGGCCATGTCAGTTCATCTGATCAACAGAGGCTAGAACCAAATCCATTCATTTTGTCTCATACAGCACTTAATTAAGCCTAGTGTCAATAGGACTCCAACCAACAGTATTGTCCTTGGCAATCCCCATGGTCCTGGACTTGGCCAGTTGAACAAGTCCCATAAACCATCTGGGTCATTCTTGGAAATCAGGTGACTTTCTCCTTAAATGATTGTGTTGACCTTTCCTCTTGGCCTAAGGCATTGATCCCAATACAGCCTGAGGTTCTAGAGGTTGCACCAATTCCACTGTGACCTGCAGAAAAGAAACTACGGAAATCACATTATCCATAACAACGCTGACCAGTGAGATGAGGCTAAACTGAATGAATGTCTTCTAGGGATGAGGTGGTATCACTGATCACTTTGGCTAAAATCAGGGATTGGTTCAATACCATCTGTCCCAACTGGATGACTTCCTTTTCGTGGATAACTGAAAAATAATGTATGAAAAACAATGGATCATAGCCTCGTTTTGGAGGGGTCCCTGCAGCTATGCCAGATATTGTGGCATTTTCTTAAATACCTGAAGATCTCTTCTGACCACCCCGATGGTGTTTTCAGGAAGGAGACAAGTCAATGCCTGACTTGCACAAAAGAAGTCCTGTCCCAGGGTTGCACATGGTGCTCCTGAAAAGATCGTTGCTTATAATTGTGGGGGCCTCCCAGGTACTCAGTCAGAGGGGACAGGGTGATGAACCAGTGAGTCTAAAGGTGCCAGTTCAGTTTGAGTAAGTAAGGAACTGCCTGCGGGCAACCTGCCTTGTGCATACAAGCCGCCAACTGGGGCATTTGCCCAAATGACTGAGCAATGCCTATGGGAAAGGAGGTGGACAGGTGCTTTGCATGGGAGGTACAAGAGCTGGGGCCAACTCCTGCTGTTCCCAGACTTTTCTGTCGGGTTAAGGGGTGTGCGAAGTCACTTCAGTTGTGTCCAACTCTGCTATCCCATGGATTGTAGCCCCCAAGTCTCTGTCCACGGGATTTTCCAGAACACTGGAGTGGATTGCCATTTCCTCCTCCAGGGGATCTTCCGGACCCAGGGATCTAACCTACCTGTGTCTCCTATATCTTCTGCATTGGCAGGCACGTTTCTTTACAATTAGTGCCACCTGGGAAGCTCAAGGTTAAGGCGACCCATGATCAAACCGCCGCTAGAGCCACCTAGTGGGGAATGGCAGGCCAGCTGACAGATTTCAGACATTTGCAGGCACTTGAGATCAGGGCGCTTTCCTTTCTAAGGAAAGCTCTAGAAGTGGCTCTGAAAGACAAGATTGCTAATGTTCTTTCCTTCTCCCCACCTTCTGGGGCCCAAGGCACCTCCTCCACGGTGCCCTCCACCTCCATGAATCACCGTCCACCTCCTAGTAGATATAACCTCACCCTTTCCAATCAGCCCCTGCTTGTGCCCAGGCCTCCATCTGAGAGGCCAGTGCAAGGACAAAGACACTTTTATAAAGCTTATGGAGAATGACTATGACCCTGCTCTAGGGGGATACTAGCAGGGTACTCAAAGAAGTGTTCATTATTTTTATGATCTCAGTCCAGTGGCTCAGTCATGTCTGACTCTTTGCGATCCCATGAATTGCAGCACCCCAGGCCTCCCTGTCCATCGTCAACTCCTGGAGTCCATCCAAACCCATGTCCATTGAGTCGTTGATGCCATCCAACCATCTCATCCTCTGTTGTCCCCTTTTCTCCTGTCCTCAATCTTTCCCAGCATCAGGGTCTTTTTTTATGATCTGTTGCTACTGCTAAATCACTTCAGTCGTGTCTGACTCTGTGAGACCCCATAGACAGCAGCCCACCAGGCTCCCCCGTCCCTCGGATTCTCCAGGCAAGAACCCTGGAGTGGGTTGCCATTTCCTTCTCCAATGCGTGAAAGTGAAAAGTGAAAGTGAAGTCACTCAGTCATGTCTGACTCTTAGTGACCCCATGGACTGCAGCCTACCAGGCTCCTCTGTCCATGGGATTTTCCAGGCAAGAATACTGGAGTGGGTTGCCATTGCCTTCTCCATTTTTTTTTTTTTTTTTAATGATCTAGGGCCATATTAATCCAACAGGTGAGTCCAGGCAACTGAGGCAGAATTGAGTTTGAATCTCTTAGTTTTCTTCAGTCAGGTTTCTGCCTTGCAATGATTAATTTTGTATGTCAGCTTGACTGGGCCACTGGGGGACCCAGACAAATATTATTCTGGGTGTGTCTGTGCTGGTGTGTCTGGATTAGACTGCCTGTCTGTCTTCTCTTTGGGACATCAGTCTTCTGTCTTTGGACTTGAACCCAGATCGGAGCTGATATCATTATCCCTCCTGGTTCTCAGGCCTCAATCTCAGACGAGAACTACACCATCAACAGCAGCTCTCGTGCATCACCAGCCTCATGACTGCAGGTCTCAGACTTCAGCCTTCATCATAAAGTGAGTCAATTCCTTATCTCAGTCTCTCATATATATCATATATCTCGTCTATGTCTGTACATGTTCATCTCCTGCTGTTTCTGTTTCTCTAGAGAAGCCCCACTACTATATTCCAGGAGAAGGTAACCTTGGTTGCAATGAGCCCAGAAATGGTTCAGATGAAATTCTGATTTTTTTTTAAAAAAACAAATCACTTCCTAACCCTTTCATTTTGAGCATTATTCAAGAAGTGGCCAAGAGCACATGATCCCTTTCCAGGGACATCTGTATTCAGTGGCCAGACAGCCTAACTAAGGTGCTGGACCAGGAGGAGGGGAGAGAGGGAGAGTCAGAAACCTCTTCCAGTTGGTTTGTTAGAACTTAATAATACCAGGTGCTTATGGATGGTAGGGAGGGTTATGGGATGAACTGCGTCTCTCCAGAATTCATATTCCTACTATCTCACTTACAATGTGACAATGTTTGGAGATAGGGCCTTTAAAGAGGTAATTATGGTAAAATGGAGTCACAAGGGTGAGTCCTAATTCAATTTATATATAATATATATTTATGTATGTGTGTTAAGTTGCTTTAGTCTTATCTGACTCTTTGCAACCCCATGGACTGTAGCCCACCAGATTCCTCTGTCCACAGGATTCTCCAGGCAAGAATACTGGTGTGGGCTGTATGTCCAAACATACACTACCCTTCTGCCACAACAGCTACAGAATTTTGGCAGGAGCAGCGATTCTCTACCGTGTCATCCCGCCCCCTGGAGTAAACCAGGATGAAAGCTGCAGCAGGATAGGACTTGGACATCTTCTGTGTCTCTACCAGCTAGGAGGTCGCTCTCCAGAGGGTCCTGCCAGGGTCCTTTATTGGCTTCTGAGCATCTGCTGTGGCTTGAGATTCACAGTCGAGTCACTCAACCCAGGGCCCGTTAAAGAAGCAAAAACCAGGAAGGTGAGGCTTCTCAGGGAACATCCAAATAACTTTCCTCTCTGTTTTCTCTCTCTGCATCCTGCAGACAAAAGGGCTCTACTGTTTGACTAAACTCCAGGACACAGTGGAGGACAGAGGAACCCGGTGGGCTACAGTCCATGGGGTTGCGAACAGTCGGACACGACAGAGCAACTGAACGACAACAACAGCTGTTTTTCACAAATCCCAGAGTCCTCTGACTCCCAAAGTGGCATCACTCAACAGAGGTATCAGATTGAAACTGGTTAAAAACAGGACTTAAGATTTGAGAGGTGGACAGAGAAGATGGATGCCTCCAGAAAGAACAGAATGAATTGGGAGCTTCCAATATCTAGATTCAAGGTATCTCATGTGAGTGAATAATGAATAAACATGTATGATGTGCCCAAGGTCACACAGCCAGTTAGCCAGGGCTGGGCCTCAATCCCAGGGCGCTGGCCGAGGCTGCTGGAAACTTGTGCAAAACAGTATTGTCGCCTGGAATCTTGTCTTTCCCCTAGCATGTGTCTGCCAGGGCATTGCTCACTCTAGAATGGAAGAATTTGTCGTCTATCCCTCCCACTTGACTCCGAGCGCATTGTTTCTTTACCTATTGATTTATTTTCAATCAACTCCCATTAGGATGCAAACTTTATAAGGGCTGGGCTGTTTTCTTTCCTTTTTAATTGATATGAAATTCACACAGCAAAGTTAACTCTTATAAAGTGTATACAATTCCCTAGCATTAAATACATTCACAGGGCTGTGGAATCCTCACCTCTCTCTAGTTCCAAAACATTGTAATCATCTTAAAGGAGATTCTGTACGCATTAAGCAGTCCCTCCCCTATCAATTCCTCTAGCCAGCCCCTGGCAACCACTAAGCTATTAATACTTTCTCTCTTTAAGGGTTTGCCTGTTCTGGACATTTCAAATAAACAAAGTCATACAATATGTGTCTGACCTCTTTCACTTAGCATGATGTTTTTGAGATTTATCCAAGATATAGCATGCATCAGTATTTCATTTCTTTTTATGGCTGAATAATATAGTATTCCATTGCATGGATATATTGCATTTTGTTTATTCATTCATTCATTAACAGCTTTCCAGGACTGTGAACACATAGGGTTTTTTCTCTCTCTTTTTTTTTTTTGGTCCACTGCTTTTCCTTAATGCGAGAACTGAGAAATTAAGGAGGGGTCAGATGTTATTCATTTTATCCTCTCCAGTTGATAATGGGCATTACTAGGTTTGTAGACCTGAGCTCCAAACAATAAATAACCAGACAGACAGTACCACTGGAAGACACTGCAAAGGAAGAAGGGAGGGGCCCAACTGGAGAAAGCTTTCTATCTTCTCCCTTTTGAACTTGAAAAAGTGAATCATGTTGGTCACAGAGAGACTCTTAATATGCCCAGTCCTGAGAAAGGAGATTATTTATCATCACACAGCAAAGGCAAAATGATGCATTATGATGTTGGCAGGTTCACAGGAAATCACAAGTAGGCGTAGAAGGCAGATTCTACCTACCAGGGGAATTGTAGGGAGAAAGTCATAGAAATCCAATGGTTTCGCCACAAAGGACTTCATTAAATGGCTGAAATTATCAGGAGTCTATTGCAAAAAAAAAAAAAAAAGAAAGAAAGAAAGGGCGAGGGGAATAATTTCCCTTTAATTGTTGGTACAATTTAGAAGAAATTAAATTGCAATTACGTTCGGTTCGTTTACTTAGGAGGAGATCGAGTGTGAACACCCAGTAGGGACTCCATCAGCCTTTTGAAAATAAGATGGCTTTTTGCTCCAGATTGTTCCCAGGGTTCCCCCCACCCCCGCAAACCCCCAACTGGTTCCTCAGCGAGTTTGGCTACTTCAGCGCGCCCTCTCGTGGCCATGTGTAGAAGGTTTGGCATCGCCCTTCGTCTTCCAGCGCAGTGTGCAAACCAAAGGGGCTGTTTCAGCCACACTTAAACTGTCACATTTAAATTAGACCCGCAAATTGTTACACTTAAACTGGAAAGTGTGTCTCAGCATGTGCCACTTTGGGGGCGGGGGCAGAAAGAACTGTCTAGATCAACAGACTTTAAAGAATTGTAATTACAAGGTTAATTATGATTATAATTTCAAATACTTTCGAAGCTTATAATGTACAAGATCAGTTTCCCCGGACAGTTTTCTCATATCCCAAATGGTATCACTTGTGTATTTCAGAAACCTCTATAATTTTCTTCTGCATAAGCACGCATGCCTACCTTTCTCCCCATAAATGGGATAATATTATATATACTGTTTGGCACTTTGCTGCTTCTTCAAGTTCTTCTCTTACCAGTATACGTTGGAGAGAGTACCATGTGATCACATACTGATCCATTTTTTTAAATCATCTTGCATTTCATGGAAGTACCATACTTTTTTAACCAGTCCCCTGTGATGAACATATAGCTCGTTGCAGCTATTTCTTTTTTAAATGGTGGAAAATTGTTTTACAATTTTCTGTTGGTTTCTGCTGTATGATAAGTCAAATTAGTCATAATTATATATAATCCTTCCCTCCTGAGCCTCTCTCTTCTCCCCCCATCCACCTCTTTACATCATCACAGAGCAGCAAGCTGGACTCCCTATGTCATGTAGCAACTACCTTATCTTACATGTGATGGTGTATATATCAATAACACTTTCTCAATTCGTCCCACTCTCATCTTCCCCTACACTGTCCAAAAGTCCATTCTCTACCAAGTTCATCAGAAACATTTTTCTAGATTCCATATATTAATATATATGTTAATATATGATACTTGGTGTTCTCTTTCTGACTTACTTCACTCTGAATAAGAAGTTCTAGGTTCACACACCTCACTACAACTGTCTCAAATTCATTCCTTTTTATGGGTGAGTAATATTCCACTGTATAAATGTACCACAACTTCTTTATCTATAGGTGGCCATCGAGGTTGCTTCCATGTCCTGGCTTCTGTAAATATTGCAGTTACTTCTTTTTAATTAGCTGCAGACCAGCACTGAATACTTTTGTATATCTGTGCACATATTCCTAGAAGTGGGCACATTTCTGCTGAAATAATAAAGCTGAAATGGCCACCAAGGACAGTGTTGGCGCCTGTCTGCTGCCCCTCTCCGGATTTCCTTTCACAAGCATTCACTGAGGACCTCCTGATTGCTGGATTAGGGGCTGAGGATACCTGCATAGGATCCATAAGCCATGCTCCTCACCCTAAGGTGCCCACAGTATTTGTGCAGTTGGACCAGTCAGCAAACAAACACCTGTAATATAATATGGTCTATGGCCTCCAGGCTATGTAAGAGGTAGAATGGAATGTACTGTGGGACACACAAGAAAGCTGTGCTCAAGCCTGTGGGAAGTCAGGAAGGCATCCGAGAGAAGATGATAAGGCTTAGATGTCATAACAAGTTTCTATGATGCGGCACGAAGAGCCCTGCGGGATGGAGGGGAAGAGAGAAAGAGGAAAAAAGATTCTTTGCGCATGAACAGAGGTGAGGGCCCCCTGGAGTTCTACATCAGTATGACAGAGTGATGGGAGGAGCTAGTTAGGAAAGGGGAGGGGCCAGGTAATCAGGGGCTTTGTCAATCACTCCAGGAGCCTGGGTCTCCTGGGGTAGGACAAAGTTTCTCAAAGTGGACTCTGGAGACCACCAGTTTCAGAATTCTCTATGGGAGAAGGATGTCTTTATTTAAAAATGGAGATTCCCAGGACCCGCCTGGATCTGCTGACGCTGTGCTCTGTGGAGACAAATCTTTGCAATATGTTGTTTTAAAATCAACTATCTGGCTTATTTTTAGATTTACTAAAGTCCGAGAACCTTGCTGTTGGCAGTTGTAAATATACAATTGTTCATTAGGAGGTGTCAATGTTTATTTAAATCACTACCAGTCAGAAAGTCAAAAAAGTTGATTTAAACAGTATTCAAGGGACAAAGTCTATGTATCATTCAGGGGGAAAATGCAGGAAATAAGATTGCTAAGTTAGTTACAAGACTAGCTAGTTTTCTAAAAGGCAAAAACTAAAAATCATGTTTGGGGTTGACTCTGTTTCTGAGCTATAAAATTATAGCTGATCATATATGATACTCTTACAGGAGAATACAAGAACTGCATTTGATCAGTTGTGCATTGTTCATCAAAATTCTGTGACAAAAAAAGCTATATTTTTCAAAGTGTCAGGTGAGGGACAAGAAAGCTACTTAATTAGTAAATGCTCTAACTCAAGGATCATCTCATCTTTTCTGTAAAGGGCCAGATGGTGAGTAATTTAATCTTTCTGGTCAAACATCTGTTTGATTACCCAACTCTGTCCTTTGTAGGAATGTAGTCACAGGTAATATGGACATGGCTGTGTCCCAGTAAAACATTATTTACAAAAAACAGGTAGCAGGCCATATTTGGCCTGTTAACTTCTGCTAGTACTTCAACTCTAGGAACTCTGCCCACAATCTCTTGTGAACTGCCTCAAGTGCATACTTCTGGAGCTGTTATGAAAATTTCAGGTGAGAGCACCACTTTTAAGAGTGAGCACCACTTTTAAGAGTAAGCACCAAGCAGTCATTGCTATTCAAGAACCTACTTTTCTCATCAGAAGATGTCAAACTACATAGAATAGTTCTTTGTAGCAGATGATTGCAAATTACCTGGCAATAAATTCTGGACTAATCAGGCTTGCATTTTACAATCAGAACTACAGGCATGGCAGCAACCCCAGGTCAACTCGAGTTTGGGGCATTTTCATTTAAGGAAGTCCTTGCTGATGACAGCTGCATCAACTGGAACCCTGAATAATTTGCCAAGATTGGAGATCCTCCGCTGCCCTGAATTCTCGGGACCTAGGACGCAAGTGAATGACTATGTCCCAAACACAGACATTGGTGAACATTCTCGTGCTTCAGCAGACTTATCAGAGTTTGTGGCGTGGCTGAGGGGAGTCAGCCTCCCAGGGAGGCTCACCACGTGGCTGTGGACTGGAGGCCTTGGTCTCTCACCACAGCGGCATTTCCACGGGGCTCTTTCAGTGCCCTCACAATGTGAGGGCTGACTTTCCTCCAGTGAGATTCAGACAGAGGAAGGAGGAGGGCGTCTGGACTCGGAAGTCACACGCTGCCATTTCGCCATCATCCTCTGGGTTCCACAGCCCTCTCTCTGCTCAGTGTGACGCCAGGAGATGACACTCACTGGAGTCCTCTTGGAGGCTGGCCACCAGAGTCACATTCTAGGGGAGAAGCTGAGTCTCTAGGGCAGATGTGGCAGGAATTGTGGATGGAAAAGCAGCTTGGAGCTAGGGTTCCGAGGCCCACCATGGCCAAGTCTAAGAGTTTTAACTAGGAACCAACAACTGTAATTCTTACAGGGATGTGACCTGATCACTTTGCATGTAGGATGCTGGTGCTGCTGGGAGTACCTTCAGAAGACGGAGAAGTGAGGGGTTGGAGGCGCAGATCCATTTGGGAGCTATTGTAATAACGTAAAGGAGAGAGGGAGTAAGACGGTAAGGGGACAGGTAGGCTGCTGTGACAAAGAAACAACCTAGGATGGTTGTTTCTCTCACAACTTGCAGTCCATGCTGGAGGCCTAGGGCTGGAATCGTGGTATGAAAGGCTTGGGGACCCAGCTTTTCCAGCCTTTTGTTCTGTATCCTCAATACATGCTTCCACCTTATGATCCAAGATCCTGCCAGCATGCCTACCTTCCAGTCAGGGTGAAGAGAGAAAAGCGACAGCGGAGGACAAGCGCCTCACCTACAGGAGCTCAACCCAGAAGCTGCAAGCATCACTTCTGCTCCACACCTCATAGGTCAGGACTGGGTCACGTGACCACGCCAGCCGCAAAGGAGGCTGGGAAATGTGGTCTTTATTTTGATCGGCCATGTGTTCAGGGAGGAAGGAGGTGAGATTAATCATGCGCGACAACTAGCCCCTGCTATTCAGGAGTGACTGTGGTGAGGGAGATGAGGCACCAGAATCAAGTGCTCTTTCTGAGGGAGATATAAAAGGATTCAGTGACTGAATGGATGAGGGAGATGAGGGGAAGGGAAGCAGCTCGGATAACAATGACCTTGCCTGGAGGTTTGGAACATGTCCCCCCCCCCCCCGCCCCCCGCCCAACTTCAGCCGCGGATACCGCCTCTCTTTCCTTGGAAAATGTGAGCCCTCTGATGATTCTTCTCTTCCCCCAGCTCACTCGGGTTGCTCACCACCCCCAAATGTACTGCCAGCTGCTGTTTACTTAGGAAATGAAAACTAATTTTAGTGTTAGCTTTAGCACAACCTAATCTCGAAGCAAATCAGCTGCTGCCATTGAATAAGTATAAGGGACTTCAGGGTCAAATAGAAATGACTTCTGACTTACAGGCTGTACGCAGCCATCTACATCATAGCACAACCTTACTATGGAGATAAAAATAACCATTTCCCCACTGAATTCTGAAAATACCATCCTCATTAGATTTATTTTTTCCCTCCACCTGGGATGCTCTTCCTTTAAAGTCTCTGTCAAATGCCACCTTATCAGTGACAGGTGGTGACCCCACTGTGTAACTCAGCACCCACTCACTCCATTGTACTGAGTTGCCACCCCCTTTACCACTCTAGAGTTCGTTAGAACATCTATCACCATCTGACAAATGGTGTATTTTCTTGTCAAGTAGTTTATTATGTCCTTTTGCTCCTTTAATAGATTATAAGCTCTAGGAGGAGCATATGCCTGCTGGTCACTGCTGTGTCTCTGGTGCCTAGACCAGTGAAAAATCTTGACATTTATTTGAATATGAAAAATCTTGACATTTATTTGCATAATGGCCATTGCCAGCAAAAGTGCAAGGTATGAGAAATGGACTCTTGCAAATTCCTGGTGGCAATGTTATTCAAAACCAATTTTCCAGAAAACAATTTGGCTCGATTCTCTGTGTTTATCTTAAGGATACCGTCAGTAGTGTAGACAAATATTTAGAACAGAGATTGGAAAATCTTTTCTATAAAGAGGCAGATCATAAACACTCGATACTTTGTGGGACATAGAATCTCTCTTGGAACTAGGAAATTCTGCTAGTGTAGACAATGAATGGGTATGGCTATGTGCCAATAAAACTTTATTTATAAACATAGGCCAAGGGCTGGATTTGACTTGTAAGGCCATAAATTGTTGATTTAGATCTAGAAGAAAATGTCATTTATAATGGCATATATTGAGGATATTCTGAATATTCAACAATTAGGAATTACTTAAGTTATACTACATCCATAAGATGGAAGTGATGTAGCTATTAAACATGATGTTTTCAAAGAAATTGTGATGAACTGAGGATATGTTTAGAGATAATCATGTAGATGAGAATCAGACTAGCCATCAATTAAAAGCACAACCTTTGGAGTCAGAGAAATCTAAGCTTGAGTCCAGATTGGACACTTGTGGTATTTGGCCCTGGGCAAATCGCTTAATTTCTGGTAAATCTTAGTTTTTTCATTTGAAAAATGGAGACAAAATATTACATATCCTGGGAGATAGTTGAGAGCTTTTAACTTAGTTGACTGTTGACTGTTACTTAGTTGACTGTTGACTTAGTTTACTGTTAATATTGCCCAGTGCATAAGTGCTTAGCAATTGTTTGCAAGTGGATAACTTCAGAATGGATTTATTTTTATAACTTCATAGTTTGCGAAGCTGGGAGGAAACATCTGAGGGGCAAGCCTCTCAAAGGAGGTGCTCAGTAAACGCATCCCAGCCTCAGTTTCCACAAGGCTAGAGAAGGACTGTGATTGGCTCATTTTGAGTCGCTTGTCAACATCTTGGACCAATCAGTGTGTTAGAAAGTCAAAGCGCTGCCCATTGGCTCAGACTTGCTCATCTGCCTGCGCCTGTAGCAGGGAGCATGGAAGGGCAACCTGGATGCAATGGGTCCTTGCTAGGAACACCCATGAGTAGAGATTGTAGAGAAAGTGGCAGGTGAGTCTCTGTCATGTTGGAGCTTACAGGCTAGTGTGGTCTTGGGGAACTTGCTAGACTTTGGTGTGTAATGGGGTAGAGAAATTTCCAAGGTATGTATCCTGGAGCTCGCTTCCTGTATGGCCATATGTTCCAGCAGGTACTGAAGTTACGGTTACCGTTTTGATTCTTTAGACTCCTATAATGTATGTATGGTGTGGTGATTTCCAGTAGTAGGGGCTGAGTAACCTGGTATGGTTTTCAAGTGAAGGACTGTGTTTTTGAAGTTTTAATTATTCTCTTGCTTTTTCTTCCCTTCTCCCTCCACACAAAACTCCATTCTCTGCTTTATATTCTGTTTTACTTCTCTGTCTTTGTCTTTTCAAAATATTCTACAGCTTTCTTCAGTTATAACTGCCCTCCTTCTGACGATTTCCACCTGACATCTTTCCTTAACTCAGATTTTCACTCTTTTGCACATTTAAAATCGAATTCAATTTTCAAAGCTCCCTTTACACCTAACACTTGCAAGATTAATCTAAGGTGTCCATATTCATTCATGCATCAGAAATCTAATTGGATATTAGAAAATACAGATACTCCCTGGGCCCTGCCTAGGCCTATGAACTCATGTCTCTGAGAGTGAGGTTTTTGGTAGCATCCAGTCCCTTCACTTCATGGCAAATAGAAGGGTTAAAAGTGGAAGCAGTGACAGATTTTCTTTTCTTGGGCTCCAAAATCACTGCGGATGGTGACTGCAGCCAGGAAATTAAAAGACGCTTGCTCCTTGGAAGGAAAGCTATGACACACATAGATAGCGTATTAAAAAGCAGGGACATCACTTTGCCAACAAAGGTCCATATAGTCAAAGCTATAGTTTTTTTTTTTTTTCCCCAATAGTCATGTACAGATGTGAGAGTTAAGCCACAAAGAAGGCTGAGAGCTAAAGAATTGATGCTTTCAAATTGTGGTGCTGGAGAAGACTCTTGAGAGTCCCTTGGACTGCAAGAAAATCCTAAAGGAAATCAGTCCTGAATATTCATTGAAAGGACTAATGCTGAAGCTGAAGCTCCAATACTTTGGCCACCTGATGTGAAGAGCTGACACTGGAAAAGATCCTGATACTTGGAAAGATTGAAAGAAAAAGGAGAAGGGGGTGACAGAGGGTGAGATGGTTAGATAGCATCACCAACTCAATGGACATGAATCTGAGCAAACACAGGGAGATAATGGAGTCTGACGTTCCGCAGTCCATGGTGTTGCAAAGACTCTCACATGACTTAGCGACTGAACAACAACAACAAATTCTAACAAAATTTTCAGAGAGGATTTAATGAATAGCTGGTTTGGGAAATCGCTTGTCCTACTGAATTTATTACATGTGTAGTTTTACATTAATTATACGTGGATGGTCTGTCTCCTCTGCAAGATCCTGAGCCTTATGAGCGTGAGAATGTGTCCACTCACTGTGCTGTTGTGCTCAGTCACTCAGTCGTGTCCGACTCTGCAACCCCATGGACTGTAGCCCCCCAGGCTCCACTGTCCATGGAATTTTCCAGACAAGCATACTGGAGAGGGTTACCATCTCCTCTTCCAGGGGATCTTCCCCACCCAGGAATCGAACCCATGTCTCTTGTTCTCCGGCCTTAGCAAGTGAATTCTTTACCACTAGGCGCCCGGAAAGCCCATACTGTGTTCAGTATGTGTCCAGCACATACTGCATGTTAATACTGTATGTTTGTGGAAAAAATGAACCTCCTACAACAGGATGTGATATTGAGGTTTTCTCAGTCAACCAGCAGGTGGCGCAAGAGGCTAGGCCACGATTAAGAATTACAAACCCATGCTTCAGTTCATTTAGGTCATCAGTGGGTTTACATTTTTTTAAATTAATTTTTATTTTTTTAGTTTGCTTTGCTTTACAATACTGTATTCGTTTTGCTACACATCGACATGGATCAGCCACGAGTGTACATGAACTCCCAATCCCAACCCCCACCTACCCCCTCCCACCCCACACCCTCTCCCTGGATTATCCCCTTGCATCAGTCCCAAGCATCCTGCATCCTGCATCAAACCTGGACTGGCGATTCGTTTCACTTACGATATCACACATGTTACACTGCCACTCTGCCAACCCATCCCACCCTCTCCCTCTCCCACAGAGTCCAAAAGGTCTTTCTATACATCTGTGTCTCTTTTGCTGTCTTGCGTACAGGTTTATCATTACCATCATTACGAATAGTTTCACAAATTTATGGAATACATTCTGTGCACAATACATTAAAATCCTCTTGGAGATCCTTTTAACATTCAGTTAAAAATACAACTGTTAGATCAATATCCCTAGAAGAGGAATGAATTTCTGTTCTCTGACAATCTCCACTAAGTACTTTGGAAAAGTACATGGTATACTTAAAAAATAAAAATATGATGGTACTGCTTGCACCTTTTTAGGCCTCTTTGCTTCCTTCTGTAAAGTGGAGGAGAAAAGATGGTTTCCAAAGTCACTTTCTTAGCATATGCAGGGATCTTGGGTGGGCTGAAGTGGCTTAAAAATTTTAGTCTTGATCTGAATGCTGGTTATACAGGTATGCTCAGATAGTGAAAAATGTGTATGTTGTGTACATTTTTATAATATATCTGTTCTTTTGCATATCTTTTCCATGATAGGTAATTCTATATTGAATGTGCTATACAGTAGGTCCTTGTTGTTTATCTAATTTATATGTAGTTTGTATGCATTTGTTAGTCCCAGATTCCTAATTTGACCCTCTCCCCCCTTTCCCCTTTGATAACCATAAGTTTGTTTTTTGTGTCTGTGAGTCATAATAGGTATACTTCTGTGTATGTATGTTATACTTCAGAAAAGTTAAAAAGAAAAAGCAAAACCAATAAAGGTCCACTGTGAGTTTCCTATTACCACCCTAACAAATTATCACAAATTTAGTGGCTTAGAACAACACAAATTTATGGTGCAGTTGCTATGGAAAACAGAATGTAGGTTCCTAAAAAACTTATCTATAGAATTACCATATGATCCAGCAATCCCATTTCTGGGTATATATTTAAAATAATTGAAGACAGTATCTTGAAGAAATATTTGCACATTCATATTCATCACAGCAATATTCACAACAGCCAAGAGGCAGAAACAACTTGAAAGTGCATAAACTGATGAATGGATAAACAAAATATGGTCTTTACATGCAACGGAATATCATTCAGCCTTAAAAAGAAGGGGGAAATCCTACAGCATGGGCGATCCTTGGGGACATTATGCTTAGTGAGATGAGCTCATCGCAGAAGGACAAAAGCGCATGCTTCCATTTATATGAGGTATTGAAAGGGATCCAGTTCTTACAGAACAGAACGGAGAATGGTGATTGACAGGCCCAGGGCGCGGGCATGGAGGGTTGTTCAATGGGTATGAAGTTTTACTCTATGAAAAGAGAGTGCATAGGTTTAACATAGCTTCACTGTGTACCTAAAAATGCCTAACATGGTATAGTTTGTGTAATGTGTTTTTCACAAATAATAATAGTAATAAGAACAACCCCAAAGATTTACTGTCTTACAGGTAGGTAGGGCAGAAGTCTGAAATGGATTTTCCTGGGCTCAAATCAAGGTGTCTGCAGGACATCCATTTCTGGAAGTTCTAGGGGAGATTCAGTTTTCTGCCATGTGAGTTTTGGCAGAATTTGGTTCCTTGCAGTCACAGAGCAGGAGTCCCAGTTTTCCAACTGGCAGTCAGCTGAGGGTTCCTCTTGGCTTCTAGAGCTATCACGTGTCTTGACTCCCTTCCTCTATCTACAAAGCCAGCAATGGTGAGTTGAGTCTTTCTCCTGTGGAATCTCTCCGACCTCCTCTCCTACCTCCCTCTTCCATTTTTAAGGACTTGTGTGATTAAATTGGGCTCCCCAGGTGGCGCTAGCGGTAGAGAACTTGTCTGCCAGTGCAGGATACACAGGAAGTGAGGGTTCGATCCCTGGATGGGGAAGATCCCCTGCAGGAGGGCATGGCAACCCACTCCAGTATTCTTGCCTGGAGAATCCCATGGACAGAGGAGCCTGGCAGGCTAAAGCCCATAGGGTCATATAGAGTCGAACACAACTGAAGTGACGCACGTGATTAGATTGGGCCCATCTCCATAACCTCCCCATTTCAAGATCTGTAACTTAAATCTGCAGAGTCCCTTGTGTCATGTTAGGGAACTTCTTCACGATTTCTGGAGAATTAGGACATGGGCATCTTGGGAGTGTCCTTTATTCTGCCCACTACAGGCCCCTTCCAGTCCTCACCTGATCATTCTCATTTACCTGCAAGTGATGGCAGGAGGGGAGATAATCACGAGATTGGATGCCAGTATTGGTCCTCATATGGATATAAGGGTCTGTCTTTACTGAGACTTTGTTATATGCCAGGCACATTTGAAGCATATCAGAGGCCTCATATAAGTCTTCTCAGGGGTAAATGTCATTATTTTACAGCCAAGGAAACAGAAGCTTAGAGCAGTTAATTAACCTATTTAATGTCTCAATGACACTAATAACGAATTTGCTGTAAATTTGGGATTTACATTCATACAGTCTGCGTGCTTAATCAATTGGCTTTACTGCCTCTTTAATAAATAGAATGGTGTTGATGGTAAAATATTAATTTAAAAGATGATTATACTTGTGCATTTAAAAGAAATATGAGTAGAAGTGAGTTCAAAAAAGTGGGAATTAGACAGAGTATCACATTTATTTTATAATCAAACACATCAGAGCTAATAGGGAATGCAGTTACTTGTCCAAGATCCCACAGCCAGTTGCGGTTTTAGAATCTTAGTCTCTTCACACTAGAAGGGTCTTGAACTGGTAATCTTTTTCATTTGGGTAGGACCTTGTACAGCTAGCATGCAGAGAAAATCCAGCTTTGAGGGTGTATATGTGGTGATGGGAGCATAATTATTACCTTGATTTTCTAATCGCATGTGAAAGGAAGCATTCCTTCAACTCTTGCTTGTGTTCAGGAGACCACAGTTGCCCTCCTGCAACCAGAATCCTGATTTTAATGCTGTGTCTAGCCCTCTCCATGTGACTCCAGAATAAATCCTGATTGGTCTAAGCCCACAATGATAGCCTGGGCTTAGCAATGGGCATTTGGTCCTGATCTGGCCAATGGGAAGAGGAGGGAATCTGCTGGGGGCTCCTGGGAAAGATTCTCTGTTCTTCAAAAGAAGTGTGTAAGAAGAAGAGGTCCCCTTCCCCTGCTCTAAATATTGTTGAGCACTAAACTAATCTGCCCCCTGATTTCCTTTGTTTAAGCCACTGTCAGCTGGCTTTCTGCATACTTGCAGATGGACCATCTCAAATGGCGCACACTTGCCTATTTAGTCTCTGTTTTCCCCATCATTTATAGTTTGTCTCAAGACCAATAGCAATAGCTCTGTTGGATGGCATCAACAGCTTACTGAGCCCTCTGATTCTCACCATGAGATGCTCCAGGACGTTTCTCATGCCACACTTGTTGAATAGCCATTTCATGTCCAGCACTGCACATACATTTTTAGACTCAGAGAAGTGAAATGTTTGCTCAGTGTCACAAAGCTAGTAAATATCTGAACCGCACAACACTTTTTTTATTTGGCCCCAGGGAAGCTGCCTCGTCTTTCCCAAATGCAGGAAGCAGTCCATTTAGTAAAGACAATGATGAGAATGGCTGACCCCGTTCCAGACACGTTCTCAGCTCTACCCCATTGCTGTTCGGTGGCTAAGTTGTGTCCAACTCTTTGAGACCCCATGAACTGCAGCACACTAGGCTTCCCTGTCCTTTACTATCTCCCAGAGTTTGTACAAATTCATGTTCATTGAGTCAATGATGCCATCCAACCATCTCATCCTCGGTTGTCCCCTTTTCCTCCTACCCTCAATCTGTCCCAGCATCGGCCGAGCACTGGGTCTTTCCCAGTGAGCTGACTCTGCATCAGATGGCCGAAGTATTGAAGCTTTAGCATCAGCATCAGTCCTTCCAATGAATATCCGGGGTGGATTTTCTTTAGGATTGACTACCCCATTAAGAAAATATGTGTGTGGTAGTGATCGTCTTAACATCTCCATTTTACAGATAAGAAAACTGAGGTGCAATGCACTTAATAACTTGCCAGAGTTAGCATTTGAGACTCCCTCTTCATAAACTAATTGACAGAAAGGAACTAGCAACTGTTGAGGAAATCTTGATCTGGGGAGTTGGAGGTGGTTGTTAATTAAAAACAAACAAGAACAACAACACAAAATCAACTTGTTTCCAGGTTAATAGAGAGATACTTAAAAGAAAGCAGTCCTGTGCTTCCCCAGAGGCAACCACTCATCAGTTTCCTGTATTTCTTTTCTTGGGAATTAAAGATTGTTTGAACCAAAGCCATGCCCAAGGTATTGGTCTGAGAAGAAATAGGGAAGCAAAAGGAGAGATGAGATAAATACTTTCCATGAGAAAAGCAATAGGTGCTGGGCAGTTGGTGGGAGATAGCATTTCCTCTTCTATTCTGTGAGGTATTTTCCCAACACAAATGTGTAACTTATTTAAAAATCTGTTTTGTTTTTTTTTCCCCAGATAATAAGAGTAAATTCCAAAATAATTAGATTGATTACTAGAACACTGATTTTTTTTCCTTTTACTTTGGATTTCTAAAACCACTGTATCAAGATATAATCTATGGGGGGGAATATAGGGGTCGGGGCATGGAAGTTACAAACTACTGGAATAGGATAGGCTACAGGGATGTAGTTTACAACACGGGAAAAGAGCCGATATTTTGTAAGAACTGTAAATGGAATGTAACCTTTAAAACTGTAAAAGAAAGATCTGTATACCATGAAGTTCACTCATTTAGCCTGAATAATTCAATGGTTCTTATATTTTACAGTTGGTTTGTTCACATCTGGATCTAAACAAGGGTGACACGTTGCATTCAACTATTATGTCTCTTAAATCCCCCTCCTTTCTTCTTTATCTTTGAACATTTTTTGGCTGTAAATTTTTATTATAAATGAAACAGACACTGGAAGCCACACACAAAAGACTAGCTTAGTGAATCATGATCAAGCAAACTTTTGACATCAGAGAATGCCTTCAAAGCACGTATGTCACCAGATTGCTTGTTAAGCTTTAATTGTCATGGAGAATTACAATGCTTTCCTCCCTCTCCCTCCAATTTCTTGATTAATTTTTCTAGGGATTCAAAAAAAGTGTATGAAATTTCCAAGAAATACTCATGGAAATACCACTGTCCAGTGAGTTTTTGAATGAAGCCCAGGCACAGGGTTGCCAGCTAAAATACAGGATGCTTGTTAAACCCAAATTTCAGATAGACAGCAATCTTTTAGCCCAACGATGTCCCAAATCATCCATGGGGTATACTACAAAACTATTCATTATATATTTGAAATTCAAACTCACCTGGGTGTCTTGGGGTTTATTTGCTTAATCTGCCGACCCTACCAGGCAGCCAATCAGGCTAGGATCCTGGAACATAGAAAAAAACACA
Organism: Aepyceros melampus; assembly: GCA_006408695.1. Lineage (NCBI taxonomy): Eukaryota > Metazoa > Chordata > Mammalia > Artiodactyla > Bovidae > Aepyceros > Aepyceros melampus. The sequence goes on from SJXQ01003453.1 coordinate 153,257, forward strand.
CCTGGACAGCTGGTTTCTCAATGAGCTGCGGAATCAAAAGCCCCGGTGTTGGTACTGTCTTTAAGACTTGGGTTCACCCTTACTCATTGACTACCTAATTATTTTACCCATTGTCCTGTCTCCATTTAAAACTGGATATTTTCTCTGAATGCCAGCTTAACTTGTTTGGGCCTCTGAGTAACACCTCTTTCCATTTTTTTCTTTTAAAAAATATAAACATTTTTTACAGAATAGTTTTGATTTATAGACAAATTGCAAAGATAGTACAGAGAGTTCTCATATATCCCATACCCAAATCCCCCTATTGTTAACACCTTACCTTCATGCTGTACGTTTGTCACAATTAATAAACCAATATTGATAAATTATTATTAACTGGAGTTCATACTTTATTCAAGTGTTTTTAGCTTTTAACCTAAGGTCATATTTCTGTTCCAGGAGCTCATCCAGAAATACCATATAGGTGTCTCTTGGCAGTGGCAGTTTCTCAGATTTTCCTAGTTTTTGAGGACCTTAACAGTTTTGAGGAGTACTAGACAGGTATTTTAGAGGTCACTGAACTCAAGGTTGTCTAAAGTTTTTCTCATAATTATACTGTGGGTTATGGGCTTCAGGAGGAAGGCCACGTGGGTGGGTTTTTCTCGTCACATTGCACCAGGGGTGAGTAGCATCCCATGCTTCTTACTGTGCTGTGGCCTTCGTCACCTGGCTGGGCAGTATGTGATCAGTTTCTCCAGTGTAAGGGTGCTCGTTCCCCCTTTTCACACCGTGCTCTTTGGAAGGAAGTGACTATGTGTAGCCCACACTTAAAAAGTGTACCTTACACTCTACCTCGTGGAGGTCAGAGCATCTGTGTAAATTATTCAGAATTTGCTTGCTTGAGAGAATCTCTTGTCCACGCTCCTTATTTAATCATTTATTTATATCACTATGGACTCTCATGAGTTTAAAATCTTTTTACTTAAGGTTGTAACCCCATACTTTATTTTGGTGCTCAAATTAATCCAGCTTTGGCCATTGGCTCTCTTTCAGTTGGCTCCTGTGTCCCGTTGACATCCTGCTTTGTGGTTTTTCATTGGAGCGCTTCCTTACTTCCTGCAATATAAGATGCTCTGGGCTCATCTTGCATATTTCTTGTTCCTGTCCTAGAATCAGCCATCTCTCTAAGGAGCCCTATCTCCTGTGTCTTGGGGTTTATTTGCTTAATCTGCCGACCCTACCAGGCAGCCAATCAGGCTAGGATCCTGGAACATAGAAAAAAACACACCTGGACAGCTGGTTTCTCAATGAGCTGCGGAATCAAAAGCCCCGGTGTTGGTACTGTCTTTAAGACTTGGGTTCACCCTTACTCATTGACTACCTAATTATTTTACCCATTGTCCTGTCTCCATTTAAAACTGGATATTTTCTCTGAATGCCAGCTTAACTTGTTTGGGCCTCTGAGTAACACCTCTTTCCATTTTTTTCTTTTAAAAAATATAAACATTTTTTACAGAATAGTTTTAGATTTATAGACAAATTGCAAAGATAGTACAGAGAGTTCTCATATATCCCATACCCAAATCCCCCTATTGTTAACACCTTACCTTCATGCTGTACGTTTGTCACAATTAATAAACCAATATTGATAAATTATTATTAACTGGAGTTCATACTTTATTCAAGTGTTTTTAGCTTTTAACCTAAGGTCATATTTCTGTTCCAGGAGCTCATCCAGAAATACCATATAGGTGTCTCTTGGCAGTGGCAGTTTCTCAGATTTTCCTAGTTTTTGAGGACCTTAACAGTTTTGAGGAGTACTAGACAGGTATTTTAGAGGTCACTGAACTCAAGGTTGTCTAAAGTTTTTCTCATAATTATACTGTGGGTTATGGGCTTCAGGAGGAAGGCCACGTGGGTGGGTTTTTCTCGTCACATTGCACCAGGGGTGAGTAGCATCCCATGCTTCTTACTGTGCTGTGGCCTTCGTCACCTGGCTGGGCAGTATGTGATCAGTTTCTCCAGTGTAAGGGTGCTCGTTCCCCCTTTTCACACCGTGCTCTTTGGAAGGAAGTGACTATGTGTAGCCCACACTTAAAAAGTGTACCTTACACTCTACCTCGTGGAGGTCAGAGCATCTGTGTAAATTATTCAGAATTTGCTTGCTTGAGAGAATCTCTTGTCCACGCTCCTTATTTAATCATTTATTTATATCACTATGGACTCTCATGAGTTTAAAATCTTTTTACTTAAGGTTGTAACCCCATACTTTATTTTGGTGCTCAAATTAATCCAGCTTTGGCCATTGGCTCTCTTTCAGTTGGCTCCTGTGTCCCGTTGACATCCTGCTTTGTGGTTTTTCATTGGAGCGCTTCCTTACTTCCTGCAATATAAGATGCTCTGGGCTCATCTTGCATATTTCTTGTTCCTGTCCTAGAATCAGCCATCTCTCTAAGGAGCCCTATCTCCTTGTATTGGAGAATGGTATTAAACATCTAGATCTGAGAGCTCTAAATGCTTATTGCTACCCAGGTGTCCTTGCTTCCCCAGGCGCTTACTCCTTGGAAGAAAAGTTATGACCAACCTAGATAGTGTATTCAAAAGCAGAGACATTACTTTGCCGACTAAGGTCCGTCTAGTCAAGGCTATGGTTTTTCCTGTGGTCATGTATGGATGTGAGAGTTGGACTGTGAAGAAGGCTGAGCGCCGAAGAATTGATGCTTTTGAAGTGTGGTGTTGGAGAAGACTCTTGAGAGTCCCTTGGACTGCAAGGAGATCCAACCAGTCCATTCTGAAGGAGATCAACCCTGGGATTTTTTTGGAAGGAATGATGCTAAAACTGAAGCTCCAATACTTTGGCCACCTTATGCGAAGAGTTGACTCATTGGAAAAGATCTGATGCTGGGAGGGATTGGGGGCAGGAGGAGAAGGGGACGACCAAGGATGAGATGGCTGGATGTCATCACGGACTCAATGGACGTGAGTCTGAGTGAACTCCGGGAGTTGGTGATGGACAGGGAGGCCTGGCATACTGCAATTCATGGGGTTGCAAAGAGTCAGACACGACTGAGCGACTGAACTGGAACTGAACTGTCCTTGCTTCTCAGCCCTCTCAGTGCAAAGAGAAGTGTCTGTATACTAACTTGTGTATTTGCACATAACAGTAAATATTTCTGTATGGAACCATCTGAATGTATATTAAGCTAAACATGCATTCCTGCTGGGGTTTCTAAGGCGAATGCATCACACGTGGATCACTCCCGCCTTCTCTGCTGATCTGTACTCTCCCACTCCAACAATGAGAGCCTTGACTTCCACCACGGCCATCAATTCACTTCATTGTTCAGTTCAGGTTGACACACTGTGGGGCGTCTTTGTTATGACCAGTGATTCTACTCATGGAAATTTATCCTATTGGGAAATTCCCCCAAGAAGATAAAGATGCATACGAGAGAAAGTTCATCGGTAGACTGACTCTTTGCCAAAATTTGGTTCCCCTTCTTTTGTGGGAGGATTACACTTCTCTGTCATTTGAACTCAGGCAAGACCAGGTGACTTGTTTGAGTCAAAAATGTGAACAGGTTACACGTGTCACTTTCTGGTAGAAGGTTTAAGCCTTTGTGTGTCTTCTCTTTCCTTTATGCTACATTGCTCTGCTAATTGCAGATAATGGCAACTCCAGCAGCCTGGTTCTGGAAGTGAGGATCACAGAGTGCAGAGCCCAGCTGACCAAGGATGGAGATGTATCATGTTGGTGTTGTTCAGTTGCTAAGTTGTGCCCAGCTCTTTGTGATCCCATGGACACAAGCACACCAGGCTTCCCTGTCCTTCACTATCTCCTGGAGTTTTCTCAAACTCATGTCCACTGAGTTTCAGTGATGCCATCCAACCATCAGGGTCTTTTCTAATGAGTCGGCCTTTGCATCAGGTGGCCAAACTCTTGGAGCTTCAGCTTCAGCAACAGTCCTTCCAATGAACAGTCCTTCCAATGTTCCAATCAAAGGAACAGTCCTTCCTTTGATTTCCTTTAGGATTGACTGGTTTGATCTCCTTGCAGTCCAAGGGACTTTCCAGAGTCTTCTCCAGCACCACAGTTTGAAAGTAAGAAGTCTTTGGCACTCAGCCTTCTTTATGGTCCAGCTCTTACATCCATACATGACTACTGTAAAAACCATAGCTTTGACTATATGGCTCTTTGTTGGCAAAATGATGTCTCTGCTTTTTAATATGCTGTCTAGGTTTGTCATAGCTTTTCTTCCAAGGAGCAAGTGTCTTTTAATTTCATGGCTGCAGTCACCATCTGCAGTGATTTTGGAGCCCAAGAAAATAAAGTCTCCTACTGTTTCCATTTCCGCCCCCATCTACTAGCCATGAAGTGATGGGACCAGACGCAGGAAATAAAACTTTCTCAGCTACTGAGGCTTGAAATGTGCATTATAGTTTACCTAAACTAGCCCATCCTGACTGAGTTTGTAACACTGAAACTGGAAGTAATGCAAATATCTATCAATAAGAGACTAAGTTAATATATTATGGTGCACTTCAGCGGTAGTCTATTATTGCAGCCCTTGTCAAAAAAAGAGAAACGGCTATTACTAAGGTGGAAAACGTCCATATTGTTAAGGGAAAAAAATGTGTATAACAGTTTATTTGGTATGATCACATTGTTGTCAAAGAAATAATTTATAGGCATATGTTACCATGTGCATAGGAAAAAAAACCGCTGGAGGAATATATTCCAAACTGTCAGCAGCAGCTCTCTGTACATTTTAGATTTCTGTATTGTTTGAATTTTTACAAGTCCTGTGTCTAGATTCCCTCTGCTCTGGACTGGATCTGTTTCCTCTGTCATTTGGCAGCTACTAGATTATGCAGATTGGCGTTCCTCTTGGATGGATTTGACAGTCTACAAGGTTAAGTCCGGAGGCAAACACGTGGATTGTTAAGTGCAGACAGGCTCATAAGTAAGGCAATTTGAGCATCATTCTTGGAATTTTTTCCAAGCCCATCAAAAGCACAGAATGTAATTAGTACTCATCTTAATTCCCAGTGTAAACAATGGTGATTACAAGCTGATGAAGACTTAGATGGTTTCTGCACCTCCATTTGTCACTTATGATTCTTGGATAATTATTTTCACTGAGTAGTTTTAATAAGGAGACAGGAATGGGGTGAGGGCCTGGTCTTATTCATCTTTAAATCCTCAGTATCTGGCTCTGGGTTGGCCCAAAGTAGGTATTCAATTCATGTGACTCAGAAAATAATCAGTTTTGAATAATAATTGTTATTTTTAAAATATTTATTTTATTAAAAATCATCATACATTAAAACTGACTTTTTGGTGTGCTGCTGCTGCTGCTAAGTTGCTTCAGTTGTGTCCGACTCTGTGCAACCCCATAGACGGCAGCCCACCAGGCTCCCCCATCCCTAGGATTTTGGTGTGCAGATCTATGAATTTTAACCCATGTATAGATTTCTGTAACCATCATCACAATCAAAATACAGAACTGTTTCATCACCCCAAAAACCACACTGTGTTTTTCTGTTATAATTACGTACTTTCCCACCCAACTCTTGATAAACACCGACATGCTCGGTGTCAGACACAGATTTATCTTCTCAAAAGTGTCATATAGGCATGATCGTCTGTATGGAGACCTGGGTTCAACCCTTGGGTTGGGAAGATCCCCTGGAGAAGGAAATAGCTATCCACTCCAGTATTCTTGCCTGGAGAATCCCATGGACAGAGGAGCCTGGCAGCCTACAGTCTGTGGGGTTGCAGAGTCAGACACGACTGAGCGATTTTCACTTGCACTTTATAGATAATCGTTGGAGACTGGCCTCTGTCACTCAGTTTTTTGTTACTGAATAGTATTCATTGGACGGCCTCACTGACTCTGTGGACATGAGTCTGAGCAAGCTCCGGGAGTTGGTGATGGACAGGGAAGCCTGGCATACTGCGTCCTTGGGGTCGCAAAGAGTCAGACATGACTGAGTGACTGAACTGACTGATTCTTCAATAACATTGTATTTTGAGCGCCAACTATGTGCCAGGTGCCATAGATACTGGGGACAAAAACCAAAGATGGGGCAGATATGGATCCTATGGGTTTAGAGCTTCGAGACATCCACAGTGGATTCACAGAATAGCCCTAAGGGGGCTCAGAGGTGATAGAATTGCTAGATACTCAAAGTGTGATCTATGTTCCAGGAACACCAACCCTCCCTGAGAACTTATTAAAAATTACAGACCCTCAGGCCCCTCTCCAGAACAGCTGAGTCACACTCTGTAGAGTAACAGGACTCCCAGGTGACTCCTCTGCATTATTCTCAGAGTGCAGACATTCCTGCATCCCTTTATATGAATATCCTCAGTCACGAGCTTTCAGTTTGTGCTTCAGCAGTCAGCCCCTTCCATGATGAGCAGATCAAATTATTTGCAGTTTTTCTTAGTCTAAATGGAAATTTGCTTTTGTGTAAATTCCACACTGTCATCTGAGTTCTGACTTTTACTCTTCTTTTATCTAATATCTCTTTGGTTATTTACAGACTTCATGTTATTTTCTCCAGATGAGCCACCTCCAGATGCTGTGATCATTCTTTATATTCATTTATTCATCCACTTAAGATATTTTTATTGGTATCTACTACGTGCAGTTAGCAGATCTGCCTGACTTCAGAAAATTTTTTACAGAGTTAAAGTGGGTTCAGTTCAGTTCAGTTCAGTTGCTCAGTCGTGTCTGACTATTTGCGAGCCCATGAATCGCAGCACGCCAGGCCTCCCTGTCCATCACCAACTCCCGGAGTTCACTCAGACTCACGTCCATTGAGTCTGTGATGCCATCCAGCCATCTCATCCTCGGTCGTCCCCTTCTTCTCCTGCCCCCAATCCCTCCCAGCATCAGAGTCTTTTCCAATGAGTCAACTCTTCGCATGAGGTGGCCAAAGTACTGGAGTTTCAGCTTGAGAGTTATTTCTCCACTACCTCCAGTAGCATATTGGGCACCTACTGACCTGGGGAGTACCTCTTTCAGTATCCTACCATTTTGCCTTTTCATACTGTTCATGGGGTTCTCAAGGCAAGAATACTGAAGTGATTTGCCATCTGGATGTTAAAGTGCTGAGTATTTCTGATAAGATATAAATGAAGAAAAGTTTTAAAGGAAACATTTAATATGGATAGCTAGAACTGGAAGAACAAGCCCAAGTGCTACTTAGGTAACCACAATATACTGTTTAAAGAAAGCTTGTTTGCTGCTATTCAGCTCTGTTACCATACAATCCTCTGATTTTTCAAGAAAAATCAGAAATGTGGATTTTGATGTGAATTTTCTGATTTTTGAATGTGTGCAATTATACCAGCAGGGTTACCAACTGCTAACTGAATCTTCTAAGGATGGATTAGCAGAAAAAGGGTTTATGGAAAAGGTTTATTAGGTGGCTCAGAAAATTAACTGCAAGGTGGGGAACTGAACTCAAAAGATGGGCAACATCCACAAGAGGTCCAGCAGCTAAGAACTTGGCCAGATCATGTCAAGAGAGCAGGCTGGTAAAAAGCTAAAATTGGCGCCACTTCCACAGGACATTGAGAAATGCCCCCCTAATCAGTCCCATTGCCTTTGGCATCTTCCAATTGCCACTATGTTCAGAACACTGGGTGTGAACTTCAACTGGCACAACGTGGTTTGCATGTCCCACCAACCCTGGCTTTCAAGGAACTGAGAGAATATTAGCCCTTTTCTAATACTTGATCAGTCCTGGGATTTCTTTGGAAGGAATGATGCTAAAGCTGAAACTCCAATACTTTGGCCACCTCATGTGAAGAGTTGACTCATTGGAAAAGACTCTGATGCTGGGAGGGATTGGGGACAGGAGGAGAAGGGGACGACCGAGGATGAGATGGCTGGATGGCATCACTGACTTGATGGACGTGAGTCTGAGTGAACTCTGGGAGCTGGTGATGGACAGGGAGGCCTGGTGTGCTGCGATTCATGGGGTCACAAAAGTCCGACACGACTGAGCAACTGAACTGAACTGAATACTTTGAAAAGAGGGTAACGAGTTATTTAGGGGTTTTCCTGGTAGCTCAGCTGGTAAGGAATCCGCCTTCAATGCAGGAGACCCTGATTGATTTCTGGGTCAGGAAATAACCCTGGAGAATGGATAGGCTACCCACTCAAGTATTCTTGGGCTTCTCTAGTGGCTCAGATGCCAAAGAATCCACCTGCAATGTGGGAGACCTAGTTTCAACCCTTGGGTTGGGAAAATGCCCTGGAGGAGGGCATGGTAACCCACTCCAGTATTCTAGCCTGGAGAATTCCCACGGACAGAAGAACCTGGAGGGGTACAATTCATGGTGTCACAAAGAGTCAGACATGACTGAGTAATTAAGCACAGCACTGCAGAAGGACTTATTTGATGCTAAGTCGCTTCAGTTGTCTCCAACTCTGTGCGACCCTGAAGATGGCAGCCCACCGTCCCTGGGATTCTCCAGGCAAGAACACTGGAGTGGGTTGCCATTTCCTTCTCCAATGCATGAAAGTGAAGTCGCTCAGTCGTGTCCGACTCTTAGCGATCCATGGACTGCAGCCTACCAGGCTCCTCCATCCATGGGATTTTCCAGGCAAGAGTACTGGAGTGGGGTGCCATTGCCTTCTCCGAGGACTTATTTAGGAAGTTTAAATAAAAAGAGTTGAGCCCAGCAACTGTATTAGGAATGCTTTTGGCTGCAAGTTGCTATTAATAGCTTAAAACACAAGCACACAAGAAACCAGAGACTGGGAGTATTTATACTGACTTGACTCAGTATTTCCTCAGTGTAATCAAGGACCAGGCTCTTTCTCTTTATACACACATCCTTCAGATACTATTTTTTTTAGACCTTTTATTTTCTATTGGGGTATAGCTGATTAACGATGTTGTGATAGTTACGGTGAACAGCCAAGGGACTGTCATTCATATACATGTATCCATTCTCCCCCAAATTCTCCTCCCATCCAGGCTGCCGCATAACACTGAAGGTCTTTGTGGTTATCCATTTGAAATATAGCAGTGTGTACATGTCCATCCCAAACTCTCTAACTACCCCTTCCCCTTTTCCTTCCCCCCAGCAACCGTAAGTTCAGTTCAGTTCAGTTCAGTCGCTCAGTCATGTCTGACTCTTTGCGACCCCATGAATCGCAGCACGCCAGGCCTCCCTGTCCATCACCAACTCCCGGAGTTCACTCAGACTCACGTCCATTGAGTCCGTGATGCCATCCAGCCATCTCATCCTCGGTCATCCCTTTCTCCTCCTGCCCCCAATCCTTCCCAGCATCAGAGTCTTTTCCAATGAGTCAACTCTTCACATGAGGTGGCCAGAGTACTGGAGCTTCAGCTTTAGCATCATTCCTTCCAAAGAAATCCCAGGGGTGATCTCCTTGAGAATGGACTGTTTGGATCTCCTTGCAGTCCAAGGGACTCTCAAGAGTCTTCTCCAACACCACACTTCAAAAGCATCAATTCCTCGGCGCTCAGCCTTCTTCACAGTCCAACTCTCACATCCATACATGACCACAGGAAAAACCATAGCCCTGACTAGATGGACCTTAGTTGGCAAAGTAATGTCTCTGCTTTTGAATATACTATCTAGGTTGGTCATAACTTTTCTTCCAAGGAGTAAGCGTCTTTTAATTTCATGGCTGCGATTACCATCTGCAGTGATTTTGGAGCCTCTCAAAATAAAGTCTGACATTATTTCTACTGTTTTCCCATCTATTTCCCATGAAGTGATGGGACCAGATCACTAAGTCTGTTTCTATTTTGTAAGTAAGTTCATTTGTATCATTTCTTTTTAGATTCCACAAATGAGGGATGTCATATGATATTTCTCCTTCTCTGACTTCACTCAGTATAACAATCTCTAGATGCATCCATATTGCTGTGAATGGCATTATTTTACTCTTTTTCATGGTTGAGGCATAGTCCATTGTGTATATATATACACCACATCTTCTTTATCCATTCCTCTGTTGATGGACATTCAGGCTGCTTCCGTGTCTTGGTTATTGAAACAGTGCCGCAATGAACACAGGGGTGCATGGATACTTTTGGATCATGTTTTTTTTTTCCAGATATATGCCCAGGAGTGAGATTGCAGGGTCATGTGTTAACTCTATTTTTACTTTTTTAAGAAACCTCCCTACTGTTCTCCATAGGGGCTGTATCAATTTACATCCCCACCAACAGCGTAGGAGGGTTCCCTTCTCTCCACACCCTCTCCAGCATTTAGTTGTGGAATTTTGGATGATAGCCATTTTGACTGGTGTGAGGTGATAGCTCAGTGTAGTTTTGATTTACATGTCTCTAATAATTAGTGATGTTGAACACCTTTTCAAGCGCCTCTTGGCCATCTGTATGTCTTTTTGGAGAAATGTCTATTTAGGTCTTCTGCCCACTCTTTGATTGGGTTGTTTGTTTCGATGCTGTTAAGCATCACGAGCTGTTTGTAGATTTTGGAGACTGAGCCCTTCTTGGTTACATCATTTGCAAATATTTTCTCTCAGTCTGTGAGTTGTCTTTTCATTTTGTTTATTGTTTCTTTTGCTTGCAAAAACTTTAAGTAGATCCCATTTGTTTCTTTTTGGTTTTGTTTCCATTATTCTGGGAGATAGATCAAAAAAGATATTGTGATTTATGTCAGAGAGCGTTCTGTCTGTTTTCCTCTAGGAGTTTTATAGTGTCTGGTCTCACATTGAGGTCTTTAATCCATTTTGAGCTTATTTTCGTTTATGGTATTATGGAATGATCTAATTTCCTATTTTTCACATGTAGCTGTCCAGTTTTTCCAGCATCATTGTTGAAGAGACTGTCTCTCCAACATTGTGTAGTCTTGCCTCCTTTGTCATAGATTAATTAACCATAGGTGTATGGGTTTATTTCTGGGTTTTCTATGCTGTTCCATTGATATATATTTCTATTTTTGTGCCAGTACTGTTTTGATGACTGTAGTTTTGTAGAATAGCCTGAATGAAGCCGGGAAGCCTGATTCCTACAGGTCCATTTTTCTTTCTCAAGATTGCTTTGGCTATTTGGGTCTTTTGCGTTTCTATACAAAGTTTGAGTTTCTTGGTTTAGTTGTGTGAAAAATGCCATTGGTAATTTGACAAGGATTGCATTGAATCTGTAGATTACTTGGGTAGTATACTCATTTTCACAATGTTGATTCTTCCAATCCAAGATCATGGTATATCTCGCCATCTATTTGTGCCTTCCTCGGCTTCTTTTCTCAGTATCTTATAGTCTTCAGAGCACAGATACTTTGTCTCCTTAGGTAGATTTATTTCTAGGTATTTTATATTTTTTGATGTAATAGTTAATGAAATCATTTCTTTAATTTCTATTTCTGATCTTTCATTATTAGTGTATAGAAATGCAACAGATTTCTCTGTGTTAACCTGCAACTTCATCGAATTCTTTGATGAGTTTCTAGTAATTTTCTCGTAGCATCTTTAGGATATTCTATGTATAGTATCATGTCATCTGCAAACAGTAACAGTATAAATTCTTTTTTTTCAATTTGGATTCCCTTTGCTTCTTTTTCTTCTCTGATTGCCATAGGTAGGACTTCCAAAACTATTTGAATAAAAGTAGTGAGAGTGGACATCTTCATCTTGTTCCTGATCTTAGTGGAAACGCTTTCAGCTTTTCAACATTGAATATAATGTTAGCTATAAGTTTGTCATATATGGCTTTTACTGTGTTGAAGTGTGTTCCCTTTATGTAGATGCTGGCTTTTTTACACTTAGTCTTGTTGTCTCATGATCATTAAATGGCTACCACAGCCATGTCTGCATTCCAACTGTAAAGAAGAGGATGGGATAGCACCCCTCAGTGCTCTTCATGAGGGTGGAAAAAGCCCAGCGGGTCTTGACTTATAGTTACTGGGCCAACGTTTGGTCACATGACCACATTTGGCTTCAGGGTGGGCTAGGACAGTGAGATTCTCACTTTTCCCCTTTCTTTTTCTTCAAAGTTTTTTCTTATTTTTGATAACTTTAGTTTGGAATAATTTCAAACAGAGCAAACTTGCAAGAATAATATAAAGAACATCCAACACCCTTCACCCACATTCTCCAATTAACTTTTTGCCACATTTGCTTTATAATTTTCTATTTTTCTGAATTATATAAAAATAAGGTGCAAACAGACTGCTCTTTATCTCTACATATTTTAGAGTATATTTCACAAGTTTATTCTTATATGAAACCACAGTGGAATAACCCAAATCAGGAAATGACAAAAGTACCTGGATTTTTTTCAATCTCTATAGTGGATACGGGCAGAGAGAAAGGGACTGGGAATAGCCGTTAGGATTCCAATCATAGCAACTAATTTTTAAGAAGTTTTCACTGGGACTTCCCTGGTGGTGCAGTGGTTAGGACTTGGTGATTTCACTGCCACAGGCCTGGGTTCAATCCCTGGTGGGGGGAACTAAGATCCCCACAAGTCATGCAGCACAGTCCAAAAAAGTTTCCACTATACAAAAGAAGGAGATCCAACCAGTCAAGGAGATCCAACCAGTCAATCCTAAAGGAAATCAGTCCTGAATATTCATTGGAAGGACTGATGCTGAAGCTGAAGCTCCAATACTTTGGCCACCTGATGCAAAGAACTGACTCATTGGAAGAGACCCTGATGCTGGGAAAAATTGAAGGCGGGAGAAGAAGGAGATGACAGAGGATGAAATAGCTGGATGGCATCACCGACTTGATGGACATGAGTTTGAGTAAAGACTGGGAGTTGGTGATGGACAGGGAAGCCTGGTGTGCTGCAGTCCATGGGGTCACAAAGAGTCAGACACGACTGAGTGAACTGAATTGAAATGATACGAAACAAACTGTGTCTATGAACTAAATCTAGCCAGTGTGAAAGTCACTAATTTGCCTTAACCGCTTTAAACTTCTTGCTGAACTATCTTTGTTTTAATTAGAATACTGAGAAATTTTGTACAGTATACATTTCTACTTTTCATGTTGATATCATTTACTCTCTGAATTAGTTTGAGTAAAGACTGGGAGTTGGTGATGGACAGGGAAGCCTGGTGTGCTGCAGTCCATGGGGTCACAAAGAGTCAGACACGACTGAGTGAACTGAATTGAAATGATACGAAACAAACTGTGTCTATGAACTAAATCTAGCCAGTGTGAAAGTCACTAATTTGCCTTAACCGCTTTAAACTTCTTGCTGAACTATCTTTGTTTTAATTAGAATACTGACAAATTTTGTACAGTATACATTTCTACTTTTCATGTTGATATCATTTACTCTCTGAATGGTGTTAGAATCAGTTGGAGATAACAGATAAGTCTGGTTAAAGGGTATCTATTCTCTCCAAATTTTACCAAAATAGGTAAAAAATGGACAGTTTCTTTTCCTTCAATTCACTTTAATGTCAATTTCCTGAAAATGTCCCTGAATTATATAATTACATTGCTTTAATTCTCACAATTTATAATAAAATCAGGGGAAACAAGAGGGATATTGAGAGTTCTTCCTTTTCTGCCAACAAAATTAAATTCAAGTTGTGCTGGAGAGATAGGAGGCAGGACACATGGAGTAATATTTTTATATTATCCTTTTTAGTGAAATGGAAGATAAAAAGTGTTATTTAAAAAGTGGACGAAACAAGGGCATGGCCTCCGGTCTGTTTAGGGGTGTGGGAAAAGTTATGTTTGACTTGCTGATGGGACACTCAAGGATGGGTGAGCAGTGAAGAAGGAGTGAGCCGGGCAGGCAGTGAATTTTCAGATGGGGAGAAGAACAAACATTTTGACCATGTGCAGCCCTTTGCTCACCCAAAACTGCTCCCCTTCTTGCCATTGTTTTCATGGATACACCAGAGCTTCTGAGCTCTGGGCTAAATGTTTAAGCATGGAACAGGAAAGAATGGAATGAATACAGTTGGTTTCTTCACTCTAACAGGGAGGCAGACCTTATTAGAAGTGGGGTCTCAGAGGTTTGGTGGGCCTAAGCAGGCTCTTTGCTCACAGGTGGGTAGATACCACAGCCAGGTTCCCAGAGTGCTGGCCAGAAAAAGTACATCAAGAATTGGTTGCATGACAAGGGCTTAATTTCCAAAATATACAAACAGCTCATGTAACTCAACAGCCAAAGAACAAACAACCCAATCCAAAAGTGGGCATAAGATCTAAATACACATTTTTTTTCCCAAAGAAATCCAGATGGCCAACAGGCACATGAAAAGATGCTCAACATCACTAATTATTAGAGAAATGCAATCAAAACTGTGATAAGGTACCACCCCACTCACACTGGTCAGGATGGCCACCATTAAAAAGTCTACAAATAAGAAAAGATAGAGAAGGTATGAAGTGCCAGTTGAGGCAGCCATGATGGAAAGCAGTAGGGTCGTTCCTCAGAAAACCAAAAGTAGAATTACCATATGACAGCAACCCCATTCCTGGGCATATATTTAGACAAAACTCCAATTTGGAAAGATATATCCACCCCTAAATTCATAGCAGCACTTTTCATACTAGCCAAGACATGCAGACAACCCACATGTGCATCGACAGATGAATGGATAAAGAAGGTGGTACATCTGGAATGGAATACTACTCAGCCACAAAAAGAATGAAATAACACCCTTTGGTGTAATACAGATGGACCCAGAGAATATCACACTAAGTGAAGTAAGTCAGACAGAGAAAGACAAATACTATATGGTATCACTTATTTGTGAAATCCAGAATATGACACAAATGAACCTATCTATGAAACGGAAGCAGACTCACAGGTATAGAAAACAGACTTGTGGTTGCCACGGGGGAGACGGTTTGGGGACAGATAGAAAGAGGGGTTGGCATTAGCAGATGTTATCCGTTATATACAGAATGGATAAACAACATGGTCCTACTGTACAGCAGAGAGATGTATATTCAATATCCTATGATAAACCATAATGGAGAAGAATATAAAAAAAAGATGTATAACTGAATCACTTTTCTGTATAGCAGAAATTAACACATTGTAAGTCAACCCTCTTGATGAGGGTCAAGGAGGAGAATGAAAGAGCCAGCTTAAGATTAACTATTAAAAAAAACTAAGATCATGGCATCCATTATAGCATGGCAAATAGAGGGGGAAAAGATGGAAGTAGGGACAGATTTCCTCTTCTTGGACTCCAAAATCACTGCAGATGGTGACTGCAGCCATGAACTCAGAAGGCGATTGCTTCTTGGCAGGAAAGCAATGACAAACCTAGATGGCGTGTTGAAAAGCAGAGACATTACCCTGCCAACAAAGGTCTGTATAGTCAAGGCTATGGTCTTCCCAGTGGTCATATACAGTTTTGAGAGCTGGACTGTAAAGAAGGCAGAACGCCAAAGAATTGATACCTTTGAACTGTGATGCTGGAGGTGACTCCTGAGAGTCCCTTGGACAGCAAGGAGATTAAACCAGTCAATCGAAGGGAGATCAACACTGAATATTCACTGGAAGGACTGATGCTGAAGCTGAAGCTCCAGCATTTTGGTCATCTGATGCCAACAGATGACTCATTGGAAAAGTCCCTGATGCTGGGAAAGATTGAGGGCAGAAGGAGAAGAGGGCATCAGAGGATGAGATGGCTGGACGGCATCACCAATGCAATGAACATGAACTTGTGCAAAATCCAGGAGATGGTGAGAGACAGGGAGGCCGGGTGTATTGCAGTCCATGGGGTCGCAAAGAGTTGGACAGACTGAATGGCAACAACAAGTCAACTATATTTCAATAGGAAAAAAAAAGAAGAAGAATTGGATTCAAGGAGTGACATGCAGCCGAAAAGAAGAAATATTAGTCTCAGAGCTGGAATTCAAGAAGGTCCAGAATTTATTCTTTGTGAGTGAAAGGCAAGTTAAAGCAAATAGTACAGGGCCAAGATCGTGTAGGATATGTGGAGGCCTGTGGGTGAGTTGCAGGTTGTGAGGATGGTGGGGTGGGGTGAGGGTTGGAGCTTCTGCCTTTCAACACTATTCTAATCTGTGATGACATGGATAGAAACCTCAAGGGGATTATTGGATGAGTTACTCTCTAAAAGAGTCAAGCTGAGCATAGGCATTTGGGACCAGATGATTTTAAAAGGGAAAAAAGAAATCTAATTTAGAAGTTAAAGAAGATGGGATTAGGGGCTCGGGTAGACCCCTGTCCTGGCTCTGCCATTTACTAGCTGTGTGACTGTAGACAAGTGGCCTACCTTCTCTGTGTCTTAGTCCTCCTTTATAAAATGGGAATAGAAATAAAATATACCTCATTGTTTTCCCGTGAAAATTAGATGAACTCGGGCAAACTCCAGGAGATGGTGAGGGACAGGGAGGCTGACAAAAATGAGACAACGCAGATAAAGTGCCTAGCAGATCCTGGGATTGGAGGTCATCAATAAAATGGTGTTTTTTGTTTCTGGTGACTTTTTATTGTTGTTCAGTTGCTCAGTCATGTCTGACTCTTTGTACCACCTGGATTGCAGCACACCAGGCTCCCCTGTCCTTCACCATTTGCCAGAGTTTGCTCAAACTCGTGTCCATTGAGTCAATGATGCCATCCAACCATCTCATCCTCTGTCGCCCCCTTCTCCTGCCTTCAATCTTTCCCAGCATTAAGGTCTTTTCCAATGAGTTGGCTCTTTGCATCAGATGGCCAGAGTACTGGAGCTTCAGCTTCAGCATCAGTTCTTCCAATGAATATTCAGGATTGGTTTCCTTTCGTATTGACTGTTTGATCTCCTTGCTGTCCAAGGGATTCTCAAGAGTCTTCTCCAGCACCAGAGTTCGAAAGCATGAGTTCTTCAGCTGTCATCCTTTATGGTCCAACTCTCACATCCGTACATGACTACTGGAAAAACCATAGCTTTGACTATGCGATTATACCTTTTCTGCAAAGTGATGTTTCAGGACATTATTTAATCTGTTGCTGCTTCTTGGGGTTGATTGTGTGGCAAGAATAATACAAAAGATGGGAAATTGCTTCAAAAAGTTAAAAATGTACTTATGAATGGAAGAATTTTTTATCAGTTAGGAATATATAGCTGAAAGATTTTGCTGGTTGAGTTGAAATTCAGAAAGGGTGTGGAGGCCACCCCAAGAAACAGACATCAATGCCCACAAAAGCTAAAATTTCATAAATGACCAGCTTGGAGCTGCCCAACAGTTTCATTCCTGGAAATTGTGTGGGATATCATTGCAGGTACTGTTGGTTCCCTACCTGATAGCTACTTTTCCTTTCTTATTCATCAGTCAAATTCTGGTTTTGTTGGATATCCTGTGGCCATAACCTTTAAGGAATACAGTCCCTCTCCTCAACCTCACTGAATAGGGAGCGTGAGCCCTGAATATTTCAAGCCATTCATGGTAATTCTGCTTCCATGGCCAGCAACTCATTCATAAATGGGCATGTGACATCATTCCAGCTAATGAAGGAAAGCATGGGGGCAGCAGGGCTCTGTGAAAGTTTTCTCATCTCATAAATAGACACAAGAAGAACCATGTTTTTTTCTTGCTCTGGTCTTTGGATATTGCTTTGGGGGGATGTGATATTTGGAGCTGTGTCAGTCATCTTGCAACCATGAAAATCAATGTTATATTTGACAATGTGGAATGCAAAAAAGAACTTGGGTCTTTGATGATATTGTCGAGCCACTGGGACCCCTCCCCTCTTGAGGCATCTTGTTATATGATTATTTTATGTATCTTGGGTTCTGCAGCCTTGATAAACTCATGTATTAGTACTAGCAGTTGTTTTGTAGATTCTTTAGGCTTTTCTATGTAAATGATCATGTCATCTGCAAATAGAGATAGTTTTCCTTCTTACTTTATAATTTATATGCTTTTATTTCTTTCTTGTTTTGTTGCAATGGCTGGGACTGCCAATACAATGTTGAATAAAATAGTGAGAATAAGCATTCTTGCCTTGTTTGTGATTTCATATTTTTATGTTAGATTATACACTTAACATGGTTTAGGTCAGTGGAAATGGGTTTTCTGCACACTTTGATGCTTCCAGATAAAAGCATTGTAGCTGACAGTGGTATTAAAGAGCAGTTTGATCCAGGAGACTTGGTTATATACAGGTTAGAATTATCAGTAATGCAGTTAAAATATTATTAAGTCAAGCTAGTTCTACTTGTAGACATGTTGGGTTCCACATGAGAATATAGCTTCTTTGCTCGTGGGAGTCCTCTGCTGTTCCCAAAAATGCTGAGAATGAGAGTTTGAAGTGAGGTGGCCTGATGAGGCCTAACATTTATATCTCATGGAGAACCAGAAGCCTGGCTACATTCCCCACAGAATCAAGAAAGTATTTTTACTGCTGTGTATTTCTGAGACAGGCTCCCCCATCTCCCAGGAAAAGAGGCTGGAATTTATGGAGCTCGCTGATGCCAATTATCCAAAGAGGATGTGATCCAGAAGCATGAGAAGGATCAATACAGCTCAGCTGGGATTTGGCCTTCTCCACGTGGAAGGAATAAATCCTGCGATTAGCTCTGAAAATAAAAACTAACAAAATCTCAGACAATCACACAGTTCTTTGCTGTCTCTAAGCTTTAAAAAATTTGAATGATGCTAAGATTTGCCTGTGTGCACCTCAGAGTCCAGCTTTTGCACTGAAAGCTACCGTCGGATTCAGAGCAGCTGCAGGCCATGTGCGTTCCAGCAGGGCTTTGGGAATGTCAGCAGGGCCGCTGGGGAAGTTCAGTCCCCACCTGTTACTGCAGCGCTCTCCAACCTTTTTGGCACCAGGAACAGATGTCGTGAAAGACAGTTTTTCCACAGACCAGAGTCGGGGGCTGGTTTCAGGCTGATTCAAGCACATTACACTTTTTGTGGACTTTATTTCTACTGTTGTTATATCAGCTCCACCTCAGACCATCAGGAGT
Organism: Aepyceros melampus; assembly: GCA_006408695.1. Lineage (NCBI taxonomy): Eukaryota > Metazoa > Chordata > Mammalia > Artiodactyla > Bovidae > Aepyceros > Aepyceros melampus. The sequence goes on from SJXQ01003453.1 coordinate 172,149, forward strand.
GAGATCCCAGAGGTTGGGGAGCCCTGTTCTACCACATGAGTGCTCCAGGCTTGTGGCTCACTAGTGCTTCCCTGAGCAGAGACCTTGCCGAAATGTAAGGCCAAGTAAGATGGACAGAGGGCACCTGGCTTTCGCCTGCAGTGGTCAACTTCCAGACCTCTGAGGTTTAGGGTCCTCGGCTCTAAAAGCCATGGGGCAGTTCTGCACCAGAAGAGAAGGCACACGCGACAACTTGCATTCTTCCAAAGTTCTCGTTTCTGTCATTTTGCATAACTGGGCTTTAAATAAACTGGATTTCAAACTGGCGCCTGTCATATCTTTTCCAGTCTGATACTTTGGGGGAGGCATGTTTGACTTTACAAATTTATGGTGCAATGTGAACCATGGAGAAGTCTCTTAAAAATGGACTCAAGGGGCTTCTAAAGGGCTACTCCTATGGCTGCGAAACAAGGTTGCAACAATGCTTGGAGGGGGCTGTAAACAGTCATGCCTTTTGTGGCTGGCCCTGGATCTGAACAGAGCCAAGCTCTTCTGGGTTGCCCTTACTTATGACCCCACTGTCCATCAGTAAGGCATGTTCACAAGACCTCAGGCTGGGACAACTGCTCTCATAGCAGCAGGAACAGTTCTACTTGTTCAAATATACTATATGGTCAGCAGTATTCTTTGAATAAAATAATACTATAATGCAGAGAGTGGTGCTTCCCTTATAGCTCAGTTGGTAAAGAATCTACCTGCAATGCAGAAGACCCGAGTTCGATTCCTGGGTTGGGAAGATCCCCTGGAGAAGGAAATGGCAACCCATTCCAGTATTCTTGCCTGGAGAAACCCATGGACAGAGGAGCCTGGCAGAGTGTAGTTCATGGGGCTCACAGAGTCAGACACAACAGAACGCAGCACATACACATAAATGTTGCCATTTTATACTAAATGCCACTGAATCGTATATAATGTCCACTGTACTACTAATTGTTTTGTAATAAGACTTTGGTTAAAAGGAATCCATTTGGCAGAATCTTAATATCCACCTGCCAAAGTCAAGTTCAAGGTTGAAATGGACATGGAGTCTCTCTGCTACCATCATTTTAAGTGATATTATGAGTATTTAGTTTGCACTGGTGTCCTAAACCTTTATATATTTTAACTAATCAATATGTGGGTATTATTAGTGTCCCCACTTTACAGATGACGTTTCTGGGATTTACTAAAGAATGTGGAGGACCATACAGCTTGAACCCCGATGGGCTCTAAAGTCTGTGTACTTAACCAACTGGATAACTGCAACAATTACTGCTGTGTCACTTCCGCCATTGTCATGGATTGAGGGCTGACAGCGTGCCTTTATGTACACGTGGTTTACTTGTTTTAGTCACTAATTTGTGTCCGACTCTTTGTGACCCCACCGGGCTCCTCAGTACATGGGATTCTCCAGGCAAGAATACTGGAGTGGGTTGTCATTTCCTTCTCCAGGGGATCTTCCTGACCCAAGGATCGAACCTGTGACTCCTGCCTTGCAGGAGGATACTTCATCACAGAGCCACCTGGGAAGCTCAGGTGAGGGGACATTTATATCTATATTATGTTTATCTATCTATCTATTCTGAATAGTCAAACAGTCAGCAAGGTACTCATCATTACTGTCCTTTTTTTCAGGCAAGGAAACGGAGTTTAGGGAGGTAAGTGCTCAAGGCCAGAGGCAATGGGAAAGTAGGGATTTGAACCTGTTCCCCTGCTCTGCCTCCTCACCCCATACTGCCTCTGCTGGTGGAATTACCTAGTGGAAAGTAGCACCTTGAGCCCTGCAGGGGAAGCAGGAAGATGGCTGGCCCTGCTTTGAAACCCAGCATCACAACCCGCATGGGGACCAGTTCAAAACCAATTTCAGAGCAAGGAAGGTGTTGACAGTCACTGACCTTTTTTTTTTTTTTTTGGACTGATTTATTCATTTATTTTTCTTAGGGAAAAAGGATTTTTAAATCAGGGATGTCTTTTTTGGGAAACCTTTCCATTTTAACCAGTTTTCTTTCCTAGAGAACTTGTCCCTAAAATCTGTATCCCATTTGTGATGCAGAGAGAGTGAAAGCAAATGAGGAAGAAAAAGAGCTGCCACTAAGAATGGATTCGCTCTTCAGGCGGTTGCTTAGTCCTGCTTGACTCACCAGAGAGATATTTAGCTGTCATCTCTATTTAGGAAACTGCTGTGATTCTGAAGCCTCTTTAACCCTAGTCACAGTCTGAAATAGAAAGTCTTTTTGTTGGGTAGCTCTTAAAGGCTTTGGGAAATACCAGGGTGGCTTTTTTTTCTCAAGTTACTCTTTTTCCTTCTATAGGTGCTATTGTCAGGATTGGACCCAGACATGTGGGCAACTGCTCAGGCTAATGATATCTATTGAGTCAGGTGGTCAGGATTAAAAATCTGGCTTCATCACCTACCAGGTTTGTGGCTTTGAGCAAGTGACTAGAGCTCCATGCCTCAGTTTCCTCATGTGTAAAATGCTATAATAAATAATGTCTACCTTATAAAGTTGTAATGAAGATTAAATCATCTGTCAGTGTAGTAAGAACCCTGTAAATCAGTGTAAAAAAATAATGACCATTTTCTCTACCTGGTTAGATTTCTAGGGATATCTTAGCACCATCCCTGTGGTTTGGCACAGAATGTCCCATCCCTTAATCCAGTTCAGGCTACCCTTTTCAGTCCCAGCCACTTTGCTAATCAGGATTTTATCACATCTCAGTCTGGGCTCTCCCAGATCAGGCAGGGAGCCCCTGGGTCCTGCCAGCCTGCTGTCACCGTCTGCCTGGCTCTTAGCTGGGGAGACAGAAACCAAATCTTCCCAAAGATGCTGGGAAATTAGTTTAGCATCGTCTGCCAGCGTGCAGTGACTCAGAGACTGCCAGCCCAGGGGGGGCTCATGGGCTCTGGGTTGGAACAAGATTGATGTTGTCATGAATGCAAAACAGAGCAAGAGAGCTGTGGGACTGGGAGGCAGGGAGAGAGAGGGAGAGGCAGGGCCTTCTGTTGCCTCTTGCTCCCCTTCTAGGTGAGCAGAGATTTCAGGCAGTGGAAGGGAGGTAGGGAGCAGGGGAAAGCTAGCAGCGGGTTGGGCTGATGTGAGGTGGGCATCCTGATCTGGTCACTTATGGCGTAGCCCTGGGCAAACAGCTGAAGCTCTCTGAGCCTCCCTGTCCTTGTCAGTCAAATGGATATACTAACAACTGGGCTTGCTTTGAGGATGACTGCAGTGATGCACATAAGGCGCTTCGCTTAGCACAGCACCTGGAACACTGCGTGCTCAGTGATCGGGAGCAATTGATAAGATCTGGCTTTACAAGCTCCTTAGTAGCCCTTTTTCTAGTGAAGCATCCTCACCCCTTCACATTCTTCCAAACTGCTCTCTGAAAGCAAACATTCACCAAAAGGTGGGGGGAGGAAAGGCCTGAGAAGTGGGGGGGGGGGAGTGTGTAAGAGAGAGGGGGAGAGACACACAGAAAGAAAAGGACACACACACACACAGAGACACGCACATGAGCATAGAGGGACACAAACACAGAGACACAGAGAGAAAGAGGAGAGGCACATATTGGGGCCTGAACCCTTGCTCTGCCCCTCACTATCTGTGTGACCCCAGTCTCTTAACCACTTGGGGCCCCGTCTTGCTCAGGTATACAGTGGGGACAGAAATAGCCCCTCTTTCACGGAACTGATGGTGGGTTAAATGAGTACGATAAAGCAGTTTGTAGAGAGGCTGGTATATAGCCAAGTGAAAGGTGGAAGTGAAGTCGTGTCCGACTCTTTGCGACCCCATGGACCGTAGCGTACGAGGCTCCTCCATCCATGGAATTTTCCAGGCAAGAGTACTGAAGTGGGTTGTCATTTCCTTCGCCAGTTCGATCCACCCAGGGATCGAACTCTGGTCTCCCGCACTGCAAACAGCCGCTTTTACCAAGTGAGCCACCAGGGAAGCTCCCAGTATATACTAAAGTGAAAGTGAAAGTGAAGTCGCTCAGTCATGTCCAACTCTTTGCGACCCATGGACTGTAGCCCACCAAGCTCCTCCATCCATAGGATTCTCCAGGCAAGAATACTGGAGTGGGTTGCCACGTCCTTCTCCAAAATGGCTCTTTAATTTGGAAAGTGAAAGTGAAGTCTCAATAAATTTGGCACTGGCGCCCCCTGGTGTACATTCCCGGTACAACCCCCTCCCCTTGAGTGTGGGTGTACCTTGTGAATACTTGGGCCATCACTGATTCAGTTCCGTTGTAATGGCAAAGGTGAAAGGATTTTGTCAATGTATCAATAATTAAGGTCCTTAAATCTGTTGACTTCCAGTTAATCAAAAGGGAGATTATCCTGAGTAGGTCTGAATTAATTACAGGAACCCTTAGAATCTGGGTCTAGTGGTCAGAGACAGGTCAAGAAATTCAAGCCTCACTGGTGTTATCCAGTTGACCCTGAAGAAGCCAGCTGCCATGTGTGGAGAGGGCCATGTGTTAGAGAGCAGTGGGAGCCTCCAGGAGCTGAGGGCCTGAGACCTACAGCTACAAGCTCTGTCAACAACCAATAAAGCTTGGAAGAGGATCCGAGCCTCAGGTGGGACCTTGACTTCAGCCAGGTGAGACTCAGCCAGATCTGGACTTCTGAACCACAGGAGATGAGAGATAACACATTTGTTTTGACTTAGGCCACGACATTTGTGGTCATCTGTCATGCAGCATAGAAAATTGGTACCTGTTTTTTCAAACTGTGTTTAAAAATACTGTGATAAATATGTAATAATAATATAAATTTTAAGTTACATCAAAGATGGCAGGAAAATCATTATCTATGAACAAAAAAATACAAATCAACGTTTACTTATTATCTCATGTTTCTGCAGGTCAGAGGAGTCAGGCAGGCTTGGCTGGATTCACTGCTTAGAGTCTCACAAGGTTGAAATCAAGGTGCCGGCTGGGCTGGGTTTTTTCTGGAGGCCCTGGTGAAGCGCATTCAGGTGGGTGGGATAATCCAGTGCCCTGTGTCTGCACCCTGGCCTCCTGCTGGCCATTAGCTGGGGCCATGCTCACCTTTGAGCACCCCTCCTTCTCTGAAGCCAGCAATGGTGCTCCAAATATTTCTTGCATGGGAGAGAGTCTCTCTGATTTCCTCTTCCGCTACCAGCCAGAGAAAACTCTACTTTCAAAGATCTCATGTGATTAGATTAGGCCCACCTGGAAAATCTCCCCTTTTATGAACCCAGAGTACACTGATTAGTAGCCTTAATTACATCTGCAAAAATCAATTTTGCCAAATAACTAATGTCAGCATCTATGTGCTATCTCATCAAATTCACAGATCCCACCCACATTTAAAAGATGGGAGATTATACAAGGATGAGGACCCACTGAGGGTCCTCCTTAGAATCCTGTCTACCTCACTGAGCCTTTCTATCCTTTTCAAGTCCTGGCTCTCCCATATTTCATTCCTTCCTGTGAGATATTCCATATACTTTCCATAAGTTTTTGCTTCTTTCAGGCAGCGATTGTTGGCCCCAAAAACCTAACGAATCCATCTCCATTTGCCAAAATTTGCATGTGCACACATAGTAAGTCCGAGGCAAGGCCTTGAGTCTTATGACCTCGGAACCCTCTATGTCCATTCATCTGGACTTAGATGTGTGTTTTGCAGAAAGTTTTCACTTTCGTTTCAGGTTCAAAGGATTTGTTAGCAAAAGAAGCCACTCATTCTATACAAATAAATAATACCAATATTTATAGAGAATTATCTAGCTTATCTTCAATATACTAACATTAAAAGAAAAGAGAAATAGAAACAGTAGAGGATAATACATCACCAAGTTGGGTTTTGACCAACATCCAGACTCAAACAGCGCTGGAAAGTCCCGTGACACAGCACATCTGGAGTCCCAGAAAAGGTCCCAGGCTGCGCATCCATGGGTGAGACTTCAAAAATTGCAGTTCTGGGGTTCTCACTTATAATCCCAGGATGGAAACTGATATCATCATCAGTCTGTCAGCAAACTGAAGCCCTGGTTTCATGGTGATGCTGTTTGTTTTGTCTTGTAAAACTTGGAATGCTGTTAAGCCTGGGGCTTGGTTGACCAGGGGCCCTGCAGGGCCTCAACAATTTCAAGATTTGTCCCTATCTTCTTGCACTCACAGCAGTCATGTTAGGGGAAGCACACTGATTGAAACCACCCACCCTGGCCAGGCACCATAGTAACCATTTGCATGAGTTATTTTATGACAGGAGATCCTGATAAGGAATATGAGGCTAATAAGCCACCACCAACCGGAAGAGTTCGGGAAAGGTCGAAAGGAGACACTGGTTGTCCGTTCACTTCCCAGAATCCCTCTCGCTAGCATCCATCTTGGCTGAGGATGCATGTGCCACCAGGAAAGACTCTGAATTAGAATGATTGGCCAAAGGCCACCTGGAAACTAATCCCATCACCTTAAAACCCGAGACTGCCAGCCACGTGGCAGAGCAGTTCTCCTGGGTTTCCTTACCCTACTGCTCTCCACCCGGGTGCCCTTTCCCAATGAAATCTCTTGCTTTGTCAGCACATGTGTCTCCTCGGACAATTCATTTCCGAGTGTTAGACAAGAGCCCAGTTTTGGGCCCTGGAAAGGGTCCGCCTTCCTGCAACAGTCACAGTCAGGGCAGTGCCCAGGCAGGTTAGAAGCAAGGTCAGAGTCCTGCTCTGCTTTGCCTCTGAAGCCTAAAGAAGACTGTCCATTTAATTTCCTTAAGAATTGACACTTTTGAACTGTGGACTGGAGAAGACTCTCGAGAGTCCCTTGGGCAGCAAGGAGATCAAACCAGTCAATCTTAAAAGTAAATCAGCCTTGAATATTCATCGGAAGGACTGATGCTGAAGCTCCAGTATCTTGGCCACCTGATGCGAAGAGCTGACTCATTGGATTAGACCCTGATGCTGGGAAAGGTTGAGGGTAAGAGAGAGAAGGGAGCGACAGAGGATGACACGGTTGGATGGCATCACTGAGTCAATGGACATGAGTTTGAGTAAACTCTGGGAGATAGCGAAAGACAGAGAAGCCTGGTGTGCTACAGTTCATGGGGTCCCAAAGAGTCGGACACAACTGAGCAGCTGAACAGCAACACCAACAGCGCGGTGACAGAGAGGACTTGGCTGTCTCCCCCTCAGAGGGAGGGGGTCCCTGGAAGGGGTGGAGGAGCTTCTGAACACTTGTCTAGGACACCAAACACAGTGCTTGTGCCTCAGATTCAGTCGAGGGCAATTTGGGAATGGCTTGATGAAGAAGCAGGAATTTACTTCCCCAGGAGCTGGCCCCGAGGTGGCTTGTACGCAAACTGAGAGGCTATGAGAAGCCAGTGGAACAAACTGGGACTGAATCCCACACAAACTAGCACAGCCTCAGGCTCTGCTTCCCCAAGCAGCAGGTCTCTGCTGAGTGCCAGTTTCTTCCTTAGGTGTCTTATGTGCAAGAATGTAATCTTGAAGCCCCATGGCAGCACTTCAAAGAAAGACACTTGTACACATTTTTCAGAAGGGGATCCTGAGGCAAAAAGTGGCTTATTAAACTAGTTGCCTGTGTGAATTCCATCAAACAGATGGCACTGGAATTTTTTGAGCAGCTTTTTCTAGCGATTTAGAGGGAGTGATGACCATTTCTGGGTTACCCTAGAGCAGGTGTCAGCCAACTTTCTCTGTCAAAGTCCAGATAAGCCACTATTTTAGACTTTGTGGGGAGGGTGATCTCTGCCACAGTTACTCAGTTTTGCTGAGGACAAAAGCCATAGACAACATGTAAAAAATGGGCATGGCCATGTACCAATAAAACTTTATTTACAAAACCAAGTGGTGGGCCAGATTTGGCCTGTGGCTCATAGTTTGCTACTCGCACTAGATCATGAGATGGGACGGAGTCAGTGACATTTTAAAACCTTTTCAGTCCTAACATTCTCCTCTCTGAAATAATAGCAATCTTAATAGTGTTATAATAAAATAACTTGTATTAACTGACTCAGAGCACAAGAAAATTCACTATAACTTGCATCTTGAGAGGAGGAAGAAGATTAAGGAAGAAGTGGAAGCTAGTCTGCAGACTCAAGAAGTGTCTACCCTTCCTGGGTTCTTTCTAGATTGCCTTTTAATGGTTCTCCACCTGGTTGAGAAGTTGGGAAAAACAAAACAAAACACTGATGCCCAAACCTCACACCAAGGATTCTAGTTTACTTGGTCTGGGTACAGCACTGGGATTTTATTTCTTTTTTTTCTTGAAACATTGGGATTTCCCCAGTGATTCTAACACACAAGCAGGGTGGAGAAATACTGGTTATAATGTTGTTTTCAGTATGCCACAAAGCCAGTGGTTTCTCCTGTTTGTTTTGCCGGAAGTTTTTACTTTCGTCTCAGGTTCAAAGGATTTGTTAACAAAATAAGCCACTTGTTCTATACAAATAAATAATACAAATACTTATTACAGAATTATCTGGCTTACTTTCAATATACTAACATTAAAAGAAAAGAGAAAGCAGAGGATAAATTACCAAATTGGGTTCTGACTAACATCCAGGCTCAAACAACCCTGGCAAGTCCCTCGACACAACACATCTGGAGTTCCAGCTGGGAAAAGGTCCCAAGCAGTGTGTCTGCTCTGCGAGTGAGACTTTAAAGACTGCAGTTTGGGGATTCCCGATTATAATCCCAGGAGGCAAACTGACTTCTTCATGAATCTGTGACCAAATTGCAAGCCTGGTTTCATGTTAATGCTGTTTGTTTTTGTCTTGTAAAACTTAAGAGTGTTGCTAAACCTGGGGCTTGGTTGGCCAGGCCCTCCAGGGTCTCAATAATCTCAAGATTCCTCCCCATCCTATCTTTGGTGCTGCAAATCTTGCACTCCCAGCAGGCAGTCACTCCCAGTCAGGGCAGTGTCCAGGCAGGTTAGAAGCAAGGTCAGAGGCCTGCTTTGCTTTGTCTCTGAAGCCTAAACAAGATTATTTATTTAATTTCCCTAACACCTCCAAGTTAGGCATTTGAAGTCCCTAAAAACTATTTCACTTTAGTGTTTCTGGTTCCAGGTAGCTATTTACACAAAGGTTTGCTACACAAAGGAAAGCTAACTGATGGTGAATGCATTTCTTGCTAGTATGTATATAGGCACCTATAGACTATTTTCCAGAGAACACACTTCTAATATTCATAGAGATTATATTTATCGTAGGGCTTCCCTGGTGGCTCAACTAGTAAAGAATCTACCTGCAATGAGGGAGACCTGGGTTCAATCCCTGGGTTGGGAAGATCCCCTAGAGAAGGGAATGGCTACCCACTCCAGTATTTTGGCCTGGAGAATTCCATGGATGATATAATCCATGAGGTTCCAAAGAGTAGGACATGACTGAGTGACTTTCACTTTCACTTTTCATATTCATCATAACACACACACAAAAGGGCCACGATCAAATAGGTTATGGAAACAGCAGGTTAATGAGAATTTAACAAGGTTTTTTATTGCAAGACTTTTCAGAGCCTTTAGCACATTAACGTGCACTCATCTATCCAACCAGCATATATATAGTCAGTGTCTACCGTGTGCCAGACACTGTGACGGTGTGACCTAGTGGTGAGTAAAATAAAGCATAGACCCTGCCCTTATGGAACTTATACTCTAGTAGGAAAAGTAAGGAACAAATAAACAGATTAAGTACAAACTGTGGCAAATACTGCAAAGAAAAAGAAAAGGATGTTAGGAGAGTGCGTATGCGTGCATGCTAAGTGGCTCAGTTGTGTCTGATTCTTTGTGATCCTATGGACAGTAGCCTGCCAGGCTCCTCTGTCCATGGGATTTTACAGGCATAATACTGGAGTAGGTTGCCATGCCCTCCTCCAGGGGATCTTTCCGACACAGGGATCAAACCGGCACCTCTTATATCTCCTGCATTGGCAGGCAGGTTCTTTACCACTAATGTGCAAGGAAAGAGACTCACAGAATGGGTGAGCTTTAGATGAGGCAGAAGTAAAGGAAAACCTTCTTGAAGAAGTGACATTTAAGTTGACCCTGAAGTTTGCAAAGGAGCCTGCAGTGTGAACAATAGGACCAGCATATGAGAAGAGGGGAGAGCATATGAGAAGACCCTGGGGGCAGGAAAGGCTTGGGGCACTGGGGGAAATGAAAGGCTCTAGGGGGAGGGTATGGGAAGAAGTTGGCAGGGGCTAGATTGACGTCTGCATTTTGCTCTGGGTGTTGCAGAGTGCATTTCCCTAGGGAAGTAGGGGTGCGTATTTAGGGCTCCCCCATTCTTCAGAGACAGGTATGTGCAACTGGCAGGTGTCGAGGTGATCGATTAGGACAATAAGCCACACAGAAAGTAACAATTAAGGCTTTATTCACTTACTGCAAAAGTGAAAGCAAGAGGCAAAGAAAGAGAGCAGGCATTACTCTTCTCAGCAGGCAAGTGGTCAGGTGATATGCAGTTCTCTCCAGAGACTAATGAGCTGATCAGCATCAAATCTGGTGGGCAGAAGGTAACTTCCCCCATTTGCCTGCCAGCCAAAGCCTTGCCTATGGTTGGCCTGAATGATTATTTACACATAGGATTTTGGCCTGGAGCTGGACTCCTCAATCTGAGACTTCAACGCTCAAAACCCCTTTGAAGAATTCCAACCAACACCTTTTCCCTCTCTTTCCCCCTGCAATGTAAATTTCATTGACCATATAAGTGTAACTTATCTGAAAAAGACAGACAAGTTACATGTATGTGGCTTGATTTTCACAAACTGAACACCCCCGTCTAACTCACACCCGGATTAAGAAGCAGCATTTGACTAACACCCCAGAAGTCCCTGGTGGCCCTTCCAGTCGCTTCCCACTCCAAGGAACCACTGTCCTGACCCTGACCACCATAGGTCTTGCTTGGTTTTGAACTTTATGCAAACAGAACCTTACAGAATGTTCTTTACTGTGTCTGGCTTTTCTTCATTTATGCTTTCAAGATTCACTTATGTTGCTGAGTACAGTTTCACTTTGTTCATACTTATTGCTGTATAACAGGAGCTAGCAAACTACATATGGCACAAGGGCCAAATCTGGCCCTCTGTCTATTTTTATAAATAAAGTTTTATTAGAACATAGCCTTTCCCATTCATTTTCACATTGTCTGTGGCTGCTGTTGCTGTAGCGTCAGAGTTGAGTCATTGCAACAGAGACCACATGGCCCACAAGGCCTCAAGTGTTTACTCTGGCTCTTTACAGAAGATGTTTCTGGACCCTTGCTGTAGGGCAGAGCCACTCAAGATGTGACCTAGTGCCGATCCACAAATGCTTTCTGGTCAAAGACAAGGCCAGTAGTCAGGAGTAAGTATTTTAAAACTTCTATTGTGATTTGACTTCCTATGACATTAAGTGTGTGGTTGGTGGACTCAGTTTATTGAGTGGGGTACGGACCTGCCTGTGTGTTGCTGAACTCCCAGCCTTGTCACGAGCCCAGGACTAGTCAGACACAATGGGGCGACAACTTGGTGATACATCAAAGAGAATCAAAACTGCTTCCGCAACACAGGTAGTTTGAGCAGCACTACTCCATCATAATTCCATTGTGTGGGTATGAAATTCATTTACCCATTCAACCGTTGATAGGAATTTGGATTGTTTTCAGTTCCAGTTGACGCTTTTAATTTGCTCTGCAAACTTATTTTAAAGAAATGATGAATATAAACGCTTCTGGAAAAAAAAAAAAATCCTGCTGACTGAAACAAATTCTGACACACAGCGTTGGCCTTATGACTTGGTTGTATTTGTGGAAGAGCTTCAACTGGATGTAGAAGGTAGCCCCTAGGAATGTGGAGGTGGAAGGAGAGATTGCCTAGACCAGTCCTATCATTCTACTCTATCCAGAGAGGCATGCTCCTGAGGTAACAGAGTAATATATCTACTAAGTTAATGATCGAGGTAGAACGAGATTTAGGTGTCCTAAAAAGTGGATGACCTTTGGGGAGGACAATGGCTCTAGCTGCGTGATCTGGGGAAAATTCCTCAAAATCCTCTAAGCCTCAGTTTGCTCATCTGTAAAATGGGAGCTATAGTAATACCTTTCAGGAAGGATTAATGAGATAATGCTTGTAGGTGCTCAGGGCAGTGCCCTTAGCCAGCACCCAAGGAAGGGGGTTCTGATCCCCAGCCTCCCATGTCTGGGGTGCTCGTCATACACTGTGCTGTCTCTGTAATAATGTGGAAGGGCTTCCATGGTCTTAAAGGGTTTCTGCAGAATGTCATGAGAGCCCCAGGCTCCTCTCAGCCACTTCCCAGAGATAATTGTCTATTCATCTGAAAAGACCTATCTTGACTTACCTACAATGAAGAGAATATTATTCTTTTGTAAAATAGTGTAGGCTAGAGATGGTTTCTGGCAGGAGGTAGAAGGAATGTTCCAGAGTGAGGAAAATTGGATCTCTCCCCCTCAACCCCTGCTCACTCTCTCTCTCCCCCAACCCCCTTTCTCTGTGGTGAAATGTCTTTGGCCAAATAATAACATTCTTTAGCATCTGAGAATATGCTCAAAATTTCACATCCCTTCAACACATCAAGTTTTAACTTCAGAGCAATTTAGCACTTAGCATGGGGCTGTCATGTGGTAACAAATGACAGGATAATATTTATGATACTTAATACAATGATATGATAATAATAATAATGGCTAGTATTTGTTGATTGTTTACAAAATGTGTAGTACCATTTTAAGTTCTTTTACCATATCTAATCTTCACATATTTAATCTTCACCATATTTTAACCCTGAGAGGTAGACACCAATACTGTTACCAATTTATAGATGAGGAAATGGAGGCACAGATGGGTTAAGCAACTGGCCTGGAGCCGCACAGCTGGTGAGCAGAGGAGCCGGGAGGAGAGCCCGGGCAGGCAGGCGGTTTGTCTCTGTTGTCCCCTGCATCCAGTTGCTGTCCATCTCCACTCAGCTCTGTGCTCCCTAAGGTTGACCTCCCCTGAGGTTTCTTCCCCTCTGAGAGACGTGGCTGTATCTCACGTCTGCCACCCCTGCCCTCGGGGCTGCGGTTCTGGCCACAGACGGCTCTGTCCGGTGGCCTCTCTTTCTCCACCTGGGCTCCCCCAGGGCCCTGGGGATGCAGTCACCACCCCCTCATCCCATTCCGGGTGCTTCTGCTAATCCTGCATGCTCCACCACCCCATCAGTAAATTCTTTTCAAATCAACACTTTAGCATGTGCCAGAGGTTTTCTGCTGGGACCCTGACTAAGACATCAAGTAATCCAACCTCACTTCCCAAGGGCCTCAGCATATAAAGAATCCACCTGTAAATGCAAGAGAAGCAGATGAGGATTTGACCCCTGGGTCGGGAAGATGCCCCTGGAGGAGGAAATGGCAACCCATTCCAGTGCTCTTGCCTGGAGAATCCCACGGTCAGAGGAGCCTGGCGGCCTAGAGTCCCTGGGGCCGTGAAAGAGTCAGACATGACTCAGCAACTAAACAACAATCCAACCTCAATGCCTCCAGCTCTGCCGCCTCCTCACGTTGCCTCAACCCAGATGGAAGCTTCCGGATCTCCCTTGGAGGGGAGATGAGAGGAACTCTGGTCTGATGGTCTGGTTTCACAAATGAGAACCCTCTAGGAGGTGCCGAGCAAGGCGATGCTGGGCCTGCCCTGGTCCACATCCCCAGTTTTCACCATTCTGTCCCTTGGACAAACACGTGTGATTTTCTGCCTGAGGTGTTCTCTGGCCCCAGGAGCCTGCTCAACTAACACCCAAGCCAGTCTGGGAATGCCTGAGAATTTGTGTTCTAGAAGCAGCTTCAACCAGTGACAGGTGGGGGGCAGGTGGATAAAAGCCCCAACTCCCTCACCCCTTAAACAAGCTCTCTGCAGTCTCCCAGGTGTGCCCAGCTGGACTGGGTCCCAGTTGCCCTCAGTAGAACCCACTCTTGGATATACCTGACATGGTCTTCCTTCTCTTCCTTCCCTGTGTTTCCCAAGCCTCTGCTGTCTGGGATCACCTCCCACATGAATTACACCAAGTTCTCACCTCCAGGGTCTGCTTCTAGGGAACCCAAACTGAGTAGTGACCATCCACTTTTTTTTTTTTCCACTCTCAGTCCACGTGATTGGGTGGGATAGATCCCACTCCCAGGCTCCCTGGGTTGGAAGCCTCCTGCTGCTGCTGCTAAGTCACTTCAGTCGTGTCAGACTCTGTGCGACCCCACAGACGGCAGCCCATCAGGCTCCCCGATCCCTGAAATTCTCTAGGCAAGAACACTGGAGTGGGTTGCCATTTCCTTCTCCAATGCATGAAAGTGAAAAGTGAAATTGAAGTCGCTCAGTCGTGCCTGACTCTTAGCGACCCCATGGACTGGAGCCTACCAGGCTCCTCTATCCTTGGGACTTTTCAGGCAAGAGTACTGGAGTGGGGTGCCATTGCCTTCTCCGGAAGCCTCCTATATCATCTAATCAAAGTACCCTGTCTTTCTGGTAACAGTGATTGGTTCAAGGATGGGCATGTCACTCAAACCAGGGTGACAGAAATCAAGTGTAAGCCTCCCTTTCATGGGGGTTACTAAGCTCCAAGAAGACAGACAGTGGGGTTACAGGCAGACCTCTCCCCACCCCACCCCATAGGGAAGCCTTGTCTAGGAATGAAACCAGCACCACGGAAAGCAGGGCTTAGAGAGAGAGCCCGCTACCCAGTGACATTGTCTGAGTCTATGCATTAATGGGCTTTATTATTATCTAGGTATGGAAAGGCCCACAGACCAGGAGATGATTGCCATTAAGAAGATAGTTTGTGCCACAGCTACTAAGCCTGCATACTCTAGAGCCCATGCTTTGCAACTGGAGAAAGACCACATGCTGCAATGAAGACCTAGTACAGCCAAAAAAAGGCCAGTTTATTATGCTCGCACATCCCAAGAGAAGAAGTACATGTCACACGGTGGGGGGAACAGGGGAAGCACCAGAGTCAGTCATGAGGCAGAAGGAGGAGGGAGCTGTGGGTGAGGGCCTGTATTGTGGTTTCTGCAGGAAGGAAGGGAGAGGCTGGGTAAACAGACTTTCGATTGGCTAGTGTGAATAATTTCAGTGAGCTCTGGAGCATGGGGGTGTCCTCAGTTTCTTGGCACCTGGCTCTGGGGTCATTAGGGCAGGTGGCAACCCACTCCAGTGTTCTTGCCTGGAGAATCCCAGGGACGGGGGAGCCTGGTGGGCTGCCGTCTATGGGGTTGCACAGAGTCGGACACAACTGAAGCGACTTAGCAGCAGCAGCATAGCGGCCCAGGATGTGAAAGCTCAATAATGGAGGTGGTTAGACATGTAGATTCTGGATTGGTTGGTTTGTATTTGAAAAGTGTGTCCAAGGAGGATGACTCTTCCTCAGGAGGGCGGGTGATGAAGGAAGGCAGGAGGTCAAGGCAAGGAGACTTAGGACTTGGGCAGAATATCAAGTCATCTGGAACAAAGTGTGTCCAGCACAGGAGTGCAGGGCAGATGTTAAAGCACCAAGCTGGAGGAGCTGGAAGCATGGTGAGTACGGTCCCTGGATCCAGCCACGTCTTGATTTTGGACTTTGTCAGTTACATGAGATAAAAAATCCCCTGTTCTTTTGCTGAAGCTAATTTTCATGTTGTCAGTGACAAACACAAGAGAATCACACAGCTTAAAGGCTGGTTCAGGACTAAGAAATCAGATGTCTTAATATTCAGGCCAGTGTTTCTTCCAGCATGTCTGAGAGTGCTCAACTGTGTCCGAAATACATGCCACGTGTCCTCTGGGCTGCAAGAAACAGTGGATGACACGACTCAGTGGAGATCATAACGGCATCTGGGTGATCAATGACGGCTCCTGCCACCGCCTGATGGGAGAACAGAGTGGCTCTGTGCTCAGCCAGCCCGTGGGCAGAGCCTCAGCACCTACAGTCTCCTCCCCTTTTCCCCAGGACGACGGCTAAATTTCAGAAATATGCACCTGTCTGTATTCAGAAGATTGTTTTTGTGCCTGAGGAGACCACTTGAGGCCCTGGAAGCAAAGATTAGTGCAGCTGAGTCAAAGCTTGGGAATTTGATGAATGAACGTCCTCAGATGGAGAGGGTCTGCGGGCGTGGATTGACAGAGTAAATTCCATGAGGCTGTGATGACATTGCATTTAAAAGTGCTTTCCTGTCCTTCAGGTCTGCTACCAAAACAGAGCAGATGCTCGGCCTCTCCAGAGGGTGTTTTCTAGGTCCAGTAGTTCTCTGATTGCAGGAAGGGGAGGGGCATATCACACTGAGCTGGTTGCACAAGGGTCTGACAGCTGTAACCAAGACTCGAAATAACTGTGGCTCTAACTCGATGACAGTTTGTCTTTCTCTCGCAGGCAAAAGTCCCAGCCGGTGTGTTGGCTCATTCTCCGGAGTCCCCAGGGGTGCAGAGTTCTCCCATCTTGGTCTGCCACCCTAGGGGCACCGTCCCCATCTGTAAGTTCCAGGATGGCCATGTCCGAAGTCCAGACATCAAGAGGCAGGAGAAGAGGAAAGGGAGGGTGCACTGCCCCCTTTTTAAGGGCCCGGACAAGAAGTTGTTCACATCCTATTGGCCAGAACTTAGTCCCATATGGTCATTATCCCGGCAGCCCTGTGCCCAGCTAAAACTCCAGGCCCTATTCCTATAGAATTGGGTGTCTCAATCTCAGCAAAACTGACATTTTGAGGCAAATAATTCTGTGTTGTGGGGGCTGTCCTGTGCATTATAGGATGGTTAGCAATGTCTCTGAACTTTACTCACTAGAAGCCAGGAGTACCCTCCTTTAAGTCGTCATGACCCAAAACCTCAGTCATTGCCTACTGTCCCCTTGGAGACAAAATGGTCCCTGCTGGAGAGCCACAGCTGTAGAAAAAAGAGACAGCAGATGCTGGGGGGAAGTTAGTCATCTCTGCCATATACTAGTCAATAGTTTTCATTTGTTTCCTCCTTACAGACAGAATGTGGTAGTTAAGAGGCGAGTGGACCTGATTCAAGTTCTACCTGTGAGACGATGGACCTCAGCTTTCTCATGATGAAAGACTGGCTAGGGGCTGGATGTATCAAAATAAGATGATAAATAGCAAATGCTCAGCATGATGCATGACACATAATATATACTCAAAACTACTGATAATGTACAGGCTGGTTTTGTTTGGATGATGGTGGAGGAGGTCAGATGAACTTTTCTGCTGGGAGAAGATGTGAGGGTTGTAGGGAGCTGTAAAAGATGAAGGGTGCTGTTGGTGATCATGCCTTGATGAGGAACAAAAGGATAGTGAAGAACCTAGGGATGGTCAGAATGGGGACAGCAAGGTCATAAACACTTTCTTATATAAAAGAGAAGACTGGGAGTAGGTCCCTGAGTTCCACACTAGTGTTTCCTTCTCCGTCTTTTCAATGTGACTCTGGGTAATGATGGTGCAATACTGGTTCTATACTGGTTCTAGGCTGATTAGTCTCCTGCATGTAGCCTTGACTGACCTTCTGTATCAGGGTGAGGTTCAGCTGCACAAAACAGCAAATCCAATTCCTGGTGGCTTACAAAGACAACACTTTCCTGATGACTCATCTGGTAAAGGACCTGTCTGCAATGTAGGAAGACTGTGTTGGATCCCTGGGCCAGGAAGATCCCTTGGAAAAGGAAATGGCAATCCACTCCAGTATTCTTGCCTGGGAAATCTCATGGACAGAGAAGCCTGGCGGGCTACAGTCCATGGCGTCCCAAGAGTTGGACACAACTTAGCAACTAAACCATCACCACAAAGATAAAGCCCTGGGGACTTCCCTGGTAGTCCAGTGGTTGAGGATTTGCCTTTCAATGCAGGGGACATGGGTTCGATCCCTGGCTGGGGATCCCACATGCTGTGGGGCAACTGAGCTGAGGTCCTGCAACTACTGAGCCCGTGTGCCTCAACTAGAGTGCCCGCGTGCTCTAAAGCCCGTGCACCACAACCAGAGAGAAGCCTGTGGGCTGCAACAAAAGATCCTGAGCGCTGCAACTAGACTTGACCAGCCAAATTAATTAATTTAAAAAAGGATAAAGCATTATCTCTCACATGAAAAAATTCCGGAGGCAGGTGTCCAGGGTCAGTATGACACCTTGGCAGTATCGGCAGAGATTCAGGTTCCTTTGGCTTTCTGCCCCACCATCATTAGCATGGGCCTTTCAGTCTCAAGGTTGTCTCACGGTCACAGGGATCCTCTCCTCTCCATGTGCCAATTAGCAGAAAGGAAGAAAGAGACAAGAGCAAAAGCATGACCTTCATCTGAGTCAGACTCCCTTTTAGGGAGTCTTACCAGAAATGCTATCTAACAACTTCTCATTGGCCGGCATTCTCTCTGAAAGGGAGTCCAGGAAATGTAATTTAGCCGGGCGTGTCACTTCTCCCAACATAATCAGTTTTTTCTTTAGAAGGAACGAGGGGGGTGAAATGATACTGGGTAGGCAATCAAAACTTCCTGCTGCAGCTTCCAAGATGGGAGTCAGTGAGTGACTGGAGGAGAGGGTAATGGAAAGGGGGAATGAGAGAAAGAGAGAAAAAGAAGAGAGAGAAAATAATCGCCTTTCCAATTCTGAAGCGAGGGATCTGTTCTAGGGGCTGTTTGAACTGGCTTTTGAAGACTGAGTAGAATTTTGACAAATAGGATGTCAATTAGGGTACTTTGTAGGATTCCAGCTAACATTAGAAAAAAGCGATTTGTTAGAAAGATAGAAGGATGTCTAACGAATTATTTTTAAAAGGGGAGGGGATGCATGAAGATCCTTAGGCGGAACAACCAAGAGACTTATCAGTTCAAACCATCTTGCTGTTGGCGGTGGTGGTACATTCCTTTTCTGAAGCGCCTGCCTCGGGAGAGAGCATCCGATTGGCTTATTTGTATCACGTGACTGAGAGGCGGCCCCACAAATGGGGGAAAGGACTTCCGGAGAGGGAGTAGAGGTGCTGGACCGAGTGGTCCCGGGGCTAGCACCGCCGGTGTCCACTGGCAGAAGTGATGGGAAGAGAGACTATTCCAGATAAGCAAGGCTAGAATAAAAGCGCAGGAGCTGGAGGGTAGGAGCTGTTTTTGTTGGTTGAGTCTTCATTGCTGTGCTTGGGCTTTCTCCAGTTACGGCAAGTCGGGGCTACTCGCCAGTTGCGGTGCCTGGGTTTCTCACTTGGGTGGCCTCTTTTGTGGCGGAGCATGGGCTCTGAGGCATGCGGGCTTCAGTAGTTGTGATACACGGGCTTGGTTGCTCCAAGACAGGTGTGATCTTCCTGGACCAGGGATCGAACCCACGTCCCCTGCATTGGCGGGTGGATTCTTGTCCAGTGTACTACCAAGGAAGTCCAGGAGACATTTTTAAGGAACATCCAGTTGGCCAGTTGGACAAGCAAGAAGAGGAGGTAAGGTTAGTGGGGTGGGTTAAGGCCAGATTCTAGAGATCTTGGAATATCAGGCTGAGACATACATGTTCTTGGCAGGTGGCCCATGGGGCGCTACTGAGAGCTGTTAGGTCTGACCCAGGCTGTAAAGACTGGTCTAGATTGTCACATCTGTGTGGGGAAAGGCAAGGGTCTCTCTGGGTCTTGGACACTGGATTTCAGGGACTCGAATGCTCCCAGTCCTCTCTCTTTCCCTCCATCCCTCCTTTCCTCCTCACCACTTCTCTCTCGTTGGCTTCATCTTCTCAGATCTTCCTCACATGGATGAGCTCCTCAGCGCGGCTCCTGTTACCTCCCTCCACTCACATCTCATCCCCCCTCCTCTGTGAGGTACTGAGCCTTGATCCTTCCTGTCCTAAGTTGAAATATCCAGAGGTGGCCCCTGATTGGCTTAGGTGATGCCACCAGCCCATCAACAGGGCCCGAAGGAATGGACGTGAGAGGAGAGGGTAGCTCCCATTCAATGAGGCAGGGGCCACAGACCATGCCAGGCTGCCACCACCTCAGCTTGGTATTCCAGAGGCAAGACAGAGCTTCTCTTTCCTGGTAAAATCTTGGAGAACCAACTGATTAGCCTTCCCTTGAACGAACCACGGTGACGGGGAAGATGGGACACCCCACGAACACTGCAGGTGTGTCTGCAGGACGGGCTGCTCCCTGAGTGCAGAAGCCACGTCATCTCCCTGCCTCTTCAGCCTTTTCACAGGGGCATGACACGGAGTAAGCACCTTACCTGGTGAGGACCCAGGTGTTAGCTTCCCCCAGCTCCCCTGGGCTTCCTCCACCCAGGCTCTGAGTCAGAACCTGAGCCCTACACCAGGGTTCCACAGAGATCTGATCACACCAAAAATATGGAGATGATGGACTTCACCGAGGAGTTGTGGGGTCACAGGGAGGAGGGGTCATGTAAACCGACCACGTTACATCCCCCTAGATGTCCACAATGGGTGCTACATTCTGAGGTCTTCATCAGGGAAACTTCCAAACACACTTTCCCTCCGCTTTCCACACCTTGCTCCTGATCTTGCTGTCTGCTTCTCTTGGATTTCTGTTCAAACTTGCCATCCCTTTAGTATGGAGAGCATTTCATTTTCTCCATCCAGTTGCACATCCAAACATATATGATGATACTAAACAAAACAGTCTCCTCCATGGATAAGATCCTTCACCTTGGAAGGTACCTTAGAGAGACAGGTTTTGTTATTTGAGCCTGTCTCTGGTGGCTCAGATGGTAGAGAATCTGCCTACGATGCAGGAGACCTAGGTTCAGTCCCTGAGTTGGGAAGATCCCCTGGAGAATGGAATGGCTACCCACTTGAGTATTCTTGCCTGGAGAATTCCATGGACAGAGGAGCCTGGCAGGCTACAGTCTGTGGGGTCGCAAAGAGATGGACACAACTGAGCAACTAACACTTTCACTTTTGCACTTTTTGGGGGAAGGGCATAGTGTGGTCTCAGTCCAAAACATCATGGCATTTTATCTAAATAAATACATTTTTTTTCTAAATAGATATATTTCCCATGTAAACATAAGAAAATAAAGATGGATTTCCCAACCGGCTACTGAGACTTTAACAAATAGTACTCACCACATGCCAGATACTGTTCACAAATATTAACTCATTGAATTTATCAAAACATCCTATTTGAGGTGACTGAGGCCTGGAGACATTAAGTAACTAGCCCAAGATCACTCAGCTAGCAAATGTGAGAGCTGAGATTCGGACCTGGCCAGTGCAGCTCCAGCGTCTAATGTCATCTTCTCATCATCTAAAGAGATGACTGGGGACTTCCCTGTGGCTCAGTGGTTAAGAAACCACCTCACAATGCAAGGGACGAGGGTTTGATCCCTGGTTCGGGAAGATGCCACATGCCACAGGGCAACTAATCTCAAAATTACTGAGCCCCAAAGCTCTAGAGCCGAAGTGCCACAGCTAGAGAGCCCACGCGTCACACTAAAAGATCTCGCGTGATGCAGCAACCATTCCTCATGCTGCAACTAAGACTCGACACAGCCAAATAGATAAATATAAAAACAGAGGATTGACACTTAAACTATTCATCAGTGTCTCCTCTACACACAAGCTTGCTCTCTCTTCAGGTGGCTTTGCATTTTGAGGGATGCACAAATTAAGTCAGGAATCCAATTAGAGGTGCCTATTAAGCATATAAAATTGAGGCAGCCCTGTCCCTGGGCAGTGGCTCCTCACAGCTGCTCTCAGGGACTTATCAGAATTTGGGCACCAAGGCTTCCCTGGTGGTCCAGTGGTACAGAATCCACCTGCCAATGCAGGATTCCATCCACACGCTGTAGGGCAACCAAGCCTGTGTGCCATGAGTACTGAGCCCACGCTCTGGAACCTGAGCTTTGTGACAAGAGAAGCCACCCAATGAGAAACCCAAGCATCACAAGGAAGAGTACCCCTTGCTTGCTGCAGCTAGAGGAAGCTTTTACACAGCAATGAAGACCCAGCCCAGCCAAAACAAATAAATAAAATTAAAAAAAAGAGCTTGGGCACCTTAATGAAATAGCACAGGAAGACAGTGATGTTACGATGTGGAAGGCTCTGGTTTTGGAGTCAGCCAGCCTTGAGCGAGAATCTTTATTCTGCCAACTTACTAGTCATGAGACTTTGGGCTAGCTGTGTAAGTTGTCCAGGACTCAGTTTTTTATCTGTAAAATGGGGATGATAACAGCCCACTGAGTACTTGGAAGGCTGCTGAGATAATGCAAGTCAAGTGCCTGGCACTCAGGGGCCTCAATGAACACCAGCTCCTGGGATGCTCTCTCCCCTGCAGCACTCGCTCTATTGTTTGCGTGTTAACTGGGTTGTACGCTCCTCGAGAGTGGAGGCTGGCTGTAATGAATCCCATGTTTTTAGAGCCACAGCAGCCTGTCAGGCACCAGTGCAGGTTGAATAAACAGTGAACATTTCTCTAACTCTGTCCCATGCCCTACTGTAGAACTCTAGGCTACCTTTGAGTGCAGTTTGATCTCTGGTTTAGGAATATGCCATGTGCTGTGGGGCCACTAATCTCAAAACTATTGAGCCCGTGAGCTCTGGAGCTGATGTGCCACAACTAGAGAGGCTACCAGTTCCTTCAAGACGTATAACCCAAGTCCCGGGATATGTGTACTCAGAACCTAGACCTCTCACTTTTTATGCCAGTTCTTCTGTTTGCCTCTTTCCTTTGTGCTGGGCTCTTGGAAGCAAATGGCTGAGTCAAGGCCATCCAACACATCACAACTCTTGATTGAAACTGACAAATTGCCTCCACAAAAACTTTATGGATGAACCCACCCAATAGTATCTGGGGAGGTCCATTTCACACATCGCCAGCACCAAATCTTTCCCATTGTTTACCTTTTTGCTTGTGTGAAAGATGAAACACTGCATTTCGCTGATAGTTTGCTTCCTTCATGGAATCTGGGCATCGTTTCCTATGGTTACTAGCCATGCATTTTTCTCTAAGACACACCTTTGAGCAGTGAGGGTCCTTGCAGCTTGGAGGACCATCTTGGGACATCTTTTTCAGGTTTCAAATCCCTGCGCTCCCGCCAACCACAGGGCATGGGACAAGGCTGGCATTCCTTTGTGTCTGTTGAAGGGCATTGAATCTCTTTGTGGTCAGCACGGGTCTGACTAAGTTTTTCCCTGGGGTTGGAAATCCTCCAGCTCTAGAAATCATACAAACAAATGGCTAAGTGTGAGTGGAATAAATATTTGAACATCTCAGAGCCATAGTGGCTTGGATTGTCAAGCAGAGTGTCCCGCTAAGGGGCCAGTATCTAGACTGACAGGCTACAGAGCCCTTTGTGGGCTGGATCCGCTGTGCTGTTTGGCAAGTCTGTCCCTAAGGACTCATTTGCTGTAGAGCGAATAGTCCGCCGTTACTGGGGGATGTGCTGCCTCGCAGGGTGTGTGTTGGAGGCAGCCTGCTGTGTGAGTCAGAGGCTTCTTAGCTACAAGGAATCCAGAGGGACCAACTGAAACCTACCCTGACCACCAGCCAGTCTGCACCAACCACACCCTCTGTGACTGCCAGGCTGCTGTAACATTCCCCAGGAGTCCTTCATTCTGGCCCCTGCCTTCCTTTCTAGCCCCACCTACTGTTGTTTCCATTCCTGCATCTTGAGCATGGTCCATCCCCCACCCCATCCTTCCTCAGCTTTGAGCGTGAGGTTTGGAACCAGAGAGCTCTGCATTCAAGGAGTGGCTTTACCACATGCCAAGTGCAGAGCATGGTGCCAGGCATGTCAGGAGAACTCAATCAATAGTTTAAAAACAAAGGACTTCTTGCTGCTCAAAATATGGTCCCAGGACCAGAGGCATAGGCATCCCTGGGGTTCTTGTTAGAAATGCAAAGTCTCAGGCCCTCTCCAGGCCTCCTGCAGTGGGATGTGCATTGTAATAAGATCCCCCAGTAATTCAGAGGCACCTTTGAGTCTGAGAGGCACTGGCCTCACTGACAGACTTGTTCTGAAAATCAGTGACATCAGGTGTATACCCGCCTGGCAAAGAGCTTAGTTCATTACAGATGCTGAAATAATATGAGTCATTTCCTACATGTCCCTTCTGTCCTAGAATGTAAACTCTCTCAAGCTTGGAGCCTGTCTCTTTTCTCTTAAGATCTCCAGGTAAGTTTAGCACCTGTTTGTTTTTGTTTTTTTTTTAATTTTATGGCCTGTGAGATCTTAGTTCCCTGATCAGGGATGAACCCATGACCCCTGCATTGGAAGCAGAGTCTTAACCACTGGACTATCAGGGAAGTCCCTCAGTAAGTTGTTAAATGCTGAAGATGTACTATAGCTTAGTAAAGTGACTTTTCAAACTGCAGTTTGCCACTCACTAGTGGATGGGAGTGAGAAATAATTTAGTGGGTTATAACCTTTCTCCTTTCCAGGTGGCTCAACAGTATATAATCTGCTTGCCATTGCAGGAGATGTGAGTCAGGAAGATTCCCTGGAGAAGGAAATGGCAACTGACTCCAGTATTCTTGTGTGGGAAATCCCAAAGAGAGAGGAGCCTGGTATGCTACTGACCACGGGGTCACAAAAGAGTCGGACACGGATGAGTGACTAAGCAACAGTGAAGATGGATAAGATGTAGGTGGGTGGATGGGATTGTGCAGGATCTTTCTGAAAGCCCATGGGGCTGTGAGCAAAGGCCTGCGGTGTGGGGCTCAAAGGGCTTCCTAGGAGGCGCTAGTGGTGGAAAACCCGCCTGCCAATGCTGGAGACCCAAGAGACACGGGTTTGATACCTGGATCGGGAAGATTCCCTGGAGAAGGAAATGGCAACCCGCCTCAGTATTCTTACCTGGAGAATCCCAGGGACAGAGGAGCCTGGCAGGCTACAGTCCATGGGGTCGCAAAGAGTCGGGCACGACTGAGTATGCACACGGGGCTCAGAGGGTGATGCCTCCTCGGCTCCCTGGAATCGATGGTCGTGAGTATCACAACCAGCAGGGATATCCCTTTCTTTGGGGCTGGAATTAACCTGCCCAGTTGACAGGAGGCTCTCTGGGCACGGATATTTTTATTTGGTGAGAAGGTCTGTTGGGACCGGGGTAAAAATGGCCCTCCATCTGCCCAGCTGGATCATTAGCATCCGCGTGTAGGAGGTAGGGTTGGGAAACCCAGCCTGGATGCCTAGCAACTAGTTCTTTTTTCTTCGTGCAAATCCTCTGGATTTGGGCTCCAGTTCAAGTCAGACACCATGGGAGGTAAAGGTGCTTCCCAAGAACAAGCAGGTACCAATCATGTACTTCTAAAATTGTGGCAAAATATATATAACACACTATGTAACGTTAATGGTGTTTAAGGGTGAAGTTCAGTGGTTAGCAATTAGCAATGCCGTTCCACCATCACCACTATCTATTTCCAGATCTTCATCATCATCCCAAACAGAAATCCTGCACCCAATAAACACAAACTCCGCATCCCCACCCCATCCCACCCCCCCAGTCTGTGATGCTCTCTAATCCACTTTCTGCCCCTATGAATTTGCCTGTTCTGGGTACCTCATAGAAGAAGAATCATATAATACTTGTCCTTCTATGTCATGATTTCACTTAGCATAATGTTCTTCAAAATTTTTAAAGTCTATACTTTTTTAAACAAAATTAATTTTATTCTACAACCTTAAACACTAATAAAATGAATTCCACATCTCAGTCAAGCTCAGGAGTATTTATTGATTCTCTGGTTAACTATTCTCTATTGTTCTTTTTTTCCAAAGACTTTTTTTTTTGGAGAAGTTTTAGATGAAGAGGAACTAAAGAGCCTCTTGATGAAAGTGAAAGAGGAGAGTGAAAAAGTTGGCTTAGAACTCAACATTCAAAAAATTAAAATCATGGCATCCAGTCCCATCAGTTCAGTTCAGTTCAGTTCAGTCATTCAGTCGTGTCCGACTCTTTGCGACCCCATGAATCACAGCACACCAAGCCTCACTATCCATCACCAACACCCAGAGTTTAATCAAACTCATGTCCATCGAGTCGGTGATGCCATCCAGCCATTTCATCCTCTGTCATCTTCTTCTCCTCCTGCCCCCAATCCCTCCCAGCATCAGAATCTTTTTCAAGGAGTCAACTCTTCACATGAGGTGGCCAAAGTATTGGAGTTTCAGCTTTAGCATCAGTCCTTCCAATGAACACCCAGGACTGATCTCCTTTAGAATGGACTAGTTGGATCTCCTTGCAGTCCAAGGGACTCTCATGAGTCTTCTCCAACACCACAGTTCAAAAGCATCAGTTCTTCGGTGCTCATCTTTCTTTACAATCCAACTCTCACATCCATACATGACTACTGGAAAAACCATAGCCTTGACTAGACGGACCTTTGTTGGCAAAGTAATGTCTCTGCTTTTAATATGCTATCTAGGTTGGTCATAACTTTCCTTCCAAGGAGTAAGCATCTTTTAATTTCATGGCTGTAATCACCATCTGCAGTGATTTTGGAGCCCCCCAAAATAAAGTCTGACACTGTTTCCACTGTTTCCCCATCTATTTCCCATGAAGTGATGGGACTGGATGCCATGATCTTCGTTTTCTGAATGTTGAGCTTTAAGCCAACTTTTTCACTCTCCTCTTTCACTTTTACCAAGAGGCTTTTTAGTTCCTCTTCACTCCATGGCAAATAGATGGGGAAACAATGGAAACAGTGACAGACTTTATTTTCTTGGCTCCAAAATCTCTGCAGTTTTTTTTTTTAATTTTATGGCCTGTGAGATCTTAGTTCCCTGATCAGGGATTGAACCCATGACCCCTGCATTGGAAGCAGAGTCTTAACCACTGGACTATCAGGGAAGTCCCTCAGTAAGTTGTTAAATGCTGAAGATGTACTATAGCTTAGTAAAGTGACTTTTCAAACTGCAGTTTGCCACTCACTAGTGGATGGGAGTGAGAAATAATTTAGTGGGTTATAACCTTTCTCCTTTCCAGGTGGCTCAACAGTATATAATCTGCTTGCCATTGCAGGAGATGTGAGTCAGGAAGATTCCCTGGAGAAGGAAATGGCAACTGACTCCAGTATTCTTGTGTGGGAAATCCCAAAGAGAGAGGAGCCTGGTATGCTACTGACCACGGGGTCACAAAAGAGTCGGACACGGATGAGTGACTAAGCAACAGTGAAGATGGATAAGATGTAGGTGGGTGGATGGGATTGTGCAGGATCTTTCTGAAAGCCCATGGGGCTGTGAGCAAAGGCCTGCGGTGTGGGGCTCAAAGGGCTTCCTAGGAGGCGCTAGTGGTGGAAAACCCGCCTGCCAATGCTGGAGACCCAAGAGACACGGGTTTGATACCTGGATCGGGAAGATTCCCTGGAGAAGGAAATGGCAACCCGCCTCAGTATTCTTACCTGGAGAATCCCAGGGACAGAGGAGCCTGGCAGGCTACAGTCCATGGGGTCGCAAAGAGTCGGGCACGACTGAGTATGCACACGGGGCTCAGAGGGTGATGCCTCCTCGGCTCCCTGGAATCGATGGTCGTGAGTATCACAACCAGCAGGGATATCCCTTTCTTTGGGGCTGGAATTAACCTGCCCAGTTGACAGGAGGCTCTCTGGGCACGGATATTTTTATTTGGTGAGAAGGTCTGTTGGGACCGGGGTAAAAATGGCCCTCCATCTGCCCAGCTGGATCATTAGCATCCGCGTGTAGGAGGTAGGGTTGGGAAACCCAGCCTGGATGCCTAGCAACTAGTTCTTTTTTCTTCGTGCAAATCCTCTGGATTTGGGCTCCAGTTCAAGTCAGACACCATGGGAGGTAAAGGTGCTTTCCCAAGAACAAGCAGGTACCAATCATGTACTTCTAAAATTGTGGCAAAATATATATAACACACTATGTAACGTTAATGGTGTTTAAGGGTGAAGTTCAGTGGTTAGCAATTAGCAATGCCGTTCCACCATCACCACTATCTATTTCCAGATCTTCATCATCATCCCAAACAGAAATCCTGCACCCAATAAACACAAACTCCGCATCCCCACCCCATCCCACCCCCCCAGTCTGTGATGCTCTCTAATCCACTTTCTGCCCCTATGAATTTGCCTGTTCTGGGTACCTCATAGAAGAAGAATCATATAATACTTGTCCTTCTATGTCATGATTTCACTTAGCATAATGTTCTTCAAAATTTTTAAAGTCTATACTTTTTTAAACAAAATTAATTTTATTATACAACCTTAAACACTAATAAAATGAATTCCACATCTCAGTCAAGCTCAGGAGTATTTATTGATTCTCTGGTTAACTATTCTCTATTGTTCTTTTTTTCCAAAGACTTTTTTTTTTGGAGAAGTTTTAGATGAAGAGGAACTAAAGAGCCTCTTGATGAAAGTGAAAGAGGAGAGTGAAAAAGTTAGCTTAGAACTCAACATTCAAAAAATTAAAATCATGGCATCCAGTCCCATCAGTTCAGTTCAGTTCAGTTCAGTCATTCAGTCGTGTCCGACTCTTTGCGACCCCATGAATCACAGCACACCAAGCCTCACTATCCATCACCAACACCCAGAGTTTAATCAAACTCATGTCCATCGAGTCGGTGATGCCATCCAGCCATTTCATCCTCTGTCATCTTCTTCTCCTCCTGCCCCCAATCCCTCCCAGCATCAGAATCTTTTTCAAGGAGTCAACTCTTCACATGAGGTGGCCAAAGTATTGGAGTTTCAGCTTTAGCATCAGTCCTTCCAATGAACACCCAGGACTGATCTCCTTTAGAATGGACTAGTTGGATCTCCTTGCAGTCCAAGGGACTCTCATGAGTCTTCTCCAACACCACAGTTCAAAAGCATCAGTTCTTCGGTGCTCATCTTTCTTTACAATCCAACTCTCACATCCATACATGACTACTGGAAAAACCATAGCCTTGACTAGACGGACCTTTGTTGGCAAAGTAATGTCTCTGCTTTTAATATGCTATCTAGGTTGGTCATAACTTTCCTTCCAAGGAGTAAGCATCTTTTAATTTCATGGCTGTAATCACCATCTGCAGTGATTTTGGAGCCCCCCAAAATAAAGTCTGACACTGTTTCCACTGTTTCCCCTCTATTTCCCATGAAGTGATGGGACTGGATGCCATGATCTTCGTTTTCTGAATGTTGAGCTTTAAGCCAACTTTTTCACTCTCCTCTTTCACTTTTACCAAGAGGCTTTTTAGTTCCTCTTCACTCCATGGCAAATAGATGGGGAAACAATGGAAACAGTGACAGACTTTATTTTCTTGGCTCCAAAATCTCTGCAGATGGTGACTGTAGCCATGAAATTAAAAGATGCTTGCTCCTTGGAAGGAAAGCTATGACCAACCTAGACAGCATATTAAAAGTAGAGACATTACTTTGCTGAAAAAGGTCCATCTAGTCAAAGCTATGGTTTTTCCAGTGGTCATGTATGGATGTGAGAGTTGGACCATAAGGAAAACTGAGCATTGAAGAATTGATGCTTTTGAATTGTGTTGTTGGAGAAGACTCTTGAGAGTCCCTTGGACTGGAAGGAGATCCAACCAGTCCATTCTAAAGGAAATCAGTCCTGAATATTCATTGGAAGGACTGATGCTAAAACTAAAACTCCAACATTTTGGCCACTTGGTGTGAAGAGCTGACTCATTGGAAAAGACCCTGATGTTGGGAAAGATTGAAGGCAGGAGGAGAAGGGGACAACAGAAAGGATGATGTGGATGGATGGCATCAGTGACTCGATGGACATGAGTTTGAGCAAGCTTCCGGAGTTGGTGATGGACAGGGAAGCCTGGTGTGCTGCAGTACATGAGGTCGCAAAGAGTCAGACATGACTGCGTGACTAAACTGAACTGAGCTGAGCTGTGGGCTAGTTATTTGTGGCACGCGGGCTCCAGAGCTCTCGGGCTCAGTAGTTTCGAGATGAGTTGCCTCATGGCTTGTGGCATTTTCCCAAATCAGGGATGTAACCTTCCTGCCCTGCACTCTAAGGTGGATTCTTAACCACTGGACCACCAGGGAAGTCCTGGCTCATTTATTTTCAATGCTGAGCTATAGTCCATTGTCTTGAAGGACCACGGTTGATCTTTCCATTCACCTATTGAAGGTCATCTGGTTGTCTCCAAATTTGGACAATTATAAATAAAGTTCCTATAAACATACATGTGCAGGTTTTTGTGTGGACATGAGTTTTCAGCTCTGTTGGGCAAATACCAAGGAGTGCGATTGCTGAATTACCTGGAAAGAGTAAGCTTAGTTTTGTAAGAACCTGACAAACCACTTTCCAAAGTGCCTGCAATGTTTTGCGTTCCCACCAGCAGGGAATGAGAGCTCCTGTCGGTCCACGCCCTCACCAGCAGGTAGCATTCTCGGGACTCCGGATTTTGGCCATTCTATTAAGTATGGCAAGAGTGAACAGCGAAGTTTTAGGATTACAGTGAACTAAAAAGGACCAGAATTGTTGAATTTAATTCAGATGACCATTATATCAGCTACTGTGAGCAAGAATCCCTTAGAAAAAATGGAATAGCCTTCATAGTCAACAAAAGAATCTGAAACACAGTACTTGGATGCAATCTCAAAAATGACAGAGTAATCTGTGTTTGTTTCCAAGGCAACTCACTGTATCACAGTAATCCAACTCTATGTCCCAACCACTAATGCTGAAGAAGCTGAAGTTCTGTGGTTCTATAAAGACCTGCAAGATCTTCTAAAACTAATACTAACAAAAGATGTCCTTTTCCTCATAGGGGATTGGAATGCCAAAGTAGGAAGTCAAGAGATACTTGGAGTGATAGGCAAGTTTGGCCTTGGTGTACAAAATAAAGTAGGGCAAAGGCTAATAGAGTTTTGCTAAGAGAATGCACTGGTCATAGCAAACACCCTCTTCCAACAACACAAGAGACAATTCTACACATGGACATCACCATATGGTCAATACTGAAATCAGATTGATTATATTCTTTATAGTTGAAGATGGAGAAGCTCTAGACAGTCAGCAAAAATAAGACCAGGAGCTGACCGCGGTTCAGATCATGAACTCCTTATTGAAAAATTCAGACTTAAACTAAAGAAATTAGGGAAAAACACTAGACTATTTAGGTATTTCCTAAATCAAATCTCATATGATTATACATGGAAGTAACAAATAGATTCAAGGGATTAGATGTGATAGACTGCCTGAAAAACTATGAAAGGAAGTTTGTGACATCGTACAGGAGGCAGTGATCAAAATCACCCTCAAGGAAAAGAAATGCAAAAGAGCAAAATGGCTGTCTGAGGAGGCCTTACGAATACCTGAGAAAAGAAGACAGGCAAAAGGCAAAGGAGGAAAGGACAGATATATCCATCTGAATACAGAGTGCCAAAAAATAGCAAGGAGAGATAAGAAAGCCTTCCCCAGTGACCAATGCAAAGAAATAGAGGAAAACCATAGAATGGGAAAGACTAGAGATCTCTTAAAAAAATTAGAGACACCAAGGGAACATTTCATCCAAAGATGGGCTCAATAAAGGACAGAAATGGTGGGGACCTAACAGAAGCAGAAAATATTAAGAAGAGGTGGCAAGAATACACAGAAGAATTATACAAAAAAAGATCTTCATGATCCAGATAACCACAATGGTGTGATCACTCACCTAGGGCCAGACATCTTGGAATGCAAAGTCAAGTGGGCCTTAGGAAGCATCACTATGAACAAAGCTAGTGGAGGTGATGGAATTCCAGCTGAGCTATTTCAAATCCTAAAAGATGATGCTGTGAAAGTGCTGCACTCTACATGCCAGCAAATTTGGAAAACTCACCATCGGGTCCCATCACCTCACTGCAAATAGATGGGGAAACAATGGAAACAGTGACAGACTTTATTTTCTGGGGCTCCAAAATCACTGAAGATGGTGACTGTAGCCACAAAATTAAAAGAAAAACTATGACAAACCTAGACAGTGTATTAAAAAGCAGAGATATTACTTTGCCAACAAAGGTCCGTCTAGTCAAAGCTATGGTTTTTCCAGTAGTCATGTATGGATGTGAGAGTTGGGCCATAAAGAAGGCTGAGCACCAAAGAATTGATGCTTTTGAGCTATATTGTTGGAGAAGACTCTTGAGAGTCCCTTGGACTGCAAGGAGATCAAACCAGTCAATCCCAAAGGAAATCAGCCTGAATATTCATTGGAAGGACTAATGCTGAAGCTGAAACTTCAATACTTTGGCCACCTGATGTGAAGAGCCGACTCACTGGAAAAGACCCTGATGCTGGGAAAGATTGAAGGCAGGAGGAGAAAGGGGTGACAGAGGATGAGATGGTTGGATGGCACCACAAACTTGATGGACGTGAGTTTGAGCAAGCTCTGGGAGATGGTGAAAAACAGGAAAACCTGGTTTGCTGCAATCCTTGGGGTCACAAAGACTTGGACAGACTGAGTGATTGAACAACAACAAATTAAGTAGGTAGTGATATCTCATTATTGTTTTAATTTGTATTTCCCTCATGACACATGATGGGGATTAAGCATAATGTTTTCCAGGTTCATTTATGTTGTAACATGTATCACTGCTTCATTCCTCTTTGTGGTTGAATAAAATTCTCAATTATTTTTAGTAGAAGTGAAGGAAGTAGGACCTGGGTTTTTCAAAGGGCTTCAGCAATTGCACACAGAAGAGTAAACGTCAGTCAGTTCAGTTGCTCAGTCGTGTCCGACTCTTTGCAACTCCATGGACTGCAGCACACCAGGCTTCCTTGTCCATCACCAACTCCCACTCAAACTCATGTCCATTGAGTCAGCGATACCACCCAACCATCTCATCCGTTGTCATCCCCCTTCTCCTTCTGCCTTCAATCTTTCCCAGCATCAGGGTCTTTTCCAATCAGTAGGCTCTTCACATCAGATGGCCAAAGTATTGAAGTTTTAGCTTCAGCATCAGTCCTTCCAATGAATATTTGGGACTAATTTCCTTTAGGATTGAACTGTTTGATCTCCTTGCAGCCCAAGAGACCCTCAAGAGTATTCTCCAACACCACAGCTCAAAAGCATCAATTCTTTGGTGCTCAGCTTTCTTTATAGTCCAACTCTCACATCCATA
Organism: Aepyceros melampus; assembly: GCA_006408695.1. Classification (NCBI taxonomy): domain Eukaryota; kingdom Metazoa; phylum Chordata; class Mammalia; order Artiodactyla; family Bovidae; genus Aepyceros; species Aepyceros melampus. Next base: position 205,120 of record SJXQ01003453.1, read on the forward strand.
CATGACTACTGGAAAAACCATAGCCTTGACTAGACAGACCTTTGTTGGCAAAGTAACGTCTGCTTTTGAATATGCTGTCTAGGTTGGTCATAGCTTTTTTCCAAGGAGCAAGTGTCTTTTAATTTCATGGCTGCAGTCACGATCTGCAGTGATTTTTGGAGCCCCAGAAAATAAAGTCTGTTTTCATTGTTTCCCCATCTATTTGCCATGGAGTGATGGGACCAGATGCAATGATCTTTGTTTTTTGAATGTTGAGTTTTAAGCCAGCTTTTTCATTCTCCTCTTTCACCTTCATCAAGAGGCTCTTTAGTTTCTCTTTGCTTTCTGCCATAAGGGTGGTGTCATCTGCTTATCTGAGGTTACTGCTATTTCTCCTAGCAATCTTGATTCCAGACTGTGCTTCATTCAGCCCAGCAGTTTGCATGATGTACTCTGCACATAAATTAAATAAGCAGGGTGACAACATACAGCCTTGACAAACTCCTTTCCAAAGTTGGAGCCAGTTGATTGTTCTATGTCTGGTTCTAACTATTGCTTCTTGAGCTGCATACAGATTTCTCAGGAGGCAGGTAAGATGGTCTGGTATTCCCATTCTTTATGGATTTTCCACAGTTTGTTGTGATCCACACAGTCAAAGGCTTTAGTGTAGTCAATGAAGCAGAAGTAGATGTTTTTCTGGAATTCTCTTGCTTTTTCTATGATGCAACGGAGGTTGATAATTTGATCTCTGGTTTCTCTGCCTTTTCTAAATCCATCTTGAACATCTATAAGTTCTTGGTTCAGGTACTGTTGAAGCTTAGCTTGGAGAATAAGTAAAAGTCACGTGTGTCTAATTTTCAGGATGGTGCCACCACCTCCACCATACAAAGCTGTTTGGTGGCTCTAATATGCTTCTGGCTAAATTAGCTCTGCTGGGAAGAAGTGATTTGGTTTTTTCCGCTTTCACTGGGCCAATAATTTGGAGCTGACAAATTGTGGTGGATTTGTACTGTGTCAAGTTATCTGCAACGAGATGGCCTTTCTCAGGACTCCCTTTCCAGCAGAGACCCTGGTTGGCTGAGCATGGAGACACGTGGAAGATGCGACAGGATGTGGGGTGTCTTCTCCCTATGCAGCGGGG